>CM064487.1:119414023-119524023 GCA_032716605.1 Paralithodes platypus
ATAATTATTGTCCCAGCACTACCGTCACTCATAATTATCGTAATCGGGGGGGATGGGCGTATTTTAAGGGGGGATGGGCGTATTTTAAGGGGGGATGGGCGTATTTTAAGGGGGATGGGCGTATTTACAGTATTTCCTCGTATGTGATATATTTTTTATTGTTTCTTTAGTTTCCTCCCTAGACCTCCATCAAACTTTAAAAAAAAAACATCCATTAGATCCCTCTTGTTGATTAATTTGTAAATTTTTCGGTAGAAAAATTTCCCGGCCCAAGGACGGTTCTTCCAAAATTACAGGCTCACTATCGTTCCCCAGGGAAAAAAACGACACCTAAATAGCACGAAAGATCTTAATATTGACAAAGAAATGGGGTGAAAGATCTTAAAATCGCCAAACTAATTTATATATCGAAGAAAGTAAAACTGTATATTGAAGGAGAGTCTATGGGTTGTTTGTTAAGCTCGTTAGAGGTCTAGGGAGGAAACTAAAGAAATAATATAAAGATAAATAAATAAGCAAATAAATACGCCCATCCCCCCTTAAAATACGCCCATCCCCCCTTAAAATACGCCCATCCCCCCTTAAAATACGCCCATCCCTCCTTAAAATACCTTTATTGTTAATGATAACCATAGTAATAATTTTAGTCCTTCTCATATCATTATTCTTATTAGTTTTATAATTATCATATCCTTACGTTCACCACCCCTAGAACAACTATCACTACATGCGATCACCATTACCACTATCACCACTAACCCTCTCAGCTCTATCCCTACTATCACTATTATTACTATCACTACATACCATCACCATTACCACTATCACCACTAACCCTCTGAGCTCTATCCCTACTATCACTATTATTACTATCACTACATACCATCACCATTACCACTATCACCACTAACCCTCTCAGCTCTATCCCTACTATCACTATTATTACTATCACTACATACCATCACCATTACCACTATCACCACTAACCCTCTGAGCTCTATCCCTACTATCACTATTATTACTATCACTACATACCATCACCATTACCACTATCACCACTAACCCTCTGAGCTCTATCCCTACTATCACTATTATTACTATCACTACATACCATCACCATTACCACTATCACCACTAACCCTCTGAGCTCTATCCCTACTATCACTATTATTACTATCACTACATACCATCACCATTACCACTATCACCACTAACCCTCTCAGCTCTATCCCTACTATCACTATTATTACTATAACTACATACCATCACCATTACCACTATCACCACTAACCCTCTGAGCTCTATCCCTACTATCACTATTATTACTATCACTACATACCATCACCATTACCACTATCACCACTAACCCTCTCAGCTCTATCCCTACTATCACTATTATTACTATCACTACATACCATCACCATTACCACTATCACCACTAACCCTCTGAGCTCTATCCCTACTATCACTATTATTACTATCACTACATACCATCACCATTACCACTATCACCACTAACCCTCTCAGCTCTATCCCTACTATCACTATTATTACTATCACTACATACCATCACCATTACCACTATCACCACTAACCCTCTGAGCTCTATCCCTACTATCACTATTATTACTATCACTACATCATCACCATTACCACTATCACCACTAACCCTCTCAGCTCTATCCCTACTATCACTATTATTACTATCACTACATACCATCACCATTACCACTATCACCACTAACCCTCTCAGCTCTATCCCTACTATCACTATTATTACTATCACTACATATCATCACCATTACCACTATCACCACTAACCCTCTCAGCTCTATCCCTACTATCACTATTATTACTATCACTACATACCATCACCATTACCACTATCACCACTAACCCTCTGAGCTCTATCCCTACTATCACTATTATTACTATCACTACATACCATCACCATTACCATTATCACCACTAACCATCTCAGCTCTATCCCTACTATCACTATTATTACTATCACTACATACCATCACCATTACCACTATCACCACTAACCCTCTGAGCTCTATCCCTACTATCACTATTATTACTATCACTACATACATCACCATTACCACTATCACCACTAACCCTCTGAGCTCTATCCCTACTATCACTATTATTACTATCACTACATATCATCACCATTACCACTATCACCACTAACCATCTCAGCTCTATCCCTACTATCACTATTATTACTATCACTACATACCATCACCATTATCACCACTAACCCTCTCAGCTCTATCCCTACTATCACTATTATTACTATCACTACATACCATCACCATTACCACTATCACCACTAACCCTCTGAGCTCTATCCCTACTATCACTATTATTACTATCACTACATACCATCACCATTACCACTATCACCACTAACCCTCTGAGCTCTATCCCTACTATCACTATTATTACTATCACTACATACCATCACCATTACCACTATCACCACTAACCCTCTGAGCTCTATCCCTACTATCACTATTATTACTATCACTACATACCATCACCATTACCACTATCACCACTAACCATCTCAGCTCTATCCCTACTATCACTATTATTACTATCACTACATACCATCACCATTACCACTATCACCACTAACCCTCTCAGCTCAGTACCTACTATCACTACATACCATCACCATTACCACTATCGCTAACTTCACATATATCACTTCTTTATCTATTCTAAACTATCTGCCCTAACCACTATCACAACTATCCCCAGAGATCTATCCTTAATATCACTACTATTTATATCACTTCTCTTTCTATCACTACTCTCTCTAACCTCTGAGTCTATACTATCACAACATGCAACCACCATTACCACTACCATCACTACCCCCCGTCAGCTCTATCCCTACTATTTCCATCACTACTTTCTCTACCCTCTATACTATCACTACATGCAACCACCATTAAAACTATCACTGACTATCTCCCACATCACTACTCTTACTAACCCTACTATGTCCACCACTACTTTCTCTACCCTCTATACTATCACTACAAGCCACCACCATTACTACTATCACTGACCTTACATAATTATACGTATATCGGATCGGGGGGAGGGAGGGAGGGGGGGCCGGGGGGTTCTAGAGGTCTTAGCTATGAAGCCTCACCCTTCTCTTCTTGCACTAGGGAACCGGAACAAAGTTAACCCCTTCTGTACCGGTGACGTATTTTTAAGGGGAGATGGGTCGTTTTTCTGGTCACCTTTCTCCCTCATGTTTATCCCCATTAGTTTTCAGATTGTATGATGTTTGCCCCATTAATTTGTCGATTTTAAGACCTTTCGCCCCATTTGTTGTCAATATTAAACCCTTTCGTTCTATTTAGGTGTCGATCTTTTTTCCTGGCGAACGATAGTGAGCCTGTGATTTGGGAAGAACCGGCCTTGGGTCGGGAAACTTTTCTACCGAAAAATGTACAAATTAATCTAAAAGGGGGATCTAATGGCTGTTTTATAAGTTATAAGTGTTGACGGAACTAGAAACTAGAAAATTAATGAATTAATGAAAAAAAATCGACTATAAAGTTAACCATCCCCCTTAACTATATTCTAGCTATATTTAGACGATTTTGTGCTGTTTACGAAGGATCTGTGGTAGTAAATATGGTTGTTGTTGTTGTTGTTGTTGTTCCCCAAGCTGCCTGGCCGAACAGCCCCAAGGCCCTGAGCAAGGCCAAGGCCATAACCGAGCGCCCCCACAGAACCCTCCCCGCCGACCACAATAAAGCCTGGGTGACCGAAGCCACTCCATGGCGGGGAGCTGAGGAGGGTGCGGAAATGCCCGGGAAACCAAAGCCCCACCCAGGGCCCTGTGTCCCTCAGCAATTATGAAGAGAAAGTTGAGGGGCAAGGGAAAAATGTGACGCTTTGGCTTCCAATCTTGGTAGATTGGGAGGTCAATCCACGTTAGAGACGCCGTCACTTGAGATCTAGAAAATATATAAGTAAAAGGAACAGTCAGAGTAAGCTATGGGTATGGCAGAGATTGCTCAGTTCTCACTCTAATAGACCAGCCCATCACCACATGACTAGAACCCAATCCTCTCAGCATCAGCTAGGAAAGGCACTAGAAAGCCGCCTTTGGCGGGGGGATAGCTCCCCTATTTCAACCCTTTTCGGGGTTGGGCACCCGCCATATGGTTAACTGAGATTGTTCCAAGCCTGTTAATTGCTGGAAGCCCTTTTTGAGCTGAATAAAATCGTCCAATGGTAGCTTGAATAAAGTTTAAAAGACGTCGCCGGTACGGAAGGGGTTAAATCTTTGTGGATACATCCTGTTCAGTTGACACACATCAATTTAATTGACCCTTTTAACTCTTTCACGCTTTTGTGACGCAGAGGTTGCCAGATTAGCAATAAGAAATAGAGTTATCTCACTCTTATAATTACCTCTCCAAAATTAGTTTTCTGCCCACAGCTAACTCAAAGACAACTGCAGAGGTTGAAGTAACTAAACTAAAGGTTTCTAACTACCCTTGATGGTAAAAACAAACTTTAAAGTATCCCTAATAGGCTCAAAATTGCGTCATAAGCGTGAAAGGGTTAAGATGACGACGCGTTTTTACAGTAAATTCTGGCTATCATTAGACGGTTTCAGACAGTTTAGGAAGGATCTGTGGGAATAATAGGGGTAAAAACTATCACAGTTAACCCTCTGACTTCCATATACCTTTCCTAATCTGCATAGAATCGTCTAATAATAGCCAGAAACAAATACGTATCACATCTTGAAATGGTTAGATTATTATAATTATGTATTTTCATTATCTAACATATATTTTTTGTTTCATAAGTCTTCCATAATTATTCCTTGAATAAATAAGTTATGTACATATTTACAAATAAGCTTTAACATTGAATTCCACACATATACAACATTCCCCAAACACATGCAAATTTGTAAACCAAATCACAGCTAACTATTTTCTTTTTCTTTTTCTTTCCCAGGCATTCTGTTCATCCCCTGCTGCCCCGGACAAGACTAAGGTAAGAAATATAATTAGGAACAGAATGAAAAAGAGACTGATAGCTTTACAGAGTATAATTATGGATTCGCTTTCTAAAAACCATTGTGGGTTCTACATTACTTTATATGTAATAATAATATTACTACTACTACTAATACAAATAATAATATAAATAATAATAATATTAATAATATTAATAATAATAATAAAATTAAATTATCGGTTTATTTGTGTGTGAGAGTATGTGTGTGTGTGCGTGCGTGCATGTGTGTGTGTGTTTGCGTGCGTGTGTTTGTGTGTGTGAGTGAGCAAAGTATTTAAGGAAGAGATATGTGCAGCATGTGAGGAGCTATGTGGAGTAAGGAGAAGAGGGAAGGGTATAGCATGGTGGACTGAAGAGGTAAAAATAGCTGTTGAAGACAAGAAGAAAACATATAGAGAGTGGTTGGGTAGTAGACGGAACAAAGACTTGGAGAGACAGAAAAGACCGAGGTACTTGGAGAAAAAGAGAGTGGTGAAGAGAGTAGTGAAGGAAAGTAAGAGAAGAGCAGATGAGGAGTTTGGAAGGAATCTAAGTGTAAAATGGAGGGAATGTAAGAAACTGTTTTGGAAAGATGTCAAGAAAGTTAGGGAGGGTAGCAACTAGCAAGGGAAATAGTAAGGGTATGAACGATAAGAATGGGCGAGTGTTCAGCTAGAATGCAAGAGAGAGTCGAGAGATGGAGGGAGTACTTCAACGAATTGTTAAACGTAAGTAATGAAGCACCAGCAAACATAGTTGGATGGGGTATGGAAGGGCGAAGAAGAGATGTAGTGGAGGAGGAGGTGGGATCAGGATGTCAGAAGTGTGTGAAGCCATGAAAAGAGTGAAGATGGGGAAAGCATCAGGAATAGATGGAGTGTGTGGGGAAATGCTGAGGTATGGTGGTGAGATAGTGATCTAATGGGTATGGAAAATGTGTAAAACTAGTATGGGAGAAGGGAAGTGTGCCTGATGACTGGAAGACACGCATAATAGTCCCCTGTATTAGGGTAAAGGGGAAAGAGGAGTGTGTGGTAATCACCGGGGGATATGTCTTCTAAGCATAGTAGGGAAGGTGTACAGTAGGGTAGTGATGGAGAGAGTAAGAGCGAGAACGGAAAAATGGGTAGGTGACGAACAGGGCTGGTTTAGGAAGGGAAGAGGATGTGTATATCAGATTTTTGCCCTGAAATATGTTGTGGAGAAATATCTGGAGAAGCGACAAAAGTTGTATGCTGCCTTTATGGACTTGGAGAAGGCCTATGACAGAGTTGATAAAGAAGGTATGTAGAAAGTACTGAGAATATACGGAGTAGATAGCAAGTTGCTGAAAGCAGTGAAAAGCATGTATGAGGGTGCAAAGGCATCAGTGCATTTGGAGAATAAACAGTGCGAGTTATTTGATCTGAATGCAGGGTTAAAGTAAGGGTGTGTGATGTCCCCATGGTTGCACATTATATATGGATGGAGTCATGACAGAAATACAAGGAAGAGCAGTGGATGTTGGTGTACCGTTGATAAGGGAAGGAAACGAGTGGAAGTTGCCTGTATCGCTGTTTGCCGATGATACAGTTCTGATGAGCGATAGTGAATGGGAGTTGCAGGGTCTGGTAAATATGTTTGGAACAGTGTGTGAAAAACGGAATCTGAAAGTAATGCAGGGAAGAGCAAGGTTATGGTCTTTGAGAGGGGTGCAGCCACAGAATGTGAGGTGAGGTTGAACGGTCAGGCTATGGAGAATGTCAGCTCATTTAAGTATTTGAGCAGTGTGTTGAGTAAAGATGGGACTATGGATGAAGAAGTGTGGGAGCGGGTGCAACACGGGAAGAGGGTTGTAGGAACGTTGAAAGCAGTAACAAGAAATAGGGTGGTCAGCATGGAAGTAAAGAAGTCCTTGCATGACAGTGTGGTAATCCCGACACTGACTTACGGAAGCGGAAGCGAAGCCTCCTCCTCCTTCACTTCTTTCTCCCTCCCTTCCCTTCCTTTTCTTCCTCCCCTCCTCCCCTCTTCTTCTTTCTCCCCCCTCCCCCTCCTCCTTATTCTCTTCTTCTTTTTTCCCCCTTCCCCTCCTTCTCCCCCTCCTCCTCTTCCTCCCATCCTCCCTCCTCCTCCTTCTTCTTTGCTATCCTTTTCTCTACCTCGTAGTCAGTAGATTAGTAGTTTAGATATCCAAACTGCCTCGTAAGGACCAATAGGTCTGTTGCAGTTTGTACTCCTTTGTATTCCTTCTCTTATTCTTTCTCCCCCCTCCCTCTCCTCCTCCCTCCTCCTCTTCCACCACCACCACCACCACCACCACCACAGGAGACAGAGTACCGTAACGACTGAGATTATAACACAGGATGAATTTTTCGGGTCCAGAGAAACCCCCTCTCTCCTACTTACCTCCCCCCCCCCCCCCCATCACCCCCTATGTATATTCCTTCGCTCTAGTCCTTCTGCAAGTTGAGGGGGTAGTGTTTGTTTTTGGTCTATATACAGTATACTGTGTAGGCTTATTATGTATTTATATATAATTGAGTTTCCTCGCTAGACCTCTATCAAGCTTAAAAAAAAACACCACCCTAGACCCCATTTCAAGATAAATTTGTACATTTTTCGGTAGAAAAAAATTCCGGCCAAAGGCCGGTTCCATCTATAATTAAAGGCTCGCTATCGCTCGCCTAGAAAATCGACACCTACTATTAAATGGCACGAAAGGTATACATATTGACAACGAAATGAGGTGAAAGGTCTCAAAATCGCCAAACTAACGGAACGAACGTCTTAAAATCTGAAAACTAATATGCTAAACATGAGGGAGAAGCCCCCCTTCCAGAAAGGGCCAGAAAAGGGTCAGAAGGGTCCAGAAAAAGCGACTACCTCCCCCTTAAAGACCGTATAGGCCTAGCCATATTTGCTCTGTTGGGACCACGTATATGTACAGTCGGCCACATAAGTTCCGTTCCTCTCCGTGATCGGTATACATGGTAATATAATGTGCATGGATGAATTACGAGTGCAGTTTCTGATGCCGAGGGTAAGGGGAGGCAGACCTTTTTTCTGGACCCCCCTCTCCCTAATGTTTAGCCCCACTAGTTTTGAGATTATAAGACGTTCGGCCCATTAGTTTGGCGATTTTAACACCTTTCGCCCCATTTCGTTGTCAATTTTAAGAATTTTCGTGCCATTTAGGTGTCGATTATTTTGCTGGCGAGCGATAGCGAGCCTGCAATTTTGGGAGGAACCGGCCTTCGGCCGAGAAATTTTTCTACCGAAAAATGTACAAATTTATCTTGAAGGGGGGTCTAGGGGGTGTTTTTCTAAGCATGATGGAGGTCTAGGGAGGAAACTAAAAAAATATATGAATAAATTAATTAATATCCCAAACAAACGGCCAGCCTCCCCTTAATAGTGCCGACGTACTTGTGCTATCTCAATAAAGAGCCAAATCCATTCCTTCTCTGTCTCTTTCTTCATCTGTCCTGTATCCGTGTTTCTTTATAATACTCTCCCATGACCCTTCCCCTAACCCTTCCTCCTTCCCTCTATCCCTTCTAGATCTCCTCCTCCTCTTCTCCTTTATCCTTTGTTCTCTTTATTCTCTCCTATCTCCTTTTTCTTACCCCTATCCATCTTTCATTCCTCTATGCTTTCTGTTTCCTTTCCTTATTATCCTATTTTTTGTTTCTTTTATATCCACGTTTTCTTCTGTATTTTCTGTTTTCTTTCCCATGTTCCTTCTATGCCTATTTTTCTCCCTTCCCTTCATTCCTTCTCTGCTTCCTTCTCTTTCTCTCCTTCATCTTGTTTTTTGTTCTCTACCCTCTCCCGTTTTCCATCTATTACTCCTATATAGCTAATTTTCTTCTGTCCTTTTTCCCCGTCCCTATTTTATCTGTTTTTCTTCCACCTCGTTCGTTCTTCCTCATCTTTACCATTTATCTTCTTTGTAAGCCATTTCTTTCTCCTTCTCCATTCTCCTTCTTCTTTTCTTTCTCCTTCTGCTTTCTCTTATATCTATTTTCGTATATCCCCTTTTGCTAACTATGCTTATCTCATTTCACTCTATTGCATCTTTGTCTTCTTCCCCATTCCCCTCTTCCTCTCCTTTACCCAGTTCCCTCTTTCTCCCTTTTTTATCCCTAGCCATCTTTCTTCTCTTCCTCCAACTCTTGTTATTTCTCTTCCTTTCCCTCTGTCCTTCTCTCCCTCTCTTCCAATTCCCTCTCCCCCCTTTCCTTTGCCCATTCTCCCTTTCTCCTTGTTTCCTTCCTTTATCCATCTCCATTCCCTCTATACCTATTTTCCTATCCTCTCTCTCTCACTCACTCACTCACTCACTCACTCACTCACTCTCTTTCTCTTTCTCTGTTTCCCCTTCCCTTCCCACTATTTCACCCACTCCCCATCTATCGTATAATTATCTTCCCCTACCCCTTTTCTTTATCCCATTTCCCTCTCTCCCTCTATTTACCTCCACCCTTTTCTCTCTCCCCACTATTTCTCCCATTGCCCATCTATCGTATCTTTCCCTAACCCTTTCCTTTATCCATTTCCCTCTCTAACTCCCCATTTATTTTATCTTCCCCTATCCCTTCCCTTTATCCATTTCCCCCGTTCCTCTTCCTTCCCTCTATTCCCTTTCCTTTACCAGCCACCTTTTCCCCCTTTCTTTCTCTCCATGTATTCTTCTCCTCTCTCTCTTTTAACCCTATCTTACCCATATCTATGTGTGTGGTTCTGTGTATAATAATGATAATAATAACAATAACAACAACAACAACAATATTGATAATATATAATAGTAATATTTTATTTCGAGCTGACTGAGTGTGTGTGTGTGTGTGTGTGTGTGTGTGTGTGTGTGTGTGTGTGTGTGTGTGTGTGTGTTTATTGGTACAAATCTCTGGATATTTGTAGGTTTACAGGTACATGAGGTTTGGGGCGACAGTTAATCGGTACACACCTCTTTAAAATACGTTGAAATGGAGTGTTTTCTGTTAGGTTAGGTAAGTTTAGGTTAGGTTAGGTTAGGTTAGGTTAGGTAAGTTAGGTTAGGTTAGGTTAGGTTAGGTTAGGTTAGGTTAGTGTAATTTAGGTTTAAAAATCGAAAAATGTACTCGTAAGCATGCACCAAATTGATATGTACCGATAAACGCCAACCGCTCGGGTGTGTGTGTGTGTGTGTGTGTGTGTGTGTGTGTGTGTTTGTGCGGTATATAAAATTATGGGGTGGCAGTCTCAAAATTCCTTCACGAATAAAGTGAAAGTACTTGATTAATAGACTCCAATCCAGTGTCCTCTTTACAAGCATCCGGCGACTCCGATACCACCAGTTTCGAATGGCACAAGCCTATTTTTAGTTAGCTATTTAGTGTGTGTGTGTGTGTGTTTTTTTTTTTTTTTTTTTTTCATTCTTTAAGGGGATGGGTGTTTTTTCTGGTCTCCCTTCTTCCTCATGTTTAGCCCCATTAGTTTTCAGATTTTAAGACGTTTGGTTCATTAGTTTAGCGATATTAGGACCTTTCGCCCCATTTCTTTGTTAATATTGAGACTTTTCTTGTCATTTAGGTGTCTCTATTTTCCTGGCGATCGATAGCGAGCCTGTACTTGAAAAAGGAATCGGCCCTCGGCCGGGACATTTTTCTGTCGAAAAATATACAAATTTATCTTGAAGGGGAGTCTTGGGTGGGTGGGGGTGGGGTATTATTTAAAGCTTCATGGAGGTTTAGGGAGGAAACTAAACAAATGATAAAAATAAATAAATACGCCCATCCCCACATAACCTTTTTATACGAAAAAAACAAAAATAATAATAATATATGAACTAAGTTGTCGAGAACCCAAATTTAAAATAAAAAAGTACTAGTATTCATTCAACATTTATTAAAAAAAAAAAAAATCCTACGAGTTAAATTAACTAACACCCCGTTCTTAACATTAATCATCAATTACAAACTCCAATGTATTTGAATAAACTAATGAAAGCATATGGTCCTCCCGGGATTCGAACTCGGGACACCACACCCAGAACATAAGCATCCAAACCATTACACCACCAACACAGTTACCAATTGTTTCCTTCCTGCATTTCCAAAGAGTACTCGAGTCATCAGATCCCTATTTACGAATGTGTTGAAATCTGTATTACGGTATAATTGTTGTGAAGAATCTTGTATTACGCCCACTATACCCTGTCCACTGTAGGTAGGCCAGATACCCTGACTCCTAACCTCTCTAACTTAAGGGGACAGTGGTTATTTTTGGGGGTCTATTTATTTGTATATTCTTTTATCTTTTAGTTTCCTCGCTAGACCTTCATCACGCTCACAAAACACTCCCTAGACCTCCTTTGAAGATTAATGTGTATATTTTTCGATAGAAAAATGTCCCGGCCGACGGCCGGTTTCGCTTAAAATTACAGGCTTGCTATCGCTCGCCAGGAAAAAATCGACACCTAAATGGCACGAAAGGTGTTGGTGTTGATATAGCAATGGGTCGAAAATTTATAAAATCGACAAACTAATGGGGCGAATGTCTTACAATCTGAAAACTAATTGGGCTAAACATGAGGAAGAGAGGGGACCAGAAAAACGACCCATCCTCCCTTAAAAGAGGTTAGAGGAAAGGGGCTGTAAACTTCCACACCTACTCCCTGTTTGACTCGTCCCAAATGGTAGCAATATTAGCTCGATTACTCTAGTTGTGTTTTAAGTAGTAGTTAATATGTTTGGCCTAGTTGTAATGAATGGACTATAGTAATGGCTTTTTATTTGTAATTTAGAATATAGTGATATAATAGAAATAGAGTTCATAAATCCCATCTTACTAAATTCCCAATCATAATAAAAGGAATTAACTTCTTACATTTTTGTTTTGTTTTAAATAATTATAAAACAAAAAATAGAAAGTCCCACCCCTTTCCCATTCTTAAGGGGAGATCTCCACTTGAGGGATTTTTTTCTTGACCCCTTTCTCCCTCATGTTTATCCCCATTGCTTTTGATATTATAAAATGTTTGCCCCATTAGTTTAGCGATTTTAAGAACTTTCACCCCATATTAAGACCTTTCGTGCCATTCAGGTGTCAATTTTATCCTGGCGAGCGATAGCGAGCCTGTAATTTAAGAGGAACCGGCCTTTGGCCGGGAAATTTGCCTACCGAAAAATGTACAAATTTATCTTGAAAGAGACTGAAGGGGGTGTAATTTTGAGCTTGATGGAGGTCTAGGAAACAAACTAAATACCTCCCCTTAAGTAAGCCATTTTAGATTGCCAGAAGAGTGACCATTACTTGCATTACTGCGTGTCCACAAACAGGCCAGTAATGTAAGCATGTTTCCTTATATATATATCTATTTTTTTTTTTTTTTTTAAGGGGGAAGGGTTTATTTTTGGGTCAAATATTTCCTATATATAATATTATTTTAAGTTTCCTCCCTAGACCTCCATCAAACTGTTTAAACACATCCATTAGATCCCCCTTCTAGATTAATTTGTACATTTGTCGGTAGAAAAATGTCCCGGCCTAGTTCTTCCAAATGTACAGGTTCGCCAGGAAAACAAAATTCGACACCTAAAACAGCACGAAAGGTTTTCATATTGACAAAGGAATGGGGCGAAAGGGTCTTCAAATCGACAAAATAATGGGACAAACATCTTAAAAGCTGAAAACTAATGGGGCTAAACATGAGGCAGCAGGGGATCTAGAAAAACGACCCATCTCCCCTTGAGCTTGATGGAGGTCTAGGGAACAAACTATAAAGAATAATAAACAAAGCATTAAGGGGAAGATCTCCACTTGAGGGATTTTTTTCTTGACCCCTTTCTCCCTCATGTTTAGCCCCATTGCTTTTGATATTATAAAACGTTTGCCCCATTAGTTTAGCGATTTGAAGAACTTTCACCCCATATTAAGACCTTTCGTGCCATTCAGGTGTCAATTTTATCCTGGCGAGCGATAGCGAGCCTGTAATTTAAGAGGAACCGGCCTTCGGCCGGGACATTTTTCTACCGAAAAATGTACAAATATATCTTGAAAGGGACTCAAGGGGGTGTAATTTTAAGCTTGATGGAGGTCTAGGGAACAAACTAAATACCTCCCCTAAAATCTACCAGTAAATAAACCCTTCCTCCTTTATTCTAGGTCTATGGTGCATACACAACATTTAAAATAGGCATACCAGCAGACATAGACACACAGACAGACAGGCATACAGACGCACAGGCAGAGACAGACAGGCAGACAGACAGACAGACACACAGACAGAGACAGACAGACAGATAGACAGAGAATAACATAGACAGATAGACAGACAGGTACCCAGACACATAGACAGAGAGATAGACAGACACACAGACAGAGACAGACAGACAGATAGACAGAGAGTAACATACAGACAGATAGACAGACAGGTACCCAGACACACAGACAGAGAGACAGACAGAGAATAACATAGACAGATAGACAGACAGACAGACAGGTACCCAGACACATAGACAGAGAGATAGACAGACACACAGACAGAGACAGACAGACAGATAGACAGAGAGTAGCATACAGACAGATAGACAGACAGACAGACAGGTATCCAGACACACAGACAGAGAGACAGACAGAGAATAACATACAGACAGATAGACAGACAGAGAGATAGACAGAGCATAACATACAAACAGATAGACAGACAGAGAATAACATACAAACAGATAGACAGACAGAGAATAACATACAGACAGATAGACAGACAGAGCATAACATACAAACAGATAGACAGACAGAGAGATAGACAGAGAATAACATACAGACAGACAGAGAGTCTGAGAGATAGACAGAGAATAACTTACAGACAGATAGACAGACAGACAGAGAATAACATACAGACAGACAGACAGAGAATAACATACAGACAGAGCATAACATACAAACAGATAGACAGACAGAGAGATAGACAGAGAATAACATACATACATACAGACAGACAGACAGACAGATAGACAGAGAATAACATACAGACAGATAGACAGACAGACAGACAGGTACCCAGACAGAGAGATAGACAGACAGACACACAGAGATAGACAGACAAACAGTAACACACAGACAGACAGACAAACAGAGAGATAGACATACAGTATAATAGACAGACATTTCCGTTCTTCCCTTGTTTGTGTTGATTAATTACGTGCATCATTACTCAGGCCTGGTCGTGAGTTGGTGGGGGGGGGGGTAATAATACCTCTCTCTCTCTCTCTCAATTAGAAAACAGACAGACTTAGACAGACACATTAAGGGATGAACAGACAGAAAGATGAATTTCTATATATATAAAAGAAGATGGAAGATAAAAAGACAGTTGCAGTAAGACATAGACAGACAGACAGACAGACAGACAAACAGACAGCTAGGGAATTAAGGGGGGGGGGCTATTTATTTGTTAATGTATTTATCTTTATATATTGTTTCTAGTCTCCTCCCCAGACCTCTATCAAGCTTAACAAATCTCCCCTTAGACACCCCCTTGAAGATAAATGTGTTCATTTTTCGGTAGAAAAATGTCCCGGCCGTAGGCCGATTGCTCCTAAAATTACAGGCTCGCTACCGCTCGCCAGGAAAAATTCGACATCTACATGACACGAAAAGTCTTAATATTGACAAAGAAATGAGGTGAATGGTCTTAAAATCGCCAAATTAACGTCCCGAACGTAATCAAATCTGAAATCTAATTGGGCTAAACACGAGGAAGAAAGGGGACCAGAAAACCGACATATGCTCCCTTATACAAACATTTCTGTCTACGTCACTTTTATCCTTACCTCGCTTCCTCCTTCTTGCCTTCCATTCCACCTTCCTCCCCATCTTTCTCCATTCTACCCTTTCCTGCCTTCTTGCTATCTTCCTTCGCACCTAGCTTCCCTCCCTCCTTTCCATCTCACCTTCCTTCCTGTGTTCCTTCTCTCCTATCTCCATTCATTCAATTCTTTCCTGCCTTCTTCCTTCCTTCCTTTCCTTCGCACCTAACGTCCTCCCTCTCTACCTTACTCCTCCCTCTCAAGCTCCTTCCTCCCTTTCCTCATTCCTTCCTTCATTTTTTCCTTCCTTCCTTCTTCCTATTTGCCTTCCTTCCATATGACCTTCCTTCCCATGTGTCTTCCAGCCCACCATCCTTCCTTTCTTCATCCATTCATTCGTTCATTATCTCTCTTCCTTCCATTCTTTCTTCCTTCATTCCTCCCTTCCTTCCTTCCTTCCTTCCTTCATTCTTCCCTCCTTACGCTCTCCCTCCCTCCCTTCCTTCCTTCCTCCCTTCCTTCGTTCCTCCATCCATCCTTCCCTCCCTCCCTTCCTTCCTTAATGCCTCCCCCCATACATCCCTCCCTCCCTTTCTTCCTTCCTTCCTCCCTCCCTCCCTCCCTCCCTCCCTCCCTCCCTCCCTCCCTCCCTCCTTCCCCTCCCTCCCTCCCGCCCTCCCTCCCTCCCTCCCTAAAACAAACCCGAAAGAATTCTATAGTTATATCAGAAAGAAAAAAGTAGTTACTTCAACTGTTGGACCGTTAGTCGATGAAAATGGAGAATACACCAAAGACGAAGTACAAATGAGTAATGCCCTCAATACCTTCTTTGCATCAGTTTTTTACAACAGAAGACCTCATTGATATCCCTACACCATCGCCGATTCAGATTGATAATTCAGATGTTCTAAGCAATATCACCGTTACAGAGAGAGAAGTATTGAATTGTTTAGATAAACTCAAGGTAAATAAAACGCCTTGACCTGATACAATCTCGCCTAGAGTTCTAAAGGAAGCTAAGGATGAGCTCTCCAAACCACTGACATTACTATTCAATAAATCCTTGCAGTCTGGAACTATGCCCGATCAGTGGAAACTAGCCAACGTAACACCGATATTCAAAAAAGGCAGCAAATCCCTACCCAGTAACTATCGTCCAATTAGCTTAACCTCAGTTGTATGTAAAATGCTAGAAACGGTCATACGAGACAGACTCGTAAATCACTTAGAGGAAAATAACATACTTAAAGATACTCAACACGGCTTTCGTAAAAAACGTTCCTGTTTAACAAACCTCTTAGACTTCTTCCACGATATCCTCAACCTCTACGATGAGAGTAAAGCTGTAGATATTATATGCCTTGATTTTCAAAAGGCCTTTGACAAAGTTCCCCACAAACGTTTACTGCTAAAACTAAAAGCGCATGGAATACAAGACGGTGTGTTGAAATGGATAGAAAATTGGCTCAGCGACAGAAAGCAAAGAGTAGTCATAAACGGTAAGGCATCTAAATGGACCAATGTAAGTAGCGGGGTACCCCAGGGATCGGTACTAGGACCTATTCTCTTTCTAATTTACATCAACGACATAGATGAGGGTCTCACCTGTACAATCTCAAAATTTGCTGACGATACAAAAATTGCAAATAGCGTACTCTCAAAAGAACAAGTTGACGATATGCAACACAATCTAGATAAATTGTCATGTTGGGCCCAAATTTGGCAAATGAGTTTCAATGCGGATAAATGTAAAGTACTACATATCGGATACCTAAATGAGAAAGCAAACTATTCGATGAATGGCACTCAGCTTAAGAATGTAAACAGAGAAACCGATCTGGGAGTAACAATATCGAGTAACCTAAAACCGAGTCAACAATGTTCAGAAGTTGTTAAGAAGGCAAACAAAATAATTGGCTTTTATAGGCAGGTCATTTGAGCATAAATCTAAAGAAGTTATCCTAACCCTTTACAATTCCTTAGTCCGCCCTCTTCTGGAATACTGCGTTCAATCCTGGTGCCCTTATTACCAAAAAGATATAAACAAGCTAGAACGAGTTCAACGTAGAGTTACCAAAATTATACCTAGCCTAAAGAACAAACCATACGAAGAGCGTCTTAGAGAATTAAATCTATTTCCTTTAACCCAGCGCAGATTAAGAGGTGACTTAATTCAAGTGTTCAAAATCATCAAAGGCATCGACAATATGAACCGTAGTAAGTACTTCACTATCGACCAATCTAATTATACGCGGGGAAACGGTTGCAAAATTATTGGTAAATCTTTTAACTCACACGAATCTAAGAATTTCTTCTTCAATCGAGTTGTCAACTTGTGGAATGGGCTTCCCCGAAACCTTATAGACTGCATCACCGTTGATTCATTTAAACTCCGCCTAGACAAATATCTCGCATCAAACCCGCGACTGACTGCGTTTGTAAATGAATAACTTTATTTTATCCCCCCCTCAGTTACTAACCCATCTGTCCCCTACTAACTTCCTAATCCTGCCACGGACATTAGTTCCAGGGCAGTAATTCCCTTTCCAATGTTCCCTTACCCACTCTAAACCACTGTTTGGACACTTGATCCTCAGTGTTTTGGAGGACAAGCAACCTAGAAGGGTCACTAGATCTGTTGTTGCTTGATTTCCTTTGTACTCCTTTGTACTCCCTCCCTCCCTCCCTTCCTTCCTTCCTTCCTTCCTTCCTTCCTTCCACTTTCACATTCACGGACCGTATCCTAATTTCACCTTGACTATGGTTTGATTCCCAGGAAGTTCTTCTTCACACCGGACCCCCAATTGTAGTCGGTATATTTATTTGTGGTTTATTTACTTATTTATAGTTTTATTTATTACTTATTTATTTATAGTTTTATTTACTTATTTACTTAATTATTTATGTTTAATTTACTTATTTACTTATTTATTTATAGTTTTATTTACTTATTTACTTATTTATTTATTTGTTGTTGATTTACTTGTTTATTTATAGTTTTATTTACTTATTTACTGATTTATTTATTTGTTGTTGATTTATTTATTTATATATAGTTTTATTTACTTATTTACTTATTTATTTAGTTGTGTATGTTATTTTTATTGCTTATTTATTCGTAGTTTATTTACTTATTTACGTTTATATTTGGTTATGCATGTTGTATTTATTGTTTATTTATTTATAGTTTTATTTACTTATTTACGTATTTATTTGGTTGTGTATGTTTTATGTATTGCTTATTTATTCATAGTCTTATTTATTTGTTTATTTGGCTGCGCATGTTGTATTTATTGATTTGTTTATTTATAGTTTTATTTACTTATTTACTTATTTATAGTTGTATTTACTTATTTACTTATTTATAGTTTTATTTACTTATTTATAGTTGTATTTACTTATTTACTTATTTATAGTTTTATTTACTTATTTTAGTTTTATTTACTTATTTATAGTTTTATTTACTTATTTATAGTTTTATTTACTTATTTACTTATTTATAGTTTTATTTACTTATTTATAGTTTTATTTACTTATTTACTTATTTATAGTTTTATTTACTTATTTATAGTTTTATTTACTTATTTACTTATTTATAGTTGTATTTACTTATTTACTTATTTATAGTTTTATTTACTTATTTACTTATATATAGTTGTATTTACTTATTTATAGTTTTATTTACTTATTTACTTATTTATAGTTGTATTTACTTATTTACTTATTTATAGTTTTATACTTATTTACTTATTTATAGTTTTATTTACTTATTTATAGTTGTATTTACTTATTTACTTATTTATAGTTTTATTTACTTATTTACTTATTTATAGTTGTATTTACTTATTTACTTATTTATTTGGTTGTGCATATTTTATTTATGTATTGGTTTTTATTTAATTTTTCATATATTTATTTGTTTATGTTATGTATATTTATTTAAGTATTTATGTATTTGTTCATCTATTTGTATATATAATAATTTATGTTTCAAAGTGACGGTAAATTGCCATATCCCTCTCTTGATGACCTATAGGTATTGCCAAGATTTGATAGTGGAAATATGGTGTTAATTTGAAAACCTGGTATTAATGGGAGATGAGTCGTTTTTCTGGTTCCCCTTCTTCCTCGTGATTTGGCCCATTAGTTTTCAGATTTTAAGACGTTCGGCCCTTTAGTTTGGCGATTTTACCACCTTTCGACCCATTTCTTTGTCAATTGTAAGATCTTTCGTGCCATTTAGGTGTCGATTTTTTCCTGGCGAGTGAGAGCGAGCCTGAAATTGAAAGAAAAACCGGCCTTCGACCGGAACATTTTCCTACCGAAAAATGTACAAATATATCTTGAAGGGGGGTCTAGCGGGTGTGTTCCTAAGCTTGATGGAGTTCTAGCGAGGAAACTATGAAATATAGGAATAAATAAATTAATAGACCAAAAAAAAAACGAAAACGGCCCATCTCCCCTTAACCCAGTCAGTACCTGTGGCATCCCTTTCATTATACTCTGGCAACTAGTGGACGATTGTATGCAGCTTGGGAAGGACGTATAACGATTAAAAGGCTACAAACTATCTCAATGCATCCTTTTAGCTACCGTATATCCCTCCTAACTTGCACAAAATCCACGAAATACAGCTATAACAAAATACAAAAGACGTCGCCGGTACAGAAGGGGTTAAAGTGATACATAGACATAAATTTCGTATTCTTGCCTAAGCATCGAAAACTCAATTGCTACGGGAGTACCATATATATATATATATATATATATATATATATATATATATATATATATATATATATATATATATATATATATATACAGTATATATACAGTATATATATATATATATATATATATATATATATATATATATATATATACTGTATATATATATATACAGTATATTATATACTGCAGCCTATAAAATATATACCATATATATATGGTATATATATTATATAGGCTGCAGTATATACTGTATACCGGTATATATATATAGGCTGCAGTATATATACTGTATACCGGTATATATATATATAGGCTGCAGTATATATACTGTATACCGGTATATATATATAGGCTGCAGTATATATACTGTATACCGGTATATATATATAGGCTGTAGTATATATACTGTATACCGGTATATATTATATAGGCTGCAGTATATATACTGTATACCGGTATATATATATAGGCTGCAGTATATATACTGTATACCGGTATATATATATATATAGGCTGCAGTATATATACTGTATACCGGTATATATATATAGGCTGCAGTATATATACTGTATACCGGTATATATATTAATTATTTTTTGTTTTAAAGTTTCCTCGCTAGACCTCCATCAGGCTTATAAATACACTTCCTAGCCTCCTCTTCGTGATAAATTTGTACATTTTTTCGGTAGAAATATGTCTCGGCCGATGGCCGGTATTGCTCTCGCTCGACACCTAAATGGCAAGAAAGATCCAAATATTGACAAAGAAATGGGGTGAAAAGTCTTAAAATCGTCAAGCTAATGAGCCGTACTTTCTTAAAATCTGAAAACTAATAGGGCAAAACATGAAGGAGAAAGGGGCCAGCAACACATAAACATGAAGGAGAAAGGGGCCAGCAACACATAAACATGAAGGAGAAAGGGGCCAGCAACACATAAACATTAAGAAGAAAGGGGCCAGCAACACATAAACATTAAGAAGAAAGGGGCCAGCAACACATAAACATTAAGAAGAAAGGGGCCAGCAACACATAAACATGAAGAAGAAGGGGCCAGCAACACATAAACATGAAGGAGAAAGGGGCCAGCAACACATAAACATTAAGAAGAAAGGGGCCAGCAACACATAAACATTAAGAAGAAAGGGGCCAGCAACACATAAACATTAAGAAGAAAGGGGCCAGCAACACATAAACATGAAGGAGAAAGGGGCCAGCAACACATAAACATTAAGAAGAAAGGGGCCAGCAACACATAAACATTAAGAAGAAAGGGGCCAGCAACACATAAACATGAAGGAGAAAGGGGCCAGCAACACATAAACATGAAGGAGAAAGGGGCCAGCAACACATAAACATTAAGAAGAAAGGGGCCAGCAACACATAAACATGAAGGAGAAAGGGGCCAGCAACACATAAACATGAAGGAGAAAGGGGCCAGCAACACATAAACATGAAGAAGAAAGGGGCCAGCAACACATAAACATGAAGGAGAAAGGGGCCAGCAACACATAAACATGAAGAAGAAGGGGCCAGCAACACATAAACATGAAGGAGAAAGGGGCCAGCAACACATAAACATGAAGGAGAAAGGGGCCAGCAACACATAAACATGAAGAAGAAAGGGACCAGCAACACATAAACATGAAGGAGAAAGGGGCCAGCAACACATAAACATGAAGAAGAAAGGGACCAGCAACACATAAACATGAAGGAGAAAGGGGCCAGCAACACATAAACAACCATCTCCCCTTTAAAAGACCTTGGTTTTCCGGCCCTTTCCCTCATGTCGGCCTTCTTTCCCTCATGTCGGCCTTCTATCCCTCATGTCGGCCTTCTTTCCCTCATGTCGGCCTTCTTTCCCTCATGTCGGCCTTCTTTCCCTCATGTCGGCCTTCTTTCCCTCATGTCGGCCTTCTTTCCCTCATGTTGGCCTTCTTTCCCTCATGTCGGCCTTCTTTCCCTCATGTCGGCCTTCTTTCCCTCATGTCGGCCTTCTTTCCCTCATGTCGGCCTTCTTTCCCTCATGTCGGCCTTCTTTCCCTCATGTCGGCCTTCTTTTCCGCCTTTTCTCCACCGCCGGAATATTTGCCGGTCGTGTGACATCGACCCTTAACCCTATTTGGGTCCGTGGGGGGGGGGGGGGGGGGGGGGGGGAGGGGGGGGGGGGGGGGGGGGGGGGGGGGCAGTGGTTTCTCTTAAGCAATTATAGGCTCGCTATCGCTCGCCAGGAAAAACACGACACCTAAATGGCACGTAAGTTCTTGACATTGATGTAGAAATGGGACGACCTGGTTTTAAATCGACAAACTAATGGGGCGAACGTCCTAAAATCTGAAAACTAATGGGGCAAAACCTTATTTGGTCCGAGGAGGGGGGGAGGGGTATTTTTGGATTTCCCCTATATTGGTCCATCTTTTATTTTATTTTCATTTATGTATTTATTTTTATTTATTTTTATTTTTTTTGGGGGGGGGGATCTTAAAACGCTTTATCCCATTCAGGAGCCGATTTTTTCTGGACATACGATAGCGAGCCTGTAACTTAGGGACATTATTTTCTCTACCGAAAATATGTACACATTTGACCTTGAATGGGGTCTGAGTGGCCATATTAAAGTTCGAAAGGGAAGGTGATTTTGTTAGAGGAAGAGACAAACTATAATACACCGCTCGAAAATACCAAGAGCGAACAAAATCCTCCCAAAATAATTAAACAAGATGTCATAAATAACCCACAAGACGTCATAAATAACCCACAAGACGTCGGATCAGAGAGTGCTTCCCCCCCTCCCCCCTCCCCCCTCAAAACCACCACTTTCTTTTTCCGTACTGAGTAAATAAACCGGACGTGCCTAACCCTGCTGGAGGTGGGGGGGGGGGGGGGGGGCAGTGACGAGGGGGGTTGTATTAGTCTTTTCCTTCCCATGTATTTTCGTCCGCGTATAGGCTAGTCGAGTTGATTCGCCCATATATTAACTAGTCTGGCTGTGCCTGACCTAAGATAAGCTAACCTTAATCCTATAGCCTACTACTATTGATAATATACTATTAGTAATCGTAATATAATGTTAATAATATACGAATATGAATAATAAACTAATTTTAATCATAAGCTATGTTAATCATAAACTAGCCTTCACAAAAATAACAAATATTATATTCATGAACTTAACTTTAATCATATACTAATATCGCCTTATTAATGTGAGCATGTGGACAACCCAACCCAACAGCGGGCGAAAAGTGTCGTCAACGGAACTAACCTTGAGCTGAAGAAAGTGTAATCAAATGACGTATAAGGTGGTGCAACACACAGCAGTATTTTGGGACAACTATGTTTCCAGATATATAAACAAAGACGCCATATTGCATACTTGGTTCTGTATTCTTCCTTGATACTTAGTTCTTGTTTTGGGCAGATTGCATTCCAAGTTTCCATAGTATATTTGCTTCATATAATATTCATAGTTGCATAGTATACTATATATTATATAGTATTAACACACACACACACACACACATATATATATATATATATATATATATATTATATAATTATATACTTTATATACAGTATATATATTATGATATTAGTGTAGTATATTGCATACACATATTAACGCAGATAAGCAAAATCCAATTGATCTTCCATTGCTTAAAGTACGTGATGGTTAGCAGGAAGGGATAAACAAATGATGACGTCACCACCATTGAAGGAGTTGGCTCAGTTACAAGTGCAGGTATTTTGGTCTCAACAGGGGCAGTGGGTTACCTGTTGTTTCATCCACAGGTCCTTTCGTCTGTACTGTGACTTCCTTTTCATGACATTTCTGTCAATTATTCGACGATTATATTAGAAGGCTACAGACTCTCTCAACTAATTCCTTTAGCTACCATACATCCACCCTAAGCTTCATAAAATCGTCTAAATGTAGCCAGAATCAAAATTATAAGACGTCGCTGAATAAAGGGGATTAAAGCTTGAGTAAATTATAAGACGTCACTGAATAAAGGGGGTTAAAGCTTGAGTAAATTATAAGACGTCGCTGAATAAAGGGGATTAAAGCTTGAGTAAATTATAAGACGTCGCTGAATAAAGGGGGTTAAAGCTTGAGTAAATTATAAGACGTCGCTGAATAAAGGGGATTAAAGCTTGAGTAAATTATAAGACGTCGCTGAATAAAGGGGATTAAAGCTTGAGTAAATTATAAGACGTCGCTGAATAAAGGGGATTAAAGCTTGAGTAAATTATAAGACGTCGCTGAATAAAGGGGATTAAAGCTTGAGTAAATTATAAGACGTCGCTGAATAAAGGGGATTAAAGCTTGAGTAAATTATAAGACGTCGCTGAATAAAGGGGATTAAAGCTTGAGTAAATTATAAGACGTCGCTGAATAAAGGGGGTTAAAGCTTGAGTAAATTATAAGACGTCGCTGAATAAAGGGGATTAAAGCTTGAGTAAATTATAAGACGTCGCTGAATAAAGGGGGTTAAAGCTTGAGTAAATTATAAGACGTCGCTGAATAAAGGGGATTAAAGCTTGAGTAAATTATAAGACGTCGCTGAATAAAGGGGATTAAAGCTTGAGTAAATTATAAGACGTCGCTGAATAAAGGGGGTTAAAGCTTGAGTAAATTGTCTAAGGGCGAAAGACCTTGCTTCCGAATTAACGAGAGAGTGAACCGGTAGTGCGGGAGGGCGTGTGTAACCTGACGTAAGACTCAGGAATTCCAGTCTTCATGACACCAAGAAGAAAGTGGTGAAATTGGGTTAGATTTGGTTAACTTATATTAGGATATTTGATATTGCCTTAGGATCGTTTAGGTTAAAATAGTTAAGAATGGTTTAATGAAGGAAACATATTGGTTAGATTAATGTTTATATTATATTTGATTAGATTTATAGGCATCTTTTATTGTATTAGGTTTATTTGAATTATGATATATTGAAATAGTTTTGTGTAAGGATAGATTGATTAAGGTTAGAGCAATATATAAGTTAGATTAGATTAGGTGTATTGCATTAGGATCACATTGGTTATTTATAATGTTTTTTGTTAGGTAGCGACTAATTTAGGTCATATTAATTTAGCTTATCGTAGGTTAGATTAACTTAGGTTAGATTAGGATAGCTTAGGTTATTGTAGATTATAATTGATTTAAATAGTTTTGTGTAAGGATAGATTGATTTAGGTTAGATTCATTTATTAGTTAGATTAGGTTTGTTGCAGTAGTATCATTTGGGTTACATTAGTTTAGAATGGCTTTGGTTAAGGAGAGACTAATTTAGGTTAGATTAATTCATGAAATTACTTGCATTATAAGCGAAAGAACCAGCGAGCGAAGGGACTATATAACCCGGACAGTGTGTCAGTGTGTGTAAGCTGACGTAGGACCCAGGAAAGGTGTTGTCCTCTTAGCCCAGTAGATCATGAGGTATTTACTTCAATCTAGTGGGAAATTAATACATCCAGCGACATGAATTCTAGCGATAGTGGCCTTATGTGGTGACTTTCGGTATAATTGACTATCTATCGACCTTCTAGAGAATTTGGAGAACGGATATATTGGTGTTTATGGGTCATGATTTGGTAACCGTTCCCAGGAATGCCAACCTATAAGGGGTGATGGTTTATCTTTTGGTCGATTTTTACATTAATCTTAATATTTGTTGTAAATTCCTCCCTAGACCTCCACCAAATTTAAAATAATAAAACAACCCCAGGATTCCCCTTCGAGATTATTTGTACATTTTTCCTTAGACACATTTCCCGGCCGATTCCTCCTAAATTACAGGCTCGTTATCGCTCGCCAGGATAAAATCGACACATAAATGACACGAAAAGTCTGTATATTGACAAAGAAAAGGGGGAAAAAGGTCTTAAAATTGCCAAACTAATGGGCTGAACGTCATAAAATCTGAAAACTAATGGGGCTAAACATGAGGAGGAAGGGGGTCCAGAAAACCCAGCCCATCCCCCCTTAAGAAGAAGAGAGGGGCGGAAATAATAACACTATGATTCAGCCGGGAAGTGGTAGGTTGCAGGTTGGCACGTAATGTTTTAAGGGGGGGGGGGGTCACCTGCTTTTTTTCTCTTTCTCTCCTTTTCTCTCTTTCTCTGGCTTGTATCCATTCGACCTCATTCAGCATACTGTCAGCATTGTATGGAGAAATCCGGCTTCGCCGGAGACATTTTTCTATCGAAAAATGTACAAATTTAGCTTGCTGTAAAACAAAATACAAATTATACTGGCTCGGAAAATATTGCCACCTGGATGGGGGTAAACGTCTTAAAACGGTAGGCTGAATGGGGCCGAATGGATACAGCCCAGAGAGAGAGAGGGATATAGAGAGAACAAAGCGAGGTGGGCTCCCTTAAATATTTGAAGGGAGAAGACTTTCCTAATTCGAATAAACAAAATTGAAGATCATTAGAATAACATAAGGTAACTATTGTCGGAATTAAGGGGGTCACCTGCTTGTTTTATGTTTCTCTCCTGTTCTCTCTTTCTCTGGCTTGTATCCATTCGGCCCCATTCAGCCAACTGTTTGAAGACGTTTATCCCGAGTCAGGTGTCGATTTCTTCCTGGCGAGCGATAGCGAGCCAGCATTGTATGAAGAAATCCGGCTTCGCCGGAGAAATTTTTCTATCGAAAAATTTACAAATTTAGCTTGCTGTAAAAAAATATATAACTATATATGCTGGCTCGCTACCGCTCGCCATGAAAATATGGACACCTGGATGGGGGTAAAGTCTGAAAACAGTAGGCTGAATGAGGCCGAATGGATACAACCCAGAGAGAGAGAGAGTGAGAAAGAGAAAAAAAAAACGAGGTGGGCTCCCTTAAGAGACGTTCTCTTACCCACATTTACTGAAGTATCCTAACAACACTGGTCTGGCAGCTTATGAGGTCAACATTTACAATATTTCGGTTACCTAAATTCATCCACCAAGAGTCTAGTTTCCGATACCAGTGCAAAATAGTCCAGAAATGTTGCCAGAAAAATGTTGATCATCGAATGTTGACTATAAAATCTCTCGTGTGATACCGGCTTAACTAAGCATACCTTATGGTGGTTGACAGGCATAACATTTGTCATCAAACAGAAGAGGTTATAAATAGGATCAAGGATTATATTTTTTCATCAACCAACTTCACTTCTAAGCTCAATTAATGAAATCAACAAATACATGTGGCCATAAATATGGACTTTTTTGTAATGCCCAAATATAGGCATTGAATATAGGTACACATTATAATAGGCACAAACGCATGATTATGGCGAACACCAACATATTTTAGAGATGTAATTAGTGTGGAAATGGATGCCTGATGAACGAGAAGACCCATGTCGACTCTTGGTCGCTTACACCTACAGTACTTTAAGGGGGCCCACCTCGTGTTTTAAGGGGGCCCACCTCGTGTTTTTCTTCTTGTTTTTGGTATCCATTCAGCATACTGTTTTAAGACGTTTATTCCGATCCAGGTGTCTTATTAAAAAATGTTTTTGACACAGGCTAGATTTGTATATTTTTCGGTAGAAAAATTTCTCCGGCGAAGCCGGATTTCTTCATACAATATGCTGGCTCGCTATCGCTCGCCAGGAAGAAATCGACACCTGGATGGGGATACACGTCTTAAAACAGTAGGCTGAATGGGGCTGAATGGATACAAGCCAGAGAAAGAGAGAAAGGAGAGAAAAACGCAGGTCGCCCCCTTTAAAAACTGCAAAACTCATGATCTCGCTGTATATATGTTTGGTAGCAGCGTCCATTACACTTCCCCGCCGCTAACATGACCCAAGCCGAGATAGGTTGATGGTGGGCTTGGAATGCTATTATCACAGTGAACCCAGAAGAAGAAAGTGAAAACAGTGGAGCGAATGTTGGGGGTTACGGGACGTTTTGGAGAGAGAGAGAGAGAGTGAGAGTGAGAGAGAGAGAGAGAGAGTGAGAGAGAGAGTGAGTGAGAGAGAGAGAAAAAAAAACACACATTCCTACCTTTCTCCCCCAAAATGAATACATAAACGTAAAAATAATACTAATAATAATACTAATAATAATAATAATAATAATAATAATAATAATAATAATTAATTGATAAACACATACATGACATAAAATGCATAAATAACGGCAGTACCAGCATTTTCAAACTTATATTTTTATCTAAGCAGATATAAGGAACTAATGTAGGTGGGTAGATTTATAAAGATATTAATTGATAAAGAAATGGAAAGGTAGACACTGTGATATAAAGATTGATAGATAGTCCTATTCTAGATAGATAAATAGATAAACAGATGGACATATAACCTGATAACAGTTTAGGAAGGATCTGTTGGAATTATAAGGCTAAAGACTATTTCAATTAAGCCTCTGACTTCCATTCACCCTTCCTAATCTGAATGCAATCGTCTAATAATTAAATAACACCCCGTTCTTAACATTTATCATCAATTACAAACCCCAATGTACTTGAATAAACTAATTAAATACAGAACACTAAATATATAGAGAAAGCATAGTACAGAAATAACCTAGATATATAGAAACACAGGTCTATAAATAGATGGGAATACAGACGAATAGATATATATATATATATACAGTATATATAGCTATAATTAACTAAATTAACCTCTTGAGGATTATGACGCATTTTGACAGTTATTTCTGGCTATTACTAGACGGTTTTATTTAGTAAAGGATGAATCTGCGTGAGTGAAAAGGTTAATTGAGATCGACCTTATCCCTTCGATTGCTAGAGGTCTGTCCTAAGGTGTATGAAATCGCCTAATAATATAAAAAATAAACTGCTATAACCCGTCATGATCTTCAAGGGGTTAAATTATATTAAAACAATATATATATATATATATATATATATATATATATATATATATAACTAACTAAATGACTAAATATCTACTCTATATCCCGAGGCTCCCAGGTGTAACAGACCTGAAGAATGCGGTGATCAGGCAGGGCTAGAATTCCTCCCCCAGAAGAAAGTCGCGCGCACAAAAACTGTGTCGCGGGGTCTTTCATGTTATTATATTTGGACTCGGAAGGAAAGGGGTGGGGGGGGGGGGGAGGGGGGCGGGGGGAAAGGTGGATCTTGAACATATTTGCTTAATTCGACATGTCTCTATTGGACATCTGGCAGACATTATTACATTATTATCCGTTTACCATGCCACAGTCATTCTGTATATTCCACGGATATTACGAGAGTCCAAGAGTTTATCAAGGGGAGATAGGCCGTTTTTCTGGTCCCCCTTCTTTCTCATGTTTAGCCCCATTAGTTTTTTAGATTTTAAGACGCTCGGCCCATTAGTTTGGCGTGTTTAAGACCTTTCGCCTCATTTCATTGTTTATTTAAAAATCTTTCGTGACATTTAGGTGTCGCTTTTGTTTTGGCGAGCGATAGCGAGCCTGTAATTTTAAGAGTAACTAGCCTTTGGCCGGGACATTTTTATACCGAAAAAGTACAAATTTATCTTGAAGGAGGTCTAGGGGTTGTTTTTCTAAGCTTGATGGAGATCCAGTGATGAAACAAAAAACAAATAAATGAATAAATGATTTTATAGACCAAAAAAAAAAAAAAACGGCCATGTGGAGATCCATGCGTCCTGGCTTCCGGTAACTTCGCCTACAAGTCCATTCGCCCCAGGAGTCTTGTTCGCTCATAGGCGATTCATTTGGAGACATTTATAATAATAGCGGAGGGTTCACTTTTTGGTTGATTTTGTTCATGTATTTATTTTGTTTTTTTCTAGTTTCCTCCCTAGACCTCCATCAAACTAGAAGAAAAAAAAGACCCCCCCCCTTCATCTAAATGACACGAAAAGTATTAATATTGACAAAGAAAAGGGGCGAAAGGTCTTAAAATCGCCAAACTAATGGTTCGAACGTCATAATATCTGAAAACTAATGGGGCTAAGCATGAGAGCGAAGGGGGACCTGAAAAACGACACATCTCCCCTCAGGTTAAGGGGAGATATCCACTTGAGGGATTTTTTTTCTTGACTCCTTTCTCCCTCATGTTTAGCCCCATTGATTTTCTAATTTGAAGACGTTCGCCCCATTATTTTGACGGTTTTAAGAACTTTCGACCCATTTCTGTCAATTTTAAGACCTTTCGTGCCATTTAGGTGTCGATTTTATCCTGGCGAGCGATAGCAAGCCTGTTATTTAAGAGGAACCGGCTTTCAACCGGGACATTTTTCTACCGACAAATGTACAAATTTATCTTGAAAGGGGCTCAAGGGGGACGTAATTTCAAGCTTGATGAAAGTCTAGGAAACACACTAAAAACCTCCCCTTTATCTTGGATAGGCTAAGGAAGAGTGAAGGATAAATTAGATTACGCTTGTTCAGGAGACGTTGATTAGAGTTGATTAGGGATGAACTCTGGAACTCTCCTCCTGAATCCATTTTTCCCTCATCCTATGACAAAAAAAATGCTTCAAACTCCGTGTGTGCAGGCATTTTGGCTCGAACATGCCTTTATTTTGGCCCTGTCACTCTTTCAGCTCTGGGGGAGGCACTCGTTACAGGTAGTTTTGCCGTTTGACTCTCTTATCCACATAGGAATTATATGGCGAGGGACAGTTTCAGCTAAGTTTGGTGGGATAGGTTTCGCTATGATTGAATACGTCAGATTGGATTAGGCTTCGTTAGGATAAGAATAGGCTAAATTAGGTTAACAATAAGTTAAAGTTAACTATGATGTGTTAGGATATATACATTTAGAATATGATAGGCTAAATTAGGTTAAGGATATGCCAGATTAAATTAGGTTAAGGATAGTTAGATTTAGTTAATTTAAGGAAATGTTAGATTAAGTTTGGTTAAAGGTATGTTAGATTCAGTTAGGTTAAGAATATGTTACATTAAGTTATGTTAAGCATATGTTAGTTAAGTTTTGTTAAGGATATGACAGATTGATTTAAGATATGTTAGATTGTGTTAGACTTAGGGTATGTTAGATTAGGTTAGGCTAAGGATATGTTAGATTGTGTTAGACTTAGGGTATGTTAGATTAGGTTAAGCTAAGGATATGTTAGATTGTGTTAGACTTAGGGTATGTTAGATTAGGTTAGGCTAAGGATATGTTAGATGAATTAAGGATCTGTTAGATTAAGCTTAGATTAATTTGGATTATATTAACTCAACTTAGAACTAGAGGATTTAACTTTGAATGAGCGCTTTGAATGAGGCTAAGGATATGTTAGATGAATTAAGGGATTAGGTTTAGATTAAGTTAGATTATAATAACTTAGGTTAGAACTAGCGGATTTGATTTTGAATGAGGCTAAGGATATGTTAGATGAATTAAGGATATGTTAAATTAAGTTTAGATTAAGTTAGATTATAAAAACTTAAGATAGAACTAGAGGATTTGACTTTGAATGAGGGCGAAGTGACAGCTGTACGAAGTTACCATAATGTGTGGTTCTCTCGGCTTGTAAACATGCTAATGGCGAGAGTGACATTGACAAGGTTAGTTCGCTGTTTGTCGCTTTCCTCTTAATGGTTGGTATGCGCTCTCTCTCTCTCGCTCTCGCTCTCGCTCTCTCTCTCTCTCTCTCTCTCTCTCTCTCTCTCTCTCTCTCTCTCTCTCTCTCTCTCTCTCTCTCTCTCTCTCTCTCTCTCTCTCTCTCTCATACACACAGAAACATAAGAACATAACACAAGGAAATTGGAAATCTGCAAAAGGACTACTGGCCCACACGGGGCAGATTCTTTCTTTTCTACACCAATATTAGTTCTTGCTTACTGTAGAAACACATATAGCAAGACATACAGACAGAGAGAGGGGAGCGTTTACAGAAAGACAAACACACACATACACAGCGACAGACACACACACAAACAAACGCATACCCGAGCAAAGAGAGGCAGACACACAGACAAAACATAACAAACATAAACAAAGTAGACAGATAGGCACACACGCACAAAGAGTTGAGAGACAGACAGACGAAATACAAAGGAAATAACAACAACAACAACAACAACAACAACAGGAACTGCTTTCAGGAACTCTGGAAGGCAACAATAGCTGCTCCCTCTCACGGAAACAACTTAAAAAAAAAAAAAAAAAAAAAGGTCCCACCCCTTTCCCATTCTTAAGTAAGCCATTTTAGTGACCATTACTTGCATTACTGCATGTCCACAAACATTTCAGTAATGTAAGCATGTTTCCTTCTATTATTTTGTTTTTTTATTTTTTGTTTTTTATTTAGGTGACAGTTACAAAGTGGTGTACAATCTATCTTATTCTAGTTACATTGTAGTTTATCTTATTGTACCAGTACCTCCCTACAATCAACCTAGTTGTTCCCCAATTCGTCCCTCCGCCACAACCATTTCAAAGTCCAAGTCTCTCACTCTTGTCCTCTGTAGCGGGGAGGACCTTGTACCCCTGAGACATAGGAGTGCAGACCTGAGAAGAGAGAAAGAGAGCCGGCATCTCATCCAAGTTATGACTTGGCTTCTATGCGGGCGCTTTTTCTCCTCACGGAAACAACACACACACACGCTCCTTGGCCAGGGTTGCCAAATCAAGTCCGCTATATAGTACATATAAGCTGAAAATCGCTAGACTAATGCCACACTCTCTAGAATATCGCTCTAAATCGGTCAACTCTCCAGACTATCCCTATAATTCATGTTGCTAGATGTAAACAAATTGTCTCTAGATCAAAGTAAATATTATCTAGACCAAGCGGGAAAGTAGCCAAATTGGCAACACTGCGTGACCTTGCACTTGCCACAGGGTTTGTTAGTTTGCTTGTTCTGTTCTCTTGTCTTGTGTGAGGGCGGGGGGTTAGTGTGCTCCCTAGAACTCTATCCAGTTTTTAAAAACACAAATAGAACACTCACTAGACTCCACATTGAAATAAATGTATACATTTTTCGGTAGAAAAACGTCCCAACCGAAGGCCGCTTCCTCCTAAATTATTGCTCGCTAGTAAAAAAAAAAAAAAAAAAAAAAAAAAAAAAAAAAAAAAAAAAAACCTTAAGGGGAGGTATTTAGTTTGTTCCCTAGACCTCCATCAAGCTTAAAATTATACCCCCTTGAGTCCCTTTCAAGATAAATTTGTACATTTTTCGGTAGAAAAATGTCCCGGCCAAAGGCCGGTTCCTCTTAAATTACAGGCTCGTTATCGCTCGCCAGGATAAAATTGACACCTGAATGGCACGAAAGGTCTTAATATGGGGTGAAAGTTCTTAAAATCACTAAACTAATGGGGCAAACGTTTTATAATATCAAAAGCAATGGGGCTAAACATGAGGGAGAAAGGGGTCAAGAAAAAAATCCCTCAAGTGGAGATCTCCCCTTAATGACACGAAAGGCCTTAATATTGACAAAGAAATATGACGGAAGGTCTTTAAATTACCTAACTAATGGGGTGAGCGTCTTAAACTCTCACAACTAATGGGGCTAAATATGAGGAAGAAAGGGGTCCGGAAAACACAAAACCCTCCTTGTAAGGTGTATTTGTGCTCTGACGGTCTGTCGTTCCTCTGTTGGTCTTTATGAGCACACTCTCGGGGAGGTATAGCATGTGCATAGTAAGCCAAACACATACATACATACATACATACATACATACATACATTTTATTATTATTATTATTTAATTTATTTATTTTGTATTATTTTTTATTATTATTACATACACACACACACACACACACACACACACGTCACAATACAATTATATACAGTATATATATATCATGGTTAACTTTCTATATGGGTGGTATTATTTTTCGAGCGTATCGAGTGTACCAGGTGATGAGAAACCGCCTAATTCAGTCACAACATTATGGTAAGTAGGAGAAAATACGAGGTGGTTAGAACTTATCCTGTCACGCACAGACCAGCTGACATCATCATATCAGAATCCTTACAACAATAATTAAAAGGTTTATATCATATTAACCTACAGATAATCAGGGGGAGGTCGTGGTTTTTTCTCCCTCATGTTTAGTCCCATTAGCTTGGAGATTTGAGATGTTCCTTCCATTAGTTTGGCGATTTTAAGACTTTACGCCCCATTTCTTTGTCAATATTATTCCTTTTCGTGCCATTTAGGTGTCGATTTTTTTCCTGGCGAGCCTGTGATTTTTAGAGTAACCGGCCTTCGGTCAGGAAATTTTTCTACCGATTTTTTTTTTTTTTTTTTTTTATCTTTGATGGAGGTTTAGGGAGGACACTAAAAAATAGTAAAAAGCTAAAACAATAACCAAGTAAATACGCCCATCTCCCCTTAAGAGAATTATATCATGTGAACCTACAGATACTGACAAATAATAGCGGTCATTAGAACTAGTTAAGGTTAAGGGGTCATTTCCACTTGAGGGATTTTTTTCGGGACCCCTTTCTCCCTCATGTTTAGCCCCATTGTTTGTTTTTTTTATTTTAAAACGTTCGCTCCATTAGTTTGGCAATTTTAAGAACTTTCACCCCATTTGTGTCACTTTTAAGACCTTTCGTGCCATTTAGGTGTCGATTTTTTCCTGGCGAGCGATAGCGAGCCTGTAATTTAAGAGGACTCGGCCTTCGGCCGGGACATTTTTCTACCGAAAAATGTACAAATTTATCTTGAAAGGGGGTCAAGGGGGTGTAATTTCAAGCTTGATGGTAGTCTAGGGAACACACTAAATACCTCCCCTTAATGAGGATAAATATTTTGTCTGGTAATACTGGCAACATTTAACCCTTTGACCACCAGCGACGTGTGGTATATTGTTGGTCTAGCTATATGTAGACGACATTATACAGCTTAGGAAGGATCTGTGGTAGTTAAATTGGTTGGTTGAGATAGTTTGAAGCCTAATTTTGGCTAGCGGTCCTTCCTAAGCTGAAGATAAATCGTCTAATAGTTCCCAGAATAGGATGAAACGGACGTCCCTGGTACTGAAGGGGTTAAAAAGAAGGAAGTGGCAGCTCATCCTTAACCCTTTGAAGATTATGACGCATGTTGACAGTATATGCTAGCTATATATTTAGAAGATTTCATGCAATTTAAGAAAGAGCTGTGGTAGTAAAAATGGTCAAGTGAGATAGTTCAAAGCCTGTTAATTGCTGGAGGCTCTTTATAAAATGGCCAAGTGAGATAGTTGTTAATTGCTGGAGGCTCTTTATAAAAATGGTCAAGTGAGATAGTTCAAAGCTTGTTAATTGCTGGAGGCTCTTTATAAAATGGTCAAGTGAGATAGTTCAAAGCTTGTTAATTGCTGGAGGCTCTTTATAAAAATGGTCAAGTGAGATAGTTCAAAGCTTGTTAATTGCTGGAGGCTCTTTATAAAAATGGTCAAGTGAGATAGTTCAAAGCTTGTTAATTGCTGGAGGCTCTTTATAAAATGGTCAAGTGAGATAGTTCAAAGCTTGTTAATTGCTGGAGGCTCTATAAAATGGTCAAGTGAGATAGTTCAAAGCTTGTTAATTGCTGGAGGCTCTTTATAAAATGATTAAGTGAGAGGGTTCGAAGCCTGATATTTGCTGGAGGCTCTTTATAAAATGATTAAGTGAGAGGGTTCGAAGCCTGATATTTGCTGGAGGCTCTTTATAAAATGATAAAGTGAGAGGGTTCGAAGCCTGATATTTGCTGGAGGCTCTTTATAAAATGATAAAGTGAGATAGTTCAAAGCCTGTTAATTGCTGGAGGCTCTTTATAAAAATGGTCAAGTGAGATAGTTCAATGCTTGTTAATTGCTGGAGGCTCTTTATAAAATGGTCTAATAGTAGCCAGAGTAAAGATAAAAGGACGTCACCGGTACAGTAAGGGTTAAGGGGAGGTATTTAGTTTGTTCCCTACTTTTTCATGAAGCTTAAAATTACAGACCCTAGACCACCTTTCAAGATAAATTTGTACATTTTTCGACAGAAAAATGTCCCGGCCGGAGGCCGGTTGCTCTTAAATTACAGGCTCGCTATCGCTCGCCAGGAAAAAATGGACACCTTAACGGCACGAAAGGTCTTAAAATTGACAGAAACGGGGCAAAATGTCTTACGTATCCAAACTACTAGGGCGAAGGTCTTAAAATCTCAAACGCAATGGGGCTAAACATGAGGGAGAAAGGGGTCCAGAATAAAATCCCTCAAGTGGAAACCTCCCCTTAACCAGGATTCACTAAATGGATATCAATCGTAGTCCTGTACTTAACTTTGAATTGTCTTGATGGTGTAATGGTTAGTTAGAAGTGTTTAAAATCTGTATGTGATATCCCAGGTTCGAATCCCGGGGTGATCACATGCTTTCATTAATTTCATGGAGAGGTGTGTGTTTGGGATTGGGAGTGAAATTAATCCGTTAGATTAATTTACGCGATTCATTATTTCCAATCAAGGTCCCTATTTGCACTTAAACTCCCTATTTCCACTTGATCTTCTTATTTCCACTTGAGCTCCTTATTGCCGCTTAAACTCCATATTTCCACTTAAGTTCATTATTTCCACTTAAACTCCTTATTTACACTTAAACTCCATATTTCCACTTAAACTCCTTATTTCCACTTAAACTCCTTATTTCCACTTAAATTCCCTATTTCCACTTGATCTTCTCATTTCCGCTTGAGCTCCTTATTGCCGCTTAAACTCCTTATTTACACTTAAACTCCATATTTCCACTTAAGCTCCTTATTGCCGCTTAAACTCCATATTTCCACTTAAGCTCATTATTTCCACTTAAACTCCTTATTTACACTTAAACTCCATATTTCCACTTAAACTCCTTATTTCCACTTAAACTCCTTATTTCCACTTAAACTCCATATTTCCACTTAAACTCCTTATTTCCACTTAAACTCCTTATTTCCACTTAAAATCTTATTTCCACTTAAACTCTTATTTCCACTTAAACTCCTTATTTCCACTTAAACTCCTAATTTCTATATGAACTCCCCATTTCCACTCGAGCTCCCCATTTCCACTCGAACTCCCCATTTCCTCTCTAACTCCCCATTTCCACTCGAACTCCCCATTTCCTCTCTAACTCCCCATTTCCACTCGAACTCCCCATTTCCACTCAAACTCCTCATTTCCACTCGAACTCCTCATTTCCACTCGAGCTCCTCATTTCCAATCGAGCTCCTCATTTCCACTCGAACTCCCCATTTTCACTCGAACTCCTCATTTTCACTCGAACTCCCTAGTTCAACTCTAATTCCCTATTTCCACACAAAGTCTATATTTCCACGTGAACTCCCTATTTCCACTCAAACTCCCCATTTCCACATGAACTCTTTATTTCCACTCGAACTCCTCATTTCCACTCGAACTCCTTATTTCCACTCAAACTCATTTCCACTCGAACTCCTCATTTCCACTCGAACTTCCTATTTCCACTCGAACTCCTCATTTCCACTCGAACTCCTCATTTCCACTCGAACTCCTCATTTCCACTCGAACTCCTCATTTCCACTCGACCTCCTCATTACCACTCGAACTCCTCATTTCCACTCGAACTCCTCATTTCCACTCGACCTCCTCATTTCCACTCGACCTCCTCATTTCCACTCGAACTCCTCATTTCCACTCGAACTCCTCATTTCCACTTGAACTCCTCATTTCCACTTGAACTCCTCATTTCCACTTGAACTCCTTATTTCCACTCGACCTTCTCATTTCCACTTGAACTCCTCATTTCCACTCGACCTCCTCATTTCCACTCGAACTCCTCATTTGCACTCAAACTCTTCATTTCCACTCGAACTCCTCATTTCCCCTCGTCTCTGAGATGAGGTGTGAGGGAAGGGGGGAGGGAGGTCATGCGAGGTCATGTCGTTTGGTTGGGTAGTATTGTGTTTTGTCGGTGAAGGGTGAAGCAATGTTGGGAGGGGGCGCTTTTGACGGAGGAGGGTTTTGTGGTTTGGAGGAAGGGTGGGAGGGTCACAGAGAAGAGAGTGTTTGTGTGAGTTAGTGTGTGTTCATGTGTGTCAGAGAGAGAGAGAGAGAGAGAGAGAGAGAGAGAGAGAGAGAGAGAGAGAGAGAGAGAGAGAGAGAGAGAACAAAGGAGTACAAAGGAAATCAAGCAACAACAGGTCCAGCGACCCCTCAAGGCTGCTTGCCCTCCAGAACACTGATGGTCAAGTGTCCAAACAGTAGTTTAGAGTGGGTAAGGGAAAATGGAAAGGGAAGACTGCCCTGGGAATAATGTCCGTGGCAGGATTAGGAGATGTTAGAGAGAGAGAGAGAGTGTTTGTGTGTGTGTGTGTGTGTGTGTGAGTGTGTGAGAGAGAGTGAGTGTGTGATTGAGAATGAGTATATTCTTAAACGATCATATCTCACTTAAATGATTACTAAGACACTTCGTTTTGACACTGAATATCTAGCGTGACACACAATTAAACTAAAGTAGTGGATGCTTATATCTTCGTAGTGAGTGTCAACATTTATCACCTTGACGATCTAGGAAGCGTTTTAACAGTTTAATCTGGCTATCATTAGACAATTGAATACAGCTTAGCAAGGATCTGTGGGAATTAAAAGGGTAAAGACTATCTCAATCAAACCCTCCGACTTCCATATATCTGGCTATCATTAGACGATTGTATACAGCTTAGCAAGGATCTGTGGGAATTAAAAGGGTAAAGACTATCCCAATGAAACCCTCCGATATACCCTTCCTAATTTGAATAAAAGAGTCTAATAATAGCCAGAAAGCGGAAGAGGGTTAATTCTTTCCCCATTTAACCCGTTCTGTACCGGCGACGTCTGTATTATTTGATTTCAGCTACATTTAGACAATTTTATGAAGCTTAGGAAGGATATTTGGTTGCTGAAAGGATTAATTGAGATAGCCAGTAGCCATATAATTGGTAGACGTCCTTCCTAAGCTGAATACAATCGTCTAATAGTTGCCAGAATATAATGAAAAGCATGTCGCCGGTACTGAACGGGTAAATAGGTCGTGCCACTGCGTTAATGGGTTTCTCATCACCATATGTTCGAGTGTTTTATGAGAGAGAGAGAGAGAGAGAGAGAGAGAGAGAGAGAGGAGTGAGGAGTACGAAGGAAGTCAAGCAACAACAGTTCTAGCGACCCCTCGAGGTTCTTCTTCTTTTTAACGTTGAAGGGCAGTAAAGCAATTCTGCTTATATCGCCCTGCCCAGGTGGAAGTGGTCACGGGGAAGATGGACCCCTCGAGGTTGCTTGCCCTCTTAATCACTGTTGTTCAAAGTGTCCAACAGTGTTTCAGAGTGGGTAAGTCCAACAGTGGTTCAGAGAGAGAGAGAGAGAGAGAGCGAGAGAGCGAGAGCAAGGGGGCGAGAGCGAGATCGATCGAGAGAATATGGAAGAAGTAAATGTATGAATAATCCAAAATAAACACATAGGAAATTTGCTACACATTAATTATTCGAATAGTAGTAAACAGTGATTTCAACTTACATCATTTATCGCTGCAGTTGATTGCATATTTATTTTGTAAGTTTACCGGAATTCAGCCTAAGCTCGTGATGTCCCGTCTGCTTGTTAATTTGATCATGCTATTCTTTATAGCTATGAATAATGTGTGCGTGCGTGCGTGCGTGCGTGTGTGTGAACGAGAAATAGAGAGAGAGAGAGAGAGAGAGAGAGTTAGAGCTAGTTAAATAGAAAGTTCCCCATGATGTACAAACAGAGAAGAAACACCAGGATAGGCGAAGAAACCTCCAGCCCCTTAAACCTACTAAATTATTCACCAAAAATATAAAACATGGCGTTCTCTAAATGTAAAAGTAAGAAAGGATATTTACATGCATATTTTGTGGAGCCTAGTCATGTGTAATTTGCCCCCAGAAAGGGAAAAGTAAAACAGATTCTTTCTTCTATAAATACACCTTTTTTCTGGTGAATCTGGCTTTATTAGCGATTATTATTTTTCCAACTGACATGGCTTTCCTATCATTTTGCAATTAGTTTCGAGATCATTAACGCATTACTACTCAATTATTATCGTAATAATCATTAGCCTACATAAAATGTGTTATGAAAGACATACGTCAGTGCAGTAATCTCAATGCTTACTTTAGTCATGCCTTTCTTATCTTATGTTTATCTATTTAGTCCGTCAGGCGCCTGGCCCGGGGAGCCGGTATATATCCCTGGATGTGAGGTGGGCGGGCATTGTGGTGTGCTCCACTGCGTGTCTGCCTGCTGAGACCGTAACCTTTCTTGGAGGTCTGGGGCCGGGGAAATGCTGGAGGCCCCGTCAAGAATGTAGTGTTCGGGCGTAGTCTACCACCCGCCTTGTTTACACTATGTGGAGCGGCGGCGGCGGATGCTTGCGATAATTTTCTCGTCTATTTTGACTGCCATTGGATGCAATAATATGTCCTCACCCCCCCATGACTTAAGTGTCATCATCATATATAATGCCAGCAGGGGGCAAATAACCAAAACAATTGCCATAAAAATAGACGCGAACTGATCCGAGGCGATCGATCGACCTATATAAACACGACGACTGTACGCGCAGACACTACATCCTTCCCGAGGCCCCTACTGATCCTTGGTCTCTTGGTCTTCTGGGCGACCTAGATGTGTGTGAATTTATATTTTGTTTTTTCTGTTGTGTTGTGTTGTCCCTGTTCGGCCTCTGTCTCGAGTTGGCCACCCTCAGCTATGGGGTGTATATACATACACACATAATTGTTCATTTCTATCCATACATATATATTTATATCTATGTGTGGCTTTCCTCATTGTTTCTGTTTGTGTCTCATCTACAAAGAGTATTCCAGATAGCTCTCACAAAAACCTCCTCCTATTCATTTCACTACACTAAGCAAGCACACCACACTTATGTATAGTACACAATTTATTTTTATTTTTTTAAATGGCAACTGTCACTCTTTCAACTTTGGGGGAGGCACTTGCTGCAGGCAGCTTTTCTTATGTCTAATTCATACACAGCAAAACAAAATAAAAATAATAAATAAATAACTGCTTAATTGTCTATCTATCCATTTCCTTTTCTATTTACCAATCTATCTACCAATCTGTCTACCCATCTCCTCCTCCAATACCGCCCAAATCGTGCCTCAGTAAACGAAGCCCGCGTCCCATAAATCAAGTCTCCTTTTGTTTAGCCCACCTCCCACCACGTCGCGTCTCCGCCGCCGGCAATAGTGCTCGCAGCCACTCCATGGAAATACGTACATTCTAACACATAAATCCTGGCCCAATATATGAACTTAGTCTAAATATGATGCCGAGATATAGTAGTTTCATATTTTTCCATTAAGTAGGCCTATCGAGAAATTAGCTGCTCAGAAATTCAATTCACCGTCAAATGAAACTGAGTATAGTTTCTAATCTGCCACTAAAAATAGTGTCATCAACGATCACTGATCGTCATTGGCAGCCAAACCTTTTCTGCTCTCAGAGATCAAATTGGGTCTGTTTTCAGAGACCATACCGTTTTTGCCTGCAAGCATCTCTTTGCTGTCACAATTGACCACTTGCGAGTTTCAGGCTATAAGGAAGTTGGATTTATTTACAATGATATTTAGCAGAATTATCAGCTAAAATGCGGTTGTAGTACATTTATAGATACATACAACTACATTCAACATACGTGTTTTCCATTAGACATCTACTTTAGTATTGTATTTCTGTTTAATATCGATGTTTATGGCACCAACTTCCTTGTAGCCTGAAACTCGCAAGTGGTCAATTGCCCGAGTTTATCCAGGAGTCTCTAAAGACTAAAGCCACCACCTTCACATGACGACATCTGGGTCCTGAATCCACAATGCCTACGAGCCTTGTCAGTGCCAGTTTAAGGGGAGGAGGACCGTTTTTCTGGCCCCCCTTCTCCCTAATGTTTAGCCCCACTAGTTTTGAGATTATAGGACGTTCGGCCCATTAGTTTGACGATTTTAACACCTTTCGCCCCATTTCATTGTCAATTTTAAGATCTTTCGTGCCATTTGGGTGTCGATTTTTTCCTGGCGAGCGATAGCGAGCCTGCAATTTTAAGAGGAACCGGCCTTCGGCCAGGACATTTTTCTACCGAAAAATTTACAAATTTATCTTGAAGGGGGGTCTAGGGGGTGTTTTTCTAAGCTTGATGGAGGTCTAGGGTGGAAACTAAAACAATATATGAATAAATTAATTAATAGACCAAACAAACGGTCTGCCTCCCCTTAACTTTGATGCTCAAACCTCGGGGGTTTCACTGTAACGCTACTTCATCACCTTACAACTACTGTATCTAAGAATAAATCCTAGTAATAAATGAATAGCTGAAAAAAAGGAAATTTATCAATCTCAAATGTCATTTTTACCATTCAAATTGGTAGCACAAGTTTCACTGCAAAAAATAATGTTTAACACTATACAGTAAAGATAGTTATGTATTCATATGCAAGTTGATTTGCAACACATTTCTTATAATATAACAGTAAATATTGGGGACTAATAATCTTTACTGATGAGGATGTCTGTTTACAGAGTACCTCCTTCCCTCCCTCCTCCCCTCTCGTCTTCCCAGCGTCAGTGTTACCACATCCTGGCTTGCGACAACACCCTCACACTGTTTGCCCACTTTCACCGCCTCGACCTGGCAACACTGAGACTCAAGGAAGGGACTGGTGATTGTAGTGACTGTAAGACAGTGATTAAGGAGGTACTGCTAATTGTTTGGTCTATGTATTCATTTATATATATATATATATATATATATATTTATAGCAAACTCCCTAGACCTCCATCAAACTTAATAAATACACACCTAGACCCCCCTTCAAGATAAATTTGTACATTTTCCTCCTAGAATTACAGGCTCGCTATCACTCGTCAGGAAAACATCGACATCTAATGGAACGAACGTCTTAAAATCTCAAAGCTAATGGGACTAAACATGTGGAAGAAAAAGCAACTACCTCCCCCTTAAGGAGCATCTACGTACCGAATGGGGGAGGGGTAGGAAGATTGGGATTGGGGGAAAGGTTAAATAAAAGGTGTAGGTGATTAGTGTGTGTGTGTGTGTCTCTCTCTCTCTCTCTCTCTCTCTCTCTCTCTCTCTCTCTCTCTCTCTCTCTCTCTCTCTCTCTCTCTCTCTCTCTGAAAGGGGCTCCAGTGCTGACGCTATTCTTGAGTTACAGTGTGCTGGCTTAATAATAACGAAGGGTTGATAGCCTCTGAAGTCCGATTTAACTAACTCTAACTCTCTCTCTCTCTCTCTCTCTCTCTCTCTCTCTCTCTCTCTCTCTCTCTCTCTCTCTCTCATATAATAAATTTACCCGCCTCCAACCACTCCTTCCTTCCTTTCTCCAACCCAGTTTCCGCGAATCTGGATCTTGCACTCGGCATATTTATTTATTTTCACCAACAATTGTTTTTTTGCTTTGCGATTATTTTACTCTATCTGTTTGATGGAACGTGTCTCCGTTATATTCCGGGGAACAGTAGATCATTTCCAACTCATAATTATGCAAGGATCTCTATTCAATTCAATATGATCTTTTGTCATGAAAAATAATAGGTTGAATATTAAAGCGTAAGATATGACACAGAAGACTTGATCACCTATAGTATATTTGTTCTCATTATCATAAGCTTTAATTAACATTGTGCTGATTGTGCATAGTTAGTAAGGTGAGTTAAAGAACGGGAAACTATCATAATGTACTGAAAATAAATATAGTGTGACACCTCTCCCCCCCCCCCCCCCCACACACACACATATGTGTGCCACATACAAGATTTTGTAAAAATTGGAATGGAAACTTTTATTCCTCATCAAAAGTACAGTAAAAGATCTAATTCACCTAAATGGTTTGACCATAATTGTGCTAGAGTAACTGAACAAAAAGCAATAGCCTACAATGCATACACAAGATCAAAAACACATGAAGCCTTTAATTACTTTAGAAACATCAGAAATCATGCCAAAACTGTATTAAACCTAACTAAATCAAAACTTTCTCCATAAGCAGGCAAATAAACTTCTAAATAATCCAAATGATAACAAAATATTTTGGTCTACTCTTAACTCATTCAAATCCAACTTCACTACTGCTTCATCCATTCCACCATTAAAATCTCCGACTGGCAATCTTGTAAGTGACCCACGAGGTAAAGCTAACCTTCTTGCAGATATTTTCTCCACCAACTCAACCTTAGATGACATAAATCAAGATGTCCCTGTACTTAATTTAATTTCACCTGGTATTCCCTCACTTAAGATCCACACCAGACATGTCAAAACTATTTTGCCGAATCTCTCAGTAGATAAGGCTCCTGGTCCAGATGAAATTCCTCCAATAGTACTTAAGAATTGCTCCTTGGTGCTCGCTCCTGTATTGGCAAAATTTTTCCGTCTGTGTACTCATACCTCATGCTTCCCAGTACCCTGGAAAGAAGCAAACATCCATCCAGTTCCTAAAAAAGGTGCCTCTTCAGATCCATCAAACTACAGACCAATAGCTATAACTTCCACTCTTGGCAAAGTTTTTGAAATTATATTAAATAATCACATAATTAAGCATCTGGAGAATAATAAATTAATCAGTGATAGGCAATATGGTTTTAGACGATGTCGATCAACTGCAGACATTCTTTGCCTTCTTACGCATCAAATCAACCAAGATACAGACCAACATGGTGAAACACATACAATAGCACTGGATATATCAAAGGCATTTGATAGAGTCTGGCATCAATCCTTATTGTCGAAGATGTCACACTACGGCCTTGCATCATTAGTTCCACTAATTTCTTCTTATCTTCATAACAGAAAAATACGTGTAATGGTAGATGGCCTTTATTCTCAATTTCACTCAATAAATGCTGGTGTTCCCCAGGGATCAGTTTTGGCCCCAACTCTGTTCCTCATTCATATCAATGATCTCATATCTACCACTCATAATCCAATACATTCTACGCAGATGACTCAACACTCCACAGTTCCTTCACATTTACCAATTCTTTCACCCAACCCGATCTTATAAATTCAAAAATAAACACTGCAATTTCTCTGAACCGGGACCTTTCTAGAATTAATGAATGGGGACAAGAGAATCTAGTTTCCTTTAATGCACAGAAAACCAAGTACATTCAATTTCTAACCGACAGAATCTCACTGACTCCCATATATTTTTTAATGATGTAAATATTCCCACTTCCCCTAGTATTGACATTCTCGGTGTAACATTAACTACTAACTTGAGCTGGCACATTATGTTAGAAGCATTGCTAAGAATGCCTCTAAAAAACTGGGACTCCTGTACAGAGTTCGAGAATTCTTCACTGACGAGCAGTTGGCCGTAATATATAAAAGTCATGTGCGCTCTCAGATGGATTACTGTTCACCTCTGTGGGGTGGAAGTGGAGTGGTTGCATTGAGGAGGCAGTTGGACAAAATTCAAAATAAAGCTATTAGATTAATCAATAACCCTGCAATCACACAGGACCTTCCTACATTAGCCATACGAAGAAACGTTGCATCCCTTGCATTATTCTACAGATATTTTCACAGCAATTGTTCCGAGGAACTTGCTTCAATTGTGCCGCCTCTCCACATCTTTCCCCGTAGAACTAGGGCAGCTGAGAGCGCCCATGAATTTACACTTTCTCCTCCACAATGCAGAACTTCTGCTTATCAGAATTCATTTATCCCCAGAGCTACTACTCTTTGGAATTCACTTCCCTCGAATTGCTTTCCACAAACTTACAATCAACAAATGTTTAAATCCAGTTGTTACAAACATTTTATGAATGGAGGATGCCTTTAGGCACATGGACCTTTTTGTTTTATCTGTGTTTTTCCTTCCTCCGTTCATTGTCTCTTAAAAAAAAAAAAAAAAAAAATATATTTTGTATATATATATATATGGGGGAGGCGTATGTGCCTGAGTAATATTATATATTCATATATATATATATATATATATATATATATATATATATATATATAATCAATCCCATTTAACATATTTAGAAGCGTTTCAGTATATTGAAAGAGAGAACAATTAATTTGCTGAAAACGTTTGTAAATTTCTTGGTGTGTTTAGTTCTTTCTATTTTTCTGTGTATATATGTGTTTTTTTTCCTTATCTTTCCTTGTTTTCCCTTCATATTTTGCTTCCTTTCTTAGCAAGTGTCTTTCTCCTTACTTCATTTCCACTCTTCTTGTTCGTTCTCTTATTACGTTTCGTCTCATTTCCTCTTCCTTCAGACTCTCTCTCTCTCTCTCTCTCTCTCTCTCTCTCTCTCTCTCTCTCTCTCTCTCTCTCTCTCTCTCTCTCTCTCTCTCTCTCTCTCTCTCTCTCTCTCTCTCTCTCTCTCTCTCTCTCTAAGCCCTTCACCAACCCACAGCATAAGGACCAGGGTTACCAAATCAAGTCCGCTAGATCGTAAATATATGCCGAAAATCGCTAGAACAATGGCACAATCTCTCCAACATCGCTCTAAAATGGCTCATTTCTCCAGAGTATTATTATGTTATTTTCCACCAATTAACTTCACCTCTAAACTCAATTAATGAAATCAACAAATATTGCTACAATTCCTATTGCTACGTGTAATAATGTGCGTCTAGATCGAAGTAAATGCCTCTAGATTTAGCGGGAAAGTAGCTATATTGGCAACACTGATAAGGATAGTTGCCCCACATCCCAACCCTGCCTGGCTAACCTTTTCCGCAACCTATGTGTTTTAAACAATAACTTTTACATGCATTCACTTGCACACACTTCTACAGTATATATATACCTAACACCCGCCTACTGCAACAGACAGAGCTCTAACGCAACTTCCAGGTACTCTGAGGACCAAAGGTGAATACTATCCTCTACTGGTTTCGTTATTAAGAAACTCAAACCCATAGTTGTAGTGAAAGGAATCCATGAACCACAACTATCACGATAACACTGGGGCGGATCCTTCTTAAACTCAATAATTGAAGACAAGCTCGGATTTAAATTACGCTCCACTCTACGTTTACGTATTTTCACAATACGTAGACGGAGGTCTTTAAAAAAAAAAAAAATTACGTTAAATGCCAAGTCAATCACACTACGTTTGCTTCCATACATATAGTCATGTCTTGGATACAAACTAATATGATCAACTGTAAAGTAGACATATTTAATATATATATATATATATATCAGCAATACGCTTGTCCTTAGGAAAACGTAAGCGAATAATGAGCAGCAAAACCAACGCTGTGACGAACATCTTTATTGGGCAACGTTTCGACCCCATACAGAGAGTCATTTGCAAGCCTAAAATGAAGTAAAAACAAACTATTAATCTATTAATAGTTTGTTTAATCTATTAATCTATTAATCTATTAATCTATTAATAGTTTGTTTAATCTATTAATCTATTAATCTATTAATAGATTAATAGTTTGTTTTTACTTCATTTTAGGCTTGAAAATGACTCTGTATGGGGTCGAAGCGTTGCCCAATAAAGATGTTCGTCACAGCGTTGGTTTTGCTGCTCATTATTCGCTTACTCTTTCCTAAGGACAAGAGTATTTATATATATATATATATATATATATATATATATATATATATATTTTTATATATATATATATATATATATATATATATATCATTAGGCATTGTTTACGAAACTCAACTACGGTACATATTTACAAAGAGCATTCACTCCATCAACACGTCCATCTTACCTTGACTAGGCCAGCCAGTGAGAGGGTTTGTATTAGTTGTTTGTCCGAGTGTTTAGAGAGACCCCTTGTGTGATATCTCCACGGTCCACAACAAACAGTAAAACACACAAGCAGCTGTTGTAGGAAAGCGTCAACAGGAGGGAGACAGTAGGTGTGTGTGTGGGTGTGTGGGTGTGGGTGTGTGTGTGTGTAATAATAATAATAATAATAATAATAATAAACGGTTTATTAAAGAATGGCAGCCTCATGAGCTGAAAATACACATTTTACAATTTAGTGGATGAACATGAGATGTACAGATATGAGGATGGTAAGCTTAGTTTACAAACAAAATAAATAAATACAATAATGATGCATGTGCAGAATACAAATTATCATAAAATAACCATGAGAGTAAGTGATATACAGTACATTTACACATTTATTTACTTACTCATATACAGAACATACGTATATACACGTACGTGCGCACATACATATACATACATATATAGGAACATAAGAACATGCAGTAAGTGTGCACATGTCCGTATACACAAACGCTCACGTATGCACACAAACATACATACATACAGAAACTGTTTTGGTAAGGTCAGGTAAAGAGGGTGCGGGTACTACAATGGGAGGTTAATCCTCGGTAGTGTAGGTGTGTGTGTGTGTGTGTGTGTGTGTGTGTGTGTGTGTGTGTGTGTGTGTGTGTGTGTGTGAGACAGATAAGAAGGCGAAATATGGAAGAGCTGGGCGTTCTATTGTTAAGGGTGGAAATACATGGATGAAGATACGCGAACACTTAATAATAGATAATGCTTATGCATAGATTTATAATCAGAAGTTGCGCTAGTGAGCAATATGTTCTCGCTCATATGTACGTATATTTACATACATATGTGCATATGACCATATAAATATAAATACACGTACAGTACATATATATATTATATACCTTATATTCTCAACCGGGCTCGAACCATTGACAGCACGTACACACAGACATACATATACATAAATATATGCACATTACATGCATATATGCTCTTCTCTTATCCTACCTGATACTCTCAGCCGGGCTCGAACCACAAACAGTATACACTATACACACATATATATACATAAATAACGCATACATACATACACATATACGCACACATACATACACATATACTGCACATACATAGATACATATATACACATATACATAAACAAACTCAAGCAAATACATACATAATTATATTCTAATACACACACGCACACACACTTATGCATATATTATTAAAGGTGGGCGCGTATATATGGTGTGACAGACCGTTATTACACATTATTAATAATATTATTGTGGGTGTGTGGGTGTGTGTGTAGGTGTGGGTGGGTGTGTGTAGGTGTGTGTGTGGGCCTGCACGCACAGCAAGGGTACACACCGGCTTGGTCATATACTGTAGTACTGAAAAGCAAGCAACAACAGGAGACACATAGGGCCTGCAACTACATCAAGCTCACACACTAGTTTGGCTATACAGTATTTAAAAGCGACATATAAGTTATGTCGCTGGTGTATGTGGGCCTGCAAGCACATCAAGCATACACACTATAGTCTATTCGCTGTAAGTAGGCGAGAATTTATGACCTCAAACCTCTGCAACTCAAAACCGACTAGAGTAATCGAGCTAATATTTCTACCATATGGGAAGAGTCAGTCAAGGAATAGATGTGGAAAGTTACAGCCAATTTGCTTTAGCCCTTTATGAGTTACAAAGGATAGAGATCATGATTTCTCGCCTACCTACAGCGAATAGACTATAGTTTGGTTATTCAGTACTCATAAAAGCGACATATGCTTATTATGTATGTATTTGGCAGCCTGCAAGCACATCAAGCACACGCACTGCTTTGGTCAACAGTACCTAAAAGCGATATACAGTACATCTGATCATGTATGTGTGTGGTCCTGCAAGCATATACAACACACACACACACACGCACACGCACACGCACACACGCGCACACACACACTCACACGCACACATTCATCACACGCTCACTCACTCACTCACTCACACCCTCACGCACAAATTTAGAAGCCCGTAAATTGTTTGTGTGAAAGCCCTATGGTGAAAGCATTAAGGAAAGTGATGGAGGGCTTAAAGGGGTGGGGGGGGGGGAGGCAGTTAAAGTGAGAGTTTATTTATGTATTGTTTTATTTATATTTATTTGATTAAATAAAAAAAAACGTTTTTTTTATATATATATATATATATATATATATATATATATATATATATATAGAGAGAGAGAGAGAGAGAGAGAGAGAGGTATACAAATTTCACAAAGAAATGGACCAAAAAGTCTTAAAATCGCCAAACTAATGGGGCGAACATTGTGAAATCTCAAAATTACTGGGACTATAACCATGATGGAGAAGGGGGTTCCGAAAAATAAATAAAACCTTAATTAACCCGTGCAGTACCAGTGACATTCTTTGCATTATATTCTGGCAGCCATTAGACGACTTTATTCAGCTTAGGAAGGACATTAACAGACTTTCTCCAGTAATCCTTAAATAGCTACCATATATCCTTCCTAAGCTTCATAAACAATGTAGCTGAAATATATCCTTCCTAAGCTTCATAAACAATGTAGCTGAAATATATCCTTCCTAAGCTTCATAAACAATGTAGCTGAAATATATCCTTCCTAAGCTTCATAAACAATGTAGCTGAAATATCCTTCCTAAGCTTCATAAACAATGTAGCTGAAATATATCCTTCCTAAGCTTCATAAACAATGTAGCTGAAATATATCCTTCCTAAGCTTCATAAACAATGTAGCTGAAATATATCCTTCCTAAGCTTCATAAACAATGTAGCTGAAATCAAATACAAAACACGTCGCCGGTACTGCAAGGCTTAACCCTTTCACGCACATATGACGCAGAGGTTGCCAGATTACCAATAAGAAATAGAGTTCTCTCACTCTTATAATTACCTCTCCAAAATTAGTTTTCTGCCCACAGCTAACTCAAAGACAACTGCAGAGGTTGAAGTACCGGTAACTAAACTAAAGGTTTCTAAATACCCCTGATGGTAACAAAGGCTTTAAAGTATCTCCAATGGGCTCAAAATCGCGTCATATGTCGGAGAGGGTTAAGAGTCTCAGATCTTGTAGCCACCCTCTTGACGCTTAACCCTAACAGAACCAGTGCCGTCCTTTTAACTGTATTCTGGCTACTGTTAGGCGATATTATTTGGATTAAAAAGGGCCTCCATCGATAAACAGGCTTCGAACTATCTCACTTTATCTCTTAATATCACAGATCCTTCTTAAACTGCACAAAACCGTCTAAATATAGCTAAAATATAATTAGAAAGACGTCGCCGGTATAGTAGGGGTTTAGAGGCTATAGTGGCTGGGGTTTTTATTTTATTTGTTTTATTTTTATTTATTTTTGTTTTGTCTATTCATTAATTATTATGTTTCTTCCAACAACCAACTATACTCCTAAAATCGATTAATGAAATTTACAAACACATGTGGCAGTCCGTGGATTCGAACCCAGGACGCTCACACCGAAAATCAACACCTTATGCATCTCACCACGAAGACAGTTAATGTATTTATTTTTTAGTTTCCTCGCTAGACCTTCATCAAGCTTATAAAAACACCCCCTAGAATCTTCAAAATAAATGTGTAAACTTTTCGGTAGAAAAATGTGCAGGCGAAAGGCCGGTTCCTCTTAAACTTACAGGCTCGCTATCGCTCGCCAGGAAAAATCGACACCTAAATGGCACGAATGGTCTTGAAATCGCCAAACCAATGGGCCGAACATCTTAAAAATCTCATAACTAATGGCACTAAGCATGAGGAAGAAGGGGTCCCCAAAAAGCAACTACCTGCCCCATTATTGGTGTCGTCATTATCTAACGTCGGAGTTATCATTTATTGTCTGCCATTTAGAACTTCAGCTCCAAAACTAATAATTGCTATAAAGGAACTATAATACGATAGATAGTACACCACTTTGTAATTGACACTTTAATACAAAAATATATATTGCTATAAGGGAACTATAATACGATAGATAGTACACCACTTTGTAATTGACACTTTAATACACAAATATATATTGCTATAAGGGAACTATAATACGATAGATAGTACACCACTTTGTAATTGACACTTTAATACAAACATACATATTGCTATAAGGGAACTATAATACGATAGATAGTACACCACTTTGTAATTGACACTTTAATACACAAATATATATTGCTATAAGGGAACTATAATACGATAGATAGTACACCACTTTGTAATTGTCACTTTAATACAAACATACATATTGCTATAAGGGAACTATAATACGATAGATAGTACACCACTTTGTAATTGACACTTTAATACACAAATATATATTGCTATAAGGGAACTATAATACGATAGATAGTACACCACTTTGTAATTGACACTTTAATACAAACATACATATTGCTATAAGGGAACTATAATACGATAGATAGTACACCACTTTGTAATTGACACTTTAATACACAAATATATATTGCTATAAGGGAACTATAATACGATAGATAGTACACCACTTTGTAATTGACACTTTAATACACAAATATATATTGCTCTTCTTTACTTATTCTCCTTCTTTCCTGTTGATGGTAAGTTGAACCCCATTAGCACCTGATATAACGAGACTTAAGGGGGGTGACCTGTTTTTGTTCTGTCCTTTTTCTATCTTTCTCTGGCTTGTATCCATTTGGCCCCATTCAGCCAACTATTTTAAGACGTTTATCCCCATCTAGGTGTCGATTTCTTCCTGGCGAGCGATAGCGAGCCAGCATTATATGAAGAAATCCGGCTTCGCCGGAGAAATTTTTCTATCGAAAAATGTACAAATATAGCCTGCTGTCAAACAAAAATATAAAATATGCTGGTTCGCTACCGCTCACCAGTAAAAAAATGACACCTGGATAGGGATAAACGTCTTAAAACAGTAGGCTGAATGGGGCCAAATGGATACAAGCCATAGAAAGATAGAAAAGGACAGAACAAAAACCGGTCACCCCCCTTAATGGAAATATATGAACCACGTCTCTGCATCCTATAGATTATATGATTATATATGAACTACGTCTCTGCATCCTATAGATTATATGATTATATATGAACTACGTCTCTGCATCCTATAGATTATATGATTATATATGAACTACGTCTCTGCATCCTATAGATTATATGATTATATATGAACTACGTCTCTGCATCCTATAGATTATATGATTATATATGAACTACGTCTCTGCATCCTATAGATTATATGATTATATATGAACTACGTCTCTGCATCCTATAGATTATATGATTATATATGAACTACGTCTCTGCATCCTATAGATTATATGATTATATATGAACTACGTCTCTGCATCCTATAGATTATATGATTATATATGAAACTACGTCTCTGCATCCTATAGATTATATGATTATATATGAACTACGTCTCTGCATCCTATAGATTATATGATTATATATGAACTACGTCTCTGCATCCTATAGATTATATGATTATATATGAACTACGTCTCTGCATCCTATAGATTATATGATTATATATGAACTACGTCTCTGCATCCTATAGATTATATGATTATATATGAACCACGTCTCTGCATCCTATAGATTATATGATTATATATGAACTACGTCTCTGCATCCTATAGATTATATTCTATTATATATTCTCAGACCCAATTCCCACTTTTCCTATTGTTTTGTCTTTGTCTTTGTTTCCCCTCTTCTCCTTTTTTATTTATTGTTTTGGGGGGCGTGGCCGACATTTATTAATAGCATAATATTTCGGTCTTAAATCTCCGCAATAGCCGAGTTAATCATGATGAGGACATGGCAATTTACCCTCAGCTGAAAATAACCAGACTATAGTGTTGTTGAATGTTTATAATGGGTAGGGATTAAGGGGATATGGTTCACTATTTAATCGATTTTTTCATGTATTTATTATTTTTCTAATTTCCTCGCTCGACCTCCATCAAGAATAAAAAGACGCCCCCAGACCCCCTTCCAAGATAAATTGATACATTTTTCGGTAGAAAAAATTCCAGGCCTTCGGCCGGCTCCTCTTAAATTACAGGCTCGCTATCGCTCGCTAGGAAAAAATCAACATCTATTTTGCAGGAAAGGTCTTAAAATTGACAGAAAAGTGGCGAAAGTTCATAAATCGCCAAACTAATGGGGGTTAAAGATGAGGGAGAAGGAGGTCTAGATAACTGACACATCTCCCCTTAAATATGAGAAAGGTAAATGACACCAGGGGCCCCAGTAATGCAGCCACTTGTCCGATCTCCGCCACTGTTGGAGGGTTTCTGGTGGTCGTGTGGGAAAGGTGGGAGGGAGGTGAGGCAGCTTCTTAACCCTTTAATTACACCGCATATTTTACTAACACGACTCAATGCTTGTATTTAAGATGCCGTGAGTATTATTGTATTTAAGATGCCGGGAGTATTATTGTATTTAAGATGCCGGGAGTATTATTGTATTTAAGATGCCGGGAGTATTATTGTATTTAAGATGCCGGGAGTATTATTGTATTTAAGATGCATGAGTATTATTGTATTTAAGATGCCGGGAGTATTATTGTATTGAAGATGTATTATTGTATTGAAGATGTATTATTGTATTGAAGATGTATTATTGTATTGAAGATGTATTATTGTATTGAAGATGTATTATTGTATTTAAGATGCCGGGAGTATTATTGTATTTAAGATGCCGGGAGTATTATTGTATTTAAGATGCCGGGAGTATTATTGTATTGAAGATGTATTATTGGAGAAGATAATTATTGTATTGAAGATGTATTATTGTATTGAAGATGCCGGGAGTATTATTGTATTTAAGATGCCGGGAGTATTATTGTATTTAAGATGCCGGGAGTATTATTGTATTTAAGATGCGGGGAGTATTATTGTATTTAAGATGCCATGAGTATTATTGTATTTAAGATGCCGTGAGTATTATTGTATTTAAGATGCCGGGAGTATTATTGTATTTAAGATGCCATGAGTATTACTGTATTTAAGATGCCGTGAGTATTATTGTATTTAAGATGCCATGAGTATTACTGTATTTAAGATGCCATGAGTATTATTGTATTTAAGATGCCGGGAGTATTATTGTATTTAAGATGCCGTGAGTATTATTGATTGAAGGAAAAAACAAATCTCTCACGTGACCAAAGAGAGAAAAGGCGAAACTCGTGGCTTTGCACTTAATCCTTTTTTTGTATTATGCAGACTGTCGGGAATTACTGTATTCCCTGTCACTGTTTTTTTTTTGTTTTATCTTGCTCTCCTTTTCTCTCTTACCCTGGCTTGTATCCATTCGGCCCCATTCAGCCAACTGTTTTAAGACGTTTATCCCCATCCAGGTGTCGATTTCTTCCTGGCGAGCGATAGCGAGCCTGCATTGTATGGATAAATCCGGCTTCGCCGGAGACATTTTTCTATCGAAAAATTTACAAATTTAGTTTGCTGTCAAAACAAAAAAATATATATGCTGGCTCGCTACCGCTCGCCAGGAAAATATTGACACCTGGATGGGGGTAAACGTCTTAAAACAGTAGGCTGAATGGGGCCGAATGGATACAAGCCAAAGAGAGAGGGAGAGAAAGAGAAAAAAAAAGCGAGGTGGGCTCCCTTAAGCTGAGTGGTATTTTCTGGGCATAGCCAAAATAAGCAAGCACCCAAAGCTGACCCTAAAACTGCTAAATAAAGCACCATAATCCAGAAGGGTTGATAGCCTCCGAAGTCCTGCTTTAAATTAACTTACTAACTTTCGTTGATCGAAGAGGAACAATCCAAATAATGCCAAGAACACAATTAGAGGAGAGACTGTAATATGAAATGGTTAACGAAGAGGAAAACACACGAAGGAGGGAGAAAGTAGGGAGGAGGTGAAGGGGTCAGAGAGAAGAAGAAGAAGAAGAGGAAGAGGAAGAGGTTAATAGCCATAGAGAAGGACAAGGGAAAGGGAAGAAGAAGAAGAAGAAGAAGAATGGAAGATAAATAAAAAGAAGAAGAAGAAGAAGAACAAGAAGAGAAGAAAAGTAAACCTAAGAAGAAGAAGAAGCAGAAGGAGAAGGAGGAGAAGGACAAGGGGGATAAGAAGAAGAAGAAGGGATATACGATTCTAGGAGGGAGGAAAGGCATAAGAAAGAATAAAGGGAGAGGTGAGGACCAGAAAGTGTGTGTGATGGAAGAAGAGGTGAAGAAGGGAAGAAGGAAGAGAAAAGAAGGTGTAGGGGAGGAAGGAGAATGTAAAGAATGCGTGAATGAGTCAGAGAAACAGTGGAATGGAAGGAGAATGGAAGGAAGGAGTGAATGGGTCAGAGAAACAGTGGAATGGAAGGAGAATGTAAAGAATGCGTGAATGGGTCAGAGAAACAGTGGAATGGAAGGAGAATGTAAGGAAGGAGGGAATGAGTCAGAGAAACAGTGGAATGGAAGGAGAATGTAAGGAAGGAGGGAATGGGTCAGAGAAACAGTGGAATGGAAGGAGAATGTAAGGAAGGAGGGAATGGGTCAGAGAAACAGAGGAATGGAAGGAGAATGTAAAGAATGCGTGAATGGGTCAGAGAAACAGTGGAATGGAAGGAGAATGTAAGGAAGGAGTGAATGAGTCAGAGAAACAGTGGAATGGAAGGAGAATGTAAGGAAGGAGTGAATGGGTCAGAGAAACAGTGGAATGGAAGGAGAATGTAAGGAAGGAGGGAATGAGTCAGAAACAGTGGAATGGAAGGAGAATGTAAGGAAGGAGTGAATGGGTCAGAGAAACAGTGGAATGGAAGGAGAATGTAAGGAAGGAGGGAATGGGTCAGAGAAACAGTGGAATGGGAGGAGAATGTAAGGAAGGAGGGAATGGGTCAGAGAAACAGTGGAATGGAAGGAGAATGTAAGGAAGGAGTGAATGGGTCAGAGAAACAGTGGAATGGGAGGAGAATGTAAGGAAGGAGGGAATGGGTCAGAGAAACAGTGGAATGGAAGGAGAATGTAAGGAAGGAGGGAATGGGTCAGAGAAACAGTGGAATGGAAGGAGAATGTAAGGAAGGAGTGAATGAGTCAGAGAAACAGTGGAATGGGAGGAGAATGTAAGGAAGGAGGGAATGGGTCAGAGAAACAGTGGAATGGAAGGAGAATGTAAGGAAGGAGGGAATGAGTCAGAGAAACAGTGGAATGGGAGGAGAATGTAAGGAAGGAGGGAATGAGTCAGAGAAACAGTGGAATGGAAGGAGAATGTAAGGAAGGAGGGAATGGGTCAGAGAAACAGTGGAATGGAAGGAGAATGTAAGGAAGGAGTGAATGGGTCAGAGAAACAGTGGAATGGAAGGAGAATGTAAGGAAGGAGTGAATGGGTCAGAGAAACAGTGGAATGGGAGGAGAATGTAAGGAAGGAGGGAATGAGTCAGAGAAACAGTGGAATGGAAGGAGAATGTAAGGAAGGAGGGAATGAGTCAGAGAAACAGTGGAATGGAAGGAGAATGTAAGGAAGGAGGGAATGAGTCAGAGAAACAGTGGAATGGGAGGAGAATGTAAGGAAGGAGGGAATGAGTCAGAGAAACAGTGGAATGGAAGGAGAATGTAAGGAAGGAGGGAATGAGTCAGAGAAACAGAGGAATGGAAGGAGAATGTAAGGAAGGAGGGAATGAGTCAGAGAAACAGTGGAATGGGAGGAGAATGTAAGGAAGGAGGGAATGGGTCAGAAACAGTGGAATGGAAGGAGAATGTAAGGAAGGAAGGAATGGGTCAGAGAAACAGAGGAATAGAAGGGTGGGGAAAGGAGAAGAATGAATGTGGAATGAAAGAAGGAATGGAGACGGAGGGAGGGGAATACAGGTGATGGGGTAATATACTATACTCGGTTTTCTTTCAGTTGACGGTAAGTTGAACCCCTTAGCAGCTGATATCTCGACACGTAATGGAAATACATGAAACCACTATGTCTCTGTGGCATATAAATATACCAAAAAATTATTAGTAACAACATATTTCGGTACAAAATCTCTGTAGTAGCCGAGTAATCATGGCAATTTACCCTCAGCTGAAAATAAACAGACTATAGGAAGACAATAGGTGATAGGAAATAAGAGATAAGGTGGAATAATAGGGACAAGAAGTAGAAAGTAGGAAGAAAGAAAAACGCAAAAGTTAGGAAACTTTAAAGAAAGAAGAGGTGGAGAACAAAAACACGAAATTGGAAAGAATAAGAATTGGAGAAGGAAAATTAATAGGAAGGAAGAAAGACGAAAACAAGACAGAAGAAATACGTAGATGAGAGATAAAAATGAATATGGGGAAGTAGTGAGAATGGAGAAAGACAGTTGAAAGGAAGAAGATAAATGAGAGGTGAACAGATAATAATAAAGGGGAAGGAGAATTGAATTGAAGCACTGTGGGTAGCGGAGGGATTAATAAGCAATTTAAACTTCATTAATATAGCTAAATTATTATACTGCTTCTTATTACATAATTGGAATATATATACAGTGATAGTGAAATATGTATTGTAATAATAATAATAGTAATAATAATAATAATAATAATAATAATAGTAATAATAGTAATAATAATAATAATAGTAATAATAGTAATAATAATAATAGTAATAATAGTAATAATAATAATAATAGTAATAATAGTAATAATAATAATAGTAATAATAGTAATAATAATAATAATAGTAATAATAGTAATAATAATAATAGTAATAATAGTAATAATAATAATAATAGTAATAATAGTAATAATAATAATAGTAATAATAATAATAATAATAATAATAGTAATAATAGTAATAATAATAATAATAATAATAATAATAGATTTATATAAAAGGCAAATCATATATAAATAATGTGAAAGTAGGATTATTCAGGATTATCAAAACCAGACCCTGTGTCAAGCAACATACTGCCAAACACAAATATATTGAACAATTTGCTACGGGTGATTAGTCATGCTTTCAAGATCCGATTTCGCATTTATTCACTGTTTTCTGGCTATTATTCGACGATTATATTCAGTTTAGGAAGAATCTGTGGGAATTATAAAGGTAAAGGCTATCTCAATTAACTCTCTGATTTGCATATATCCTTCGTAATATCAATGAAATCTTCTAATATTAGCAAGAATACGAAAAACAAATACGTAATCGGATCTTGAAGGGTTAATGCGCGGAAGGGAAATGAAAGTAAACAAGAAGGAGGATTATGGGAATTAAAGTTTGAGAGAGAGAGAGAGAGAGAGAGAGAGAGAGAGAGAGAGAGAGAGAGAGAGAGAGAGAGAGAGGAAAGATGAAACAAAAGAATGGCGATAAGGAAGAGGTAGAATAAGAGAAATGGGAGGAAGATATACCGTATGCATAAGGAATAGGAGGAGGAGGAGGAGAAGGAGAAGCAAGAGGAGAAAGAAAGGAAAGGAGACGAAATACAAAATGGGAATGGAAAGGAAGAGGGATAATAAGGAGGAGAAGTAGGAGGAGGAGGAAGAAGAGGAGAAAGAAAGGAAAGGAGACGAAGTACAAACCGGTAATAGAAAGAGAGAGGGAAAATAGAATGAAGTACACTCAACGACATAAATCCAGGCCCAATATGAACTCTCAAACTGCGAAATGAACCTCCGAAATGTAAATATTAGGTAAACAAATTAATGAGAAGATTTGATTATGTTCGGGATAGCGTCGAGAACTTGGGCCCTAACTTACGTCGTTGAGTGTAAGAGAAGAGATAAGTGGAAGGGAAACAATAAATGGTAATTAACAAATGGGCTAAGTGAAACAAAAAGCGATCCTCGCCTTGTTTCAGAAACTGTTACATAGCTTACTTTATGTCAATCAATCAATGGGAGCATATGTCATGACAGCGCATAGCCGCACTCCCCCCCCCCCCCCCCCCCCCCCCCCCGACTCCACTCTGGGGTATCCGGAGTAGCCGTGGTCTTCCCCTGGGCCTCCTCCATGCAGGGATCTCCTCTGTAGAGACCACCTAGTGAGCTGGGTCTGCTACTAATATATTTTGCATCAGTTTCACGGAGTAGTCGCTGGTTTGAGATGTAATCATGCCAGCGATAGCCCATGATCCTGCAAAGACATTTAGTACCAAATGAGTTGATGCCACTTTTCAACTCACCGTTAAGTGTCCATGTTTCACTTCCATATAATAAGAAAGGGAGCACCAGTGCCTTGAACATCCACAGCTTCGTCCTACACATATATCGAGAACACCATATGATTTTGTTGAGTGAATCCATAGCCCCATATGCCAAGCCGAGGCGACGATTGACATCATATCCCGACTCACCACTTATGTGGATCATGCTTCAATTATAAGTAAATTTATCCAAGATCTCTAAGTCCTAACCACAAGCTCGAACAGATTGTACTACATCATCAAATTAGTCACCAAATGCTTCGACTTTGATCTTAGGCCAAAAGACCTTTAAACCCAGAGGGCTGTGTAGGGAAACACGTAAATCAGCATGAGGTAAACAACATGGAACAAACAAAAAAGGCAATAAAGCTGATTCTCCCTATTGATGTGATGGGAAGGAGGTGGAGGTGTATAGCAATAACGAGATCAGAATGAGGTAAGGAACATGGCGCTAATAAAACAAAAACAATAAAGCTGCTTCTCCCAATCGATGTGTCTGCAAGGAGGTGGCTGTGTAGAAAACACAAATTCAGGATAAGGTCGACAACATGGCGCTCGTAAAACACAATAAGGCTGAATCTCCCTTGTGATGTGGCTATTAGTAGAAATACCAAGATCGGAATGAGGTAAACGACATGGTGCTCGTAAAAGAACGATAGGCTTGCTTCTCCCTATAGATGTGTCTGCAAAGAGGTGGCTGACCCCTCGAGTGTTCTGCAAAAGGGACAGTCATTGTAAATTACCATTCCCCTCTGTCTCTGTCTCTCACTTATTGTACTCTCTCTCTCTCACTCTCACTCTCTCTCTCTCTCTCTCTCTCTCTCTCTCATTGTATGTACCTAGTTTTGAGCTTTTCCATATCTAGACAGCAGCTAATGATTCCACCTGTTAATTTATCATATATAATATCTCGTAAGCACTAAAAGGTACATCCAATCGAATTAGACTGTTGGCTTCAAGTCGCCAGGTTTTGGCTCTTGTGAACTCTCCTTGGGATTATTTGTATATATTTATTGAGTCAGAGAATGATCAGTACACGGTGATAAATTAATTTGGAGAGTGAGTGCACTGACATTACGATTTTAGTCTGTATATCATGTATGTCCAGGCATTTTAGCTCGAATGTCCCTTGATTTTGGCCCTGTCACTCTTTCAACTCTGGGGGAGGCACTCGCTGCAGGCAGTTATGCCCTTTGTCTCCCTCATTCACATAGAAACAAAAATCTGGGGGGGGGGGGGGGTAATCGCGCTGGTGGTCCCACAACGCATAATACAGACGAATTTGTAGTATAATATACGAAACGGTTATGGAAAACAAAAAGCAAAGCCAAATGAAGAAATGGAGAAAGTAAGTGTTAGCGGAGGTATGGGTTAAAGGACAAAAGGCAAGGGAAAGGGTTGCGGTGAACACAACAAACAACCGATGATGAAGTGTTGTTAGAAAGTGAAAGAAGGAAGGAAGGAGAAACACTAGGAGGTGGGAACTTTTTGGTGAAGTTTTTTGTCGGTAGATAAATCAAAATACGCTCAGAACTGGCTTTATTATTGGATTAATATACATATATTCTTTATTAAAAAAAAGTTCAGTTACGAAGATACAGCAAATAAAAGCAATATATATATATATATATATATATATATATATATATATATATATATGTGTATGTATATATATATAAATCTATATAAATAAAATGCCCCCAGATGGGTTCCTAGCCCTTTAAAAATCGATAGGGATCGAGATAACTATAGATCTAATGCAAATATACTATTTTGCTACGATGAGTGGCTGGGCTTTTGTGATATGTGTCTGCGAATCGGTCGGGATCGGCTCTATCATAATGCTTAATGCACATTTAAGTTTTAATATGAATACCAGGCAGCTTGTGGAAATACATAAAGCGTAAGAAAGCAGAAAATGGACCTTATCGGGAGGAGGAGGGGGGGGGGGGGGGGTCGACCTAGCCTAATGAAAAACGAGATGATCCGAGTTTACTATAAGCCTAATGCACATATAATGCACATATAATATTTTGTTACGATGACTGTCCTGGTTTTTGAGATACTGTGTTTACAAGCGTCCGACTCCGACATACAGTATATGATCCTTCCAGCATGCATATGAATAATAATAGTAAAAACAACAACAATTTGCTCGTACCCTGCGGAGAAAGAACGTGGGGTGATTGTAGGTACCAATCGAGCAGCGCAGTACCCAGGGGAGGTCACATAGGCATACAATAAGGAGTTGCTGGAACTCCTGTTTCATTTGTCTGGCTTCGTCCACTGTTTCTATTTGTACCTCACCTACACAGAGAGTAATCGAGCTAACTCTCACAAATACCTCCTCCTCCCATTAATTTCACTACACAAAAGGCGGTGTCACACGAGCGATTTTCCGTAAATTTTTACGGGCAATTGTAGTCTGGCAGCTTCAAAATTAAAGTTTTATCAGAATTCAGCCACCTAACATAGTATATCTTTCATTATAGTTTCCGATTCCGATGTGAAAGAGCCTCATTATATTACGAGAAAAAAATTGCTCATGAAAAATTGACGGAAAAAGTGCTCGTGTGACAGTGCCTTTAATTAAAAAGCACACCACATTTCTTTCCAACATACCTAAATTACCTCTAACGTTCCTTGATTTTGGCTCTCTATCACTCTTTCAACCTTGGGGGAGACACTTGTTACAGACACCTTTGCCTTTTGTCTCCTTCATTCACATAGAAATAATAAAATAAAATAACAAAACAAACAATTACCCAAACCGGGTTCGGTAAGAGAATGCCGCATTTGGCAAGAAAAGGAAGGTCATTGAGCGCCTGTTCTATGCCAACATTAAAAATACCAAAAGTAAGCATTGCACTCCATGAACATTTCTGTAACCCTGATTCTCTACCGTTTACCATCAAATCCAATGTCTCCTCTCTTACGGGGAATACAATTACTTCATTCACTGTTTCTAAATGAGTAATAATCCCGGGAGGATCACATCCTTCCATTAATTTCATTTGGTGTGTGTTTGGTGTTGGGAGGGAAATTAATCGATTAAGAATATGTCATGCTCCCCGAGATTCTAGGTTAGTTATAGTTGGCGTGTAAGCTATTTGATTAATCGATTAAGAATATGTCATGCTCCCCGAGATTCTAGGTTAGTTATAGTTGGCGTGTAAGCTATTTGATTATCGATTAAGAATATGTCATGCTCCCCGAGATTCTAGGTTAGTTATAGTTGGCGTGTAAGCTATTTGATTAATCGATTAAGAATATGTCATGCTCCCCGAGATTCTAGGTTAGTTATAGTTGGCGTGTAAGCTATTTGATTAATCGATTAAGAATATGTCATGCTCCCCGAGATTCTAGGTTAGTTATAGTTGGCGTGTAAGCTATTTGATTAATCGATTAAGAATATGTCATGCTCCCCGAGATTCTAGGTTAGTTATAGTTGGCGTGTAAGCTATTTGATTAATCGATTAAGAATATGTCATGCTCCCCGAGATTCTAGGTTAGTTATAGTTGGCGTGTAAGCTATTTGATTAATCGATTAAGAATATGTCATGCTCCCCGAGATTCTAGGTTAGTTATAGTTGGCGTGTAAGCTATTTGATTTGTTTAATCTTTACCCTCATTTTGAACTTTATGCAAATTCATAATTGTGTCTTCGTATTTTATTCCTGCATTTCCCATTCTCTTCTCTTCCATATTTACCTACAATATTAGAATATATTTTAAGGGGAGATCTCCACTAGAGGGATTTTTTTCTTGACCTCTTTCTCCCTCACGTTTAGCCCCATTGCTTTTGATATTATAAAACGTTCGCCCCGTTAGTTTGGCGATTTTAAGAACTTTTACCCCATTTTAAGACCTTTCGTGCCATTCAGGTGTCGATTTTATCCTGGCGAGCGATAGCGAGCCTGTAATTTGAGAAGAAACGGCCTTCGGCCGGGACATTTTTCTACCGAAAAATGTACAAATTAATCTTGAAAGGGACTCAAGGGGGTGTAATTTTAAGCTTGCTGGAGGTCTAGGGAACAAACTAAAGACCTCCCCTTAAAAGTTTGTGCATTCCTTACCTGTCTGTCTATCTTAATTGTCTGCCATTTTTACACTTTCTCTCCCATTTATCTTGTTGTCCTTAATTCTTGTCTGTTAGTAATTTTCTAATGTTTTATTTTATTATGTTTTATTTTTATGTATGTTTTATTTTGCTTTCTTCCTATCTATACCTTCTTCTACTTCTCCCTCCCATCATCAGCTTGGTAATATATGCCGTGTCGTACAGCCGTTCCTGTCTCGTATATACCTATCCTTCCCTTCTCTTTGCCAATCATATTATCCCGTTCTTCCACTTTCTCCTCCACGGGTTTCTTTCCTATTCATTTCTTACCTATGATGCTTTTCAACTCTTTTCTAAGGATAGAATATTTTTTGTTTCCGGTTTAAGGTGAGTTTATATATACCGGTATATATATAATCATTTCATGTTTGCTCCCTAGACCTCCATTAAGCTCGAAAAAGGCCTTCTAGATTTGTTTTTACATTTTTCTGTAAAAAAATGTCATGGCCAAAAGCCGGCCTCTCCTAAATTGCAGGCTCGCTATCGCTCACCAGGAAAAAAACGACACGTAAATGCTACGAATCGTCTTATAAAAATATGCCAAAGAAATGTGCGAAAGGTCTTAAAACAGCCAAACTAATAGAGGAAACGTCTTAAATCTCACAACTAATGGAGCAAAACATGAGGGAGAAGGAGGTTCAGAAAAAACACCTTAACTCTTTCGATTAATCTTTTCCCCATATCATTTTGACCTACACCCATGCTCTTTCATTTTGACCTACACCCATGCTCTTTCATTTTGACCTACACCCATGCTCTTTCATTTTGACCTACACCCATGCTCTTTCATTTTGACCTACACCCATGCTCTTTCATTTTGACCTACACCCATGCTCTTTCATTTTGACCTACACCCATGCTCTTTCATTTTGACCTACACCCATGCTCTTTCATTTTGACCTACACCCATGCTCTTTCATTTTGACCTACACCCATGCTCTTTCATTTTGACCTACACCCATGCTCTTTCATTGTGCGCCTTTGACTTCCATGTAATATAATGTTTTTGTTATTCTCCTCTGAATCTCTGTCTCTTATTGTTTAACCGGGGGGATGGTTGACTTTTTGGGCGAATTTTGCATGTATTCATTATTTTTCTAGTTTCCTCCCTAGACCTCCATCAAATTTAAATAAACATCCGTTAGATCCCCCTTCTAGATTAATTTGTACATTTTTCGGTAGAAAAATGTCCCGTCCGAAGGCCGGTTCCAACATTACAGGCTCACTATCGTTCGCCTGGGAAAAAATCGACACTTAAATAGCACGAAAGGTCTAAATATTGACGAAGACATGGGGCGAAAGGTCTTAAAATCAACTAACTAACGGGGCAAACATCTTAACATCTGAAAACTAATGGGGCTAAACATGAGGGAGAAAGCCAGTGGTCCCGAAAACCGGCCCATCTCCCCTTAAGCAAAATATATATGTGTTATTTTCTCCCTTGAATGTCCGTATAATTCAGTCAGTATATTACAGTATCTTCTCTTGTATGCCATCTCCGTTTTCTATCTCTCTCTTCTCTCTCAACCTCTCTCTCTCTCTCCGCTCTCTCTCTCTGTCTCTCTCTCTTCTCGCTCTCTCTCTCTCTCTCTCTCTCTCTCTCTCTCTCTCTCTCTCTCTCTCTCTCTCTCTCTCTCTCTCTCTCTCTCTCTCTCTCTCTCTCTCTCTCGTAGTCAGTGTAATTTCTTTACTTTCTATTTTTCCATAATGTATCGTCTTTCTTTCCCCTTCTCCCCCGCGTTGTGACCTCTCTTGTGTCTCCCGTCATGACCTATCAGTTGTACGTGACTTTCTCCGTCTGACTCCCAGTGTGTCACAGCATTTACATACCAGTACCATGTCTTTGTTTTTACTTATTTTGTTATGTATTGAGTATTTTCTATTACCCTTTTTCATTCTCATTGTTTGTGTCACATTTCATCTTGCAAGCATGTTTAATTTTAGACCACTCTTATTTTATTGTATTTCAATGTTCTCTCTTTAGTATTTATCTTTGAACAGTAAACAGAATTAATATAAACACCATGTGAGAAGGAGCACTTTATTTGCAACTTTTGTCATATAGCTTCATCAGGCCAAATAATTTGGCCTGATGAAGCTATATGCGAAACGTTGTCAATAAAGTGGTCCTCCTCACATGGTGTTTATATTCAGTATTTCTATATTAGCCTTTGCTCATGTGCAGTATTTTCTTTCGTAGTAGAGCTATATCTGACTCCAAGTGTATCGTATTTACATCCCACTTCAATATCACCCTGTTTATTTCTTACAATATCCCTTTGGTATATTTATCTTTTAACCTTTTACATTCATATTTATTGCTTGTTGTATATCGTCACCCTTTGAAAATTATGACACATTTTGAAAGTTTAGTCTGGCTATCGTTAGACGATTTTATGCAGCTTAGGAAGGATCTGTGGGAAATATAACGGTAAAGATTGTCTCAATTAACCCTCTGGCTTCCATATAACCTTTCTAATATATTTATTATCGTCTAATAATAGCCAGAAAAAAAAATGCGTAAACAATATTTGGAAAGGGTTAATGTCACCCTCAATATTAATATCAATCTTAAGGGGGGATGAACAGATTTTCCTGGCCCCCTTCTCCCTCGTGTTTAACCCCATTGGTTTTGAGAGTTTAAGACATTCGGCTCATTAGTTTGGCGATTTTAAGACTACGACTCATTTCTTTGTCAATATTAAGACCTTTCGTGCCATTTAGTTGTCGCTTTTGTAATTTTCTACAGAAAAAATAAATATTTATGTAAGGGGTGTTTTTTGTTTACATGTGGATGGAGGTCTAGGGAGGAAACTAAAGCATAATAAAAAGGTAAGTCAATAATCAAATAAATACACCCATCTCCCCTTAATAAATACACCCATCTCCCCTTAATAAAGACACCCATCTCCCCTTAATAAAGACACCCATCTCCCCTTAATAAATACACCCATCTCCCCCCCCCATCTCCCCTTCTCCCCTTAATAAATAACCCCTTCTCCCCTTAATAAATAACCCCTTCTCCCCTTAATAAATAACCCCTTCTCCCCTTAATAAATTACCCATCCCCTTATCTCCCCTTAATACACCCATCTCCCCCCATCTCCTCTCCCCTCCCATCTCCCCTTAATACCTTAATAAATACACCCATCTCCCCTTAATAAATACACCCATCTCCCCTTAATAAATACACCCATCTCCCCTTAATAAATACACCCATCTCCCCTTAATCCTAATATACACACCCATCTCCCCTTAATCCCATCTCCCCTTAATAAATACACCATCTCCCCTTAAGATAAATACACCCCTCTCCCCTTAAGATATAATATACACCCATCTCCCCTTAATATTAATACACCCATCTCCCCTTAATATTAATACACCCATCTCCCCTTAATATTAATACACCCATCTCCCCTTAATATTAATATTAATAAATACACCCATCTCCCCTTAATAAATACACCCATCTCCCCTTAATAAATACACCCATCTCCCCTTAATAAATACACCCATCTCCCCTTAATCCTAATATACACACCCATCTCCCCTTAATCCTAATATACACACCCATCTCCCCTTAATAAATACACCCATCTCCCCTTAATAAATGCACCCATCTCCCCTTTATAAATGCACCCATCTCCCCTTAATAAATGCACCCATCTCCCCTTAATAAATACACCCATCTCCCCTTAATAAATACACCCATCTCCCCTTAATAAATACACCCATCTCCCCTTAATAAATACACCCATCTCCCCTTAATAAATACACCCATCTCCCCTTAATAAAGACACCCATCTCCCCTTAATAAATACACCCATCTCTCCTTAATACAATAAATACACCCATCTCTCCTTAATACAATAAATACACCCATCTCCCCTTAATAAATACACCCATCTCCCCTTAATAAATACACCCATCTCCCCTTAATAAATACACCCATCTCCCCTTAATAAATACACCCATCTCCCCTTAATAAATACACCCATCTCCCCTTAATCGTAGTTTCTAATTTACTATCTCCTTGATACTGCAACATGAAAGTCAAGCATTTTGCTCTTGATTTTATTGCTTGTTGTCTTGTTCTCGAATTGTATTAACCCCTTCTGTACCGGAGACGTCTCTTCAACTTTATGCTGGCTATTATTAGACTATTTTATTCAGTTTATATAGGGACTCCAAAAAAAAAAATATATATATCTATACTGTATATATATATATATATATATATACCCTACCCCCTCAATTGTTTGTAATAGGTCCAGATTTCTAGTTTTGAACTTCTAAACGTTGTCATGTTTTCACTGAATTTGAATCCAATACATTCTTTTTAACCCTTTCAGCGTAACATGACGCATTATTTAAACAAAAATTTGGCTATCAGTCAAAATCCTTAAACAAACTTTGCCAGGGAATGAGTATAAATAAGAATGCGCATATTTTGTCATAGTAACTAATTCATTGCAGATATAGTTGAAGGGTAGCTGTAGATTAGGTTAGGCATAATAGCAGCCCTACCTATACCAGCGCCCATCAGAAATGTTGAAACCGCTGACACAATCACCCTCCACCTCCGCAGTCAGACGAACCCTTTGATTATTGACGGCAAATGAAAGGTGGTCCTCCTCCTCACCCAGTTTGCCGCTGTGACCTCCAGCTTTGGTTCCGAACGGGTCCATTACGGTGGATTCACACAGCCGCTTTTTCTAGCAACTTTTAAACGCCATCCTTATTCCGGTATCCTTTCGGAACTACTTTGCACTTCTTTCGGCGATTAGGCTGAAGTGTATATGTTATATGTGTCTAATTAAAAGCTGCAAACGCAGAGTTACCTAGAAGTTGACACAAAATGCCTGAAGGTGGGTTGGATTGATGCCTCCCTTACCGGCCCCCTTCTCTGGGATTGTGGCCTCACTTGTTACGTAGTCTGGGGGGCAAGGCGGGGGTGGGGGGGGGGGGGGGGGTGGCAAGGGCAACCTAGCATTAAACCATCATCATTATGCAGACGTCTCTCCTTTCTTTGAAGCCGCCTTGACACGTGGTAAGGCAACAGTTATTTATATGGGGAGATTGTAGCCACCAAACGAGCAGGGCAATCCCCAGGGGAGGTCACATATGCATATGATAAGGAGTTGCTGGAGCTCGTGTTTCATTGTTTCTGTCTGTGCCTCACCTGCACAGAGAGTAATCCAGCTTTATCTCACAAACACGTCCTCCTCCTATTCATTTCACTACACTTAACAAACATACCACACTTCTTTCACCCCTAAACACCCCTAAATTACCTCTAACGTGATCTAACTTTGGCTCTCTATCACTCTTTCAACCTAGGGGGGGGGGGGGACTTGTTACAGACAGCCTCGCTTTTTATCTCGTACATGAACATACACAAATAGTAAGCGTGGTGACAGTAGGTTTGGTAGCATTAGGCGAATCTCCTACTGTTGGCATTTGTACTTCCGTCACTTAAGCGAGTGGAAGTGTTATGTCCGGTCGTTTTATTCTTGTTTACTTGGATTAGTGTATAAAGATGAGAGCCAAAGATATAAATTTAATATAATATCCCCCCCCCCCCCCTCCCCCATATGCCTAACGTCACTTGCTCCCATCCTCACGCTAGGGGCTCTTTCCATTTCACCCACTTACTCATTACCCCCACCCCCACCCCACCTACGTCCCTAGCTCCCTCCAACCCTTAATTTGCCCCTCATATCATCCGTTAGCCATCTTCCCACGTCATCCCCCTACCAAGTCATCTACTCCTTCCCCCGACACGTAATCCGTTCCACAAGACACAACCCCCTGGCACTCCCCACATAACCATCTGACACTCCTTGACACAACCCCCTGGCACTCCCCACATAACCATCTGACACTCCTTGACATAACCCCCTGGTACTACCCATATGACCCTCTGACACTCCTTGACACAACCCCCTAGCACTCCCTCTGACACTCCTTGACACAACCCCCTGGCACTCCCCACATAACGGGCCAAGGGAGGGTCGGAAGATGGAGGGCAGGCAGACGTGTTGTTATTGTCTTGGGGTTGGCCGTTGTTTAGGAGGCTGGCGGATTAAGGTCGCTCTAGATTACTGAGTGATAGGTTTGGTACTTTCTGGAGTTCTGTGGCACTTCATGGCATATTGTAACACACTCTGACACTCTGAAATACCCTGACATACACTGACTCTCTTTGACAAACACTGACTCCGCTTGACAAACACCGACTCTCCTTGACAAACATTGACTCTCCTTGACATACACTGACCCTCCTTGACAAACATTGACTCTCCTTGATATACACTGACTCTCCTTGACATACACTGACCCTCCTTGACAATCACACTGAATGATAGGTTTGACGCTTCTTGACTCTCCATGGCACTATCGGACACACCTTTATTCTTCCTTAACGCACTCTGACACTCTTTGAAACTCATATACCACTTCAATAAGATGAACCAGTGGGGTGGAGGGCAGAAGGTGTATTGTTATTGTCTAGGTGGTTGTTGCCCGCTTGTTTAGGGGACTGGTGGGTTAATATCGCTCTGGATTACTGGATGATCGGCTTCAGTTGTTTGATTGCTAGCTTTACCTTTCCTGTTTCGGTCCATTTGTGTTTTAATGGACCGTGTTTCATGTTCATTTGTGTTTCAATTGTCACATTCCTCTCAATTGTGCACGTCCATCTCTACGTGTGTCCTATTGCTAGCTTAGGGAAAAAAAAAAAGTCATTTGTAACAAGAATTCAGCTGATTACACCGAGAGTTTAAATAGCATTACAAATCAAGAGATAGAGTTGTGTCATGAAAAGTGTATAGAAAATAAATATAGATAACAAATTTAATATCACGTATGTGTTTGCTTACTCCGTTAAGGGGAGATTTCCACTTGAGGGATTTTTTTCTGGACCCCTTTCTCCCTCATGGTTAGCCCCATTGCTTTTCATATTATAAGACGTTCGCCCCATTAGTTTGGCGATTTTAAGAACTTTCGCCCCATTTCTGTCACTTTTAAGACTTTTCGTGCCATTTAGGTGTCGATTTTTTCCTGGCGAGCGATAGCGAGCCTGTAATTTAAAAAGAACCCCGGGACATTCTTCTACCGAAAAATGTACAAATTTATCTTGAAAGGGGGTCTAGGGGCTGTAATGTTAGGCTTGATGGAGGTCTAGCGAACTAACTAAAAACCTCCCCTTAAGAAATGCAAAAATATCCTCTAGAAAGGCTTGAGTAAGAACGGGAGTAATTTGAGGTTACCTTTAGGTTAATAATTCATGATTCTAGGAAAACATTTAGGTAATGGATTCCGAGTACAGGGGAAAGTGAGTGTTTTCCACGGAGTTCACCTACATTGTGCTACCCTTGCATAACCACAGTAGGCACACGGCGAAGGAGTCCCGCGGGTAGGTAGAATTGTGCCAACCTCTTCTTTAGTGATCGCCATGTTGCTGACCTTGTGTGTGTGAACCATATTGTACAGTCGCGGTCAGGAATACTTGAACATATTCTGTAGATAAAATCAAGACGGCGAACAATAACCCTTTGAGTACCAGCGACGTGTGTTACATTATAGTCTAGCTATATTCAGACGACATTACGCAGCTTAAGAAGGATCTGTGGTAGTTAAGGGGAGATCTCCACTTGAGGGATTTTTTTCTTGACCCCTTTCTCCCTCATGTTTAGCCCCATTGCTTTTTATATTATAAAACGTTTGCCCCATTAGTTTAGCGATTTTAAGAACTTTCACCCCATATTAAGACCTTTCGTGCCATTCAGGTGTCGATCGATAGCGAGCCTGTAATTTAAGAGGAACCGGCCTTTGGCCGGGAAATTTTTCTACCGAAAAATGTACAAATTTATCTTGAAAGGGGGTCAAGGGGGTGACATTTTTAGATTGCTGGAGGAGTAGGAAACAAACTAAAAACCTCCCCTTAAACGGGTTGGTTGAGATACTTTAAAGCCTTATTATTGCTAGAGGTCCTTCTTAAGCTGAATACAATCGTCTAATAATTTGCCAGAAAATAATGAAAAGGATGTCACCGGTACTGAACGGGTTAACTAGATAATCCCAGTAATCTGATCTTACGAGGTAAACTGTTTATCAAAATAGTTAGCTATTTCTCTACCGGCTAAGTTTTGTTAGCTTTATTCTAGCTATTATTTGACGATTATATGGAGTTTAAGAAGGGCCTCCAGCAATTACCAGGCTTCCAACTATCTTACCTAATCCTTTTTACAATCAAAGATCCATCTTAAGCTGCATAAAATTGTCTAAATATATATAGCTGCATAAAATTGTCTAAATATATATAGCTAGAATACAATTACAGAGACGTCGCCGGTACAGAAGAGGTTAAGGGAGCCCACCTCGCTTTTTTGTCTCTTTCTCTCCCTCTCTCATTGGCTTGTATCCAATCGGCCCCATTCAGCCTACTGTTTTAAGACGTTTACCCCCATCCAGGTGTCAATATTTTCCTGGCGAGCGATAGCGAGCCAGCATATATATATATTTGTTTTGACGGCAAGCTAAATTTGTACATTTTTCGATAGAAAAATGTCTCCGACGAAGCCGGATTTCTCCATACAATGCTGGCTTGCTATCGCTCGCCAGGAAGAAATCGACACCTGGATAGGGATAAACGTCTTAAAACAGTAGGCTGCATGGGGCCGAATGGATACAAGCCAGGGAAAGAGAGAAAAAGACACAGTTGGCTGAATGGGGCCGAATGGATACAAGCCAGGGGAAGAGAGAAAAGGAAAGAAAGATAAAAAAAAAAAAAAAAAAAAAACGGTGACCCCCCTTAAACACAAATTCTATAAATTCTTGGTTGTCTTACACACTGTAGACATTGTTAGTGCATTAATAACAACATACGCTGCAACAAAGCTGGTACACATTGCAAGATAATTGTTCTGAAGACAAATTATAAAATGGCTGTATTATACCAACAATTCAGAACTCACTTAACCCCCGATGGTTCACATTTTGGGCGATTTTTCCATGTAGCCTATTCGTTATTTTTCCATGTAGCCTATTCGTTATTTTTCCATGTAGCCTATTCGTTATTTTTCCATGTAACCTATTCGTTATTTTTCCATGTAGCCTATTCGTTATTTTTCCATGTAGCCTATTCGTTATTTTTCCATGTAGCCTATTCGTTATTTTTCCATGTAACCTATTCGTTATTTTTCCATGTAGCCTATTCGTTATTTTTCCATGTAGCCTATTCGTTATTTTTCCATGTAGCCTATTCGTTATTTTTCTAGTTTCCTCCCTAGACCTCCATCAAATTAAAACAAAAACATTCATTAGATCCCCCTTCTAGATTAATTTGTAAATTTTTCGGTAGAAATATTTCCCGGCCGAAGGCCGGTTCTTCCAATATTACAGGCTCACTATCGTTCACCAGGGAAAAAATCGACACCTAAATAGCACGAAAGGTCTAAATATTGACGAAGAAATGGGGCGAAAGGTCTTAAAATCGACTAACTAATGGGGCAAACGTCTTAAAACCTCAAAACTAATGCGGCTAAACACGAGGGAGAAAGTGGTCCAGAAAACCGGCCCATCTCCCCTTAATCCTTTGAATATTGTGACGCATTTTGACAGCTTATTCTGGCTATCATTAGACGGTGTTATGCAGTTTAAGAAGAATCTGTGGGAATTATAAGAGTAAAGACTATCTCAATCAACCCTTTGACTGCCATATACCCTTCTTAATCTGAATAAAATCGTCTAATAATAGCCGGACAAAATAAAGTAAATACGTATAAAATTAGATAGGCATATAGGCTCGGGTGTGAGGAGGGATCTGCCGAGTGTGGGCCAATCGGCGCTCTGTAGACCCCGTAATCTTGTGTTGGTCTCTGACCGTTATGGTGAGGTCGATCCTCATGGTATTAGTGAGTTGGGCCTATAATTAGGCCTTATAATTAGGGTTGCGTGTGAGAGGGATCTGCCTTGTGTTGGCCAAACGGCTTTCTGCAGACTCCCATTTTCTTATGTTCTTATGTATTAGATCTTGAAAGGGTTGAGATATGCAGATACGTTCAATAACCCTTGTATAAAGTATTAGAATTATTAAACAAAATTATAAATACACACTTAGTATATGCTCCAAATAATTTGTGGACTCTGTTTCACGTACGAAGAAAACATTTCATTAATACAAAAGGAGGGTTCAATTATGCTATCTGTTAACACAAAGGTTGTGGAAGGAATCTCCTCATAAAAGGGTTCACTAGTCAACACCGCTTGCGTAGTCTGTTTGAAGAACGCTAATTACCGAGTGTCTGTGTTTGCAATGAGAAACATGGGCATTGTTCCCTACAATTGACTTCTGAATTGTATCCCAGTAGAAATGTTCATCTATTTTTAGCTATACATTCAGAAGTATATTCGCTATTTATCCAGCTAGTAGTTATATTTCAATACTGCTTACTATCAGACAAACAAACAGACAGAAAGACTGAGAGGCAAACAGACAGCGATGATCACATAACCCCTGTAAATATCGCTTGGTGGAGCCTGGAGATAGCAATAACAGTGTATAGGAAACGAGGAACAGCAAGGATTTAAAGTTTCAAACCAAAACGGCCACTAACAGAACGGCCACGAAAAGAGTGAATATACATATACAGTATATACTGTATATATATATATATATATATATATATATATATATATATATATATATATATATATATAACATGTTCAAACGAGTGATAGTTTTTGTCCGCAGCCGTTTGGTTCGTGGCTGTTTTGGTTTGCGGCCGATGAGGACTGGGCGTTGGAATACGATGATTCACTTTGGTGCGTGATAGTTTCTTCCTTGGGCCGTTTTAACCGTGGCTGTTTTTTAACATGACCGTTTTTGTCCATGGCTGTTCTTATCCAGGGCCGTTCTTGTCCATGACCGTTTTTGTGCATGTCCATTTTTGTCCACGGCTGTTTTTGTCCATGCCTGTGCTTGTCCATGGCTGTTTTTATCCATGGCCGTTTTTGTCCATGGCTGTTCTTATCCATGGCCGTTGTGTCCATGCCCGTTTTTGTCCATGACAATTTTTGTCCTTGGCCGTTTTTGTCCATGACTGTTTTTGTCCGCGGTCGTTTAAGTTCGCAGTAGTTTTGTCCGGCCTCAGATATGGTATGAGTATTACGGATCAGCTAAAATAAATCATTGGTATGGAATGAACATTATATCCAATTAACCCTTCCAAGATCGCCAAGACGTTCTTTTGGTACTAAACAAGAGAAATAACCAAGTTTCATGTCAAATCGTCCACTAGTGTTTTGGTAATACTGCTTATAAACATCCAAAGATCAAACAGACAGCCACGATCACATAATCTCCGCAAACATCGCTTGGGGGAGATAAAAGAGTGTGTACTGTAAAGAGTAAGGAAACTATAGTCCATTCATTATAGGTAGACCAAAAATCTTGACCACTACCCTCCATAATTCATGAACGAGTAGAGTAATCGAGCTATTATTTCTAGTTTTGAATAGGTGTGGAAATTTACAGCCCGTTTTTCTAGCGCTATTTGAGCTACAGAAGTTATGGGTCATGATTTCTGGCCTACTTATTATAATTAGTCTAGAGGAACAGCAAAGATTTAAGGTTTCAATACAAAACAGCCACACTTACAAATAGCCACAACCAGAACGGCCCCAACAAAAACGCTCTGATAAACACAAATATAATACAAAATAAATATAATAAAATAAACAAATAAAAATATCTGTCACACTTTCCTAAGCTAACGTGATGTAATCAGAAAATAAATTATATAAAAGAACTACTAATACCCGGGAAACACAATAGCTTCATTTATACCACGCTAACAAAAGCCATACAAGAATATTGCTAAAATCACACTGAATGTCACTCAAGGTTTCTCCGCCTACGTCCCCAATAATATTATAGTAGTTTTAGGTAATAATGCAATCGTTTTTATTTTGTCCTATGTGTATGAAAGAGACAAAAGGCCGGCTGCCTGTAAAGAGAGTCTCCCTCAAAGCCAAAAGAGTGACAGAGAGCCAAATTCAAGGGACGTTGAAGTCAAAATGCCTGGACAGTCTTAAAACAGTCTACGTCACAGGATGAAAAAAAAGAGGTATTGAGGGAGAGAGTTCCAGAGTTCACTTGTCGAGTAGAAGACAGACAGAAAATTTGCAAAAGTTGCAGTATTATCACATAAGGATATTGCAACTCTAAAACCACACAGAACGTCACTCACGCTCCCCCCCCCCCCCTCCTCCCCCACCATCCACCCCTTCCGAGTAAATGATGATCGGTTTCTAAGGCCTCTGCATTTCACTTGTGTATATACTTGATGGACTGAACAGCTGATGACCATTTGTTCAGGGAAGACGCTGGCAGTGAGGGAGGGATGGGAGGGGGGGGGGGGGGGTAAGTTAGTGATCCTGTCATAGGAGAGATTGTGGACAACTTTTCTTTGGACGCCATTTTGGTACATGAATGGGGTTTTAGTTTGTTGGGTTTTAGTTGCATGGTCAAAGTCCTAAAACTTTGTTACATTAACTTTTATAAGTTGACATCATTTATATAAACACCCATTTAAGGAGGAGCACTTTATTGCCAACGTTTCGCTGATAGCTTCTTCAGATCACTAGAAAAGCTATCTGCGAAACGTTGGCAATAAAGTGCTCCTCCTCAAATGGTGTATATGTTCACCTAACAATAATAATTGTATCCTGTACCAAAAAATCCCAAATTAATATTATGACAATTGAAACATTCGAGTGTGAAAAGAAGAAACTATCACTAGTGGCACTAAGATGTCGGAGGGAGGTTGGTCGTTCTCTGTTACTCATGGGTCTCTAGTGTAAGTGAAAGAGTGACTAGACAGACAACTGGTGCATCTGCTTCGGGTACATCAGCTGTTTGATCATATGACAGGGCAATACTGTATAGTTTATAGATGAAAGGTGTGGGTGCAAATATTGATGGTTTTTGCAGTCTTTCCTAAGCATATGCACTTACATCTGAGCTCTGGAACTCTCTCCCAGAATCAGTCTTTCCCTCTTCCTATGACTTAAATTGCTTCAAACTCCGCATTTCTAGGTATTTTGGGTCGAACGTCACTTTATTTTGGCCCTGTCACTCTTTCAACTCTGGGGGAAGCACTCGCTACAGGCAGTTCTGCCGTTTGCCTCCCTCACTCATATAGGGGAAAAAAAAAAAAAAAAAAAAAAAAAAAATCAGAGGTGCATCTCTTGATCCTCCCCCTAACGCATACACATGGACACACATCCAGGTATGCACGTACACACTGACCCATGCATCCCTCCTCCCCACACACACATACACAGTCACATGGACATATACTCCAGTCCCTTGTTTATAAGCACCCCAGTCCGCACGCGCGCGCACACACACACACACACACACACACACACACACACACACACACACACACACACACACACACACACACAGACACACACACACACACACACACACACACACACACACAATCCGCCCCTCTCCTATCTCCTATTCTCTTTCTAATTTTCATAAATGATCTTCTCAACTGTACCTCCAGTCCCATCCATTCATACGGAGGCGACTCTACCTTACACTACTCAATTAGTTTCCCTGAACGCCCGAGCCAGCAATCCCTCAAAGATGAACGTAATGAAGCCATACAACACATATCCTCTGATCTAACTACTATTTCTAATTGGGGCAGAAAAAACCTTGTTGCCTTTAATGCTTCCAAAAACCAATTTCTCCATCTAGCTACCGGTCCGGAACTCCCAGAGGACTATCCCTTATACTTCAACAATACAAAATTCAATCCTTCATCTTCTCTCAATATTCTTGGTGTCTTTTTTTTCTGCTCTCACTTGGAAGGACCATATTACCAGTCTTGCAAAAGCTGGGTGTGCTCAACCGCCTCAAGGGGTTCTTTACTCCTGCACAGCTTCTTGCTCTGTACAGGGGCACAGTCTATCTATCTATTTATTGCCTGACGCCGTGATCCCCGAAGGGGTGGCCACGAACGAACCGCCCCCATGCACCTCTGTCCCCAGTCAGTCGACGCCCCTCCTCCAATCCAGCACCGCCTTCATTCATATACTTCCTCACTCCATCCTTCCACCTCTCCCTCGGTGCACCTCTCCCTCTCTGTCCTTCCACCTCGCTCTCGTACACCCTCTTAGTCAATCTCTTGCTTTCCATACGTTCCACATGGCCGAACCATCTCAAGTTGTTCTTTTCACACTTTCCAGCACATCTACCTCCACACCACATCTTCTTACTTCCTCATTCGTCTGTCTATCCCTCCATGTAACTCTGCACGCACTTCTCAAGTATCTCATTTCCACCGCTCTCACTCTTGGTCTGAGTCTCTTCCCGAACGTCCATGCTTCGCTTCCGTAAGTTAGTGTCGGGATTACCACACTGTCATGCAAGGACTTCTTCACTTCTATACTGACCACTCTATTTCTTGTTACTGCTTTCAACGTTCCTACAACCCTCTTCCCCTGTTGTACCCTCTCCCGCACTTCTTCATCCATAGTCCCATCTTTACTCAACACACTGTCCAGATACTTAAAAGAGGAGACAATCTCCATAGCCTGACCGTTCAGCTTCACCTCACACTCTGTGACTTCACCCCTTTCGAAGACCATAACCTTGCTCTTCGCCGCATTTACCTTCAAATTCCGTTTTTCGCACACTATTCCAAACTCATTTACCAGACCCTGCAACTCCCATTCATTATCGCTCATCAGAACTGTATCATCCGCAAACAGCAGTATAGGCAGCTTCCACTCATTTCCCTCTCTTTTCAGCGATACACCAACATCCACTGCTCTTCCTAGTATTTCTTTCATGACTTCATCCATATATACAGTAACAACCACAGGGACATCACACACCCCTGTTTCAACCCAACACTCAGGTCAAAGAACCGCTCTGCTCATTCTCCACACTTACTGCCGCCTTTGCACCCTCATACATGCTCTTCACTGCTTTCAGCAACTTGCCATCTACTCCGTATATTCTAAGTACTTTTCACATGCCTTCTCTATCCACTCTGTCATAGGCCTTCTCCAAGTCCATAAAGGCAACATACACCTTTTGTTCTTCTCCAGATATTTCTCCACAACACAGTTCAGGGTAAAAATCTGATCTACACATCCTCTTCCCTTCCTAAAAACCTCCCTGCTCGTCGCCTATCCATTTCTCCATTCTCACTCTCACTCTCTCAATCACTACCCTACTGTACACCTTCCCTACTACGCTTAAAAGACATGTTCCTCGGTGGTTACCACACAATCCTCTTTCCCCTTTGCCCTTATATAGGGGGACTATTTTGCCAGTCTTCTAGTCATCGGGTGCATTCCCCTTCTCCCATGCTAGTTTGCACATTTTCCATACCCATCCGATCACTATCTCACCACCATACCTCAACATTTCCCCACACACTCCATCTGTTCCTGGTGCTCTCCCCAACTTCACTCTTTTCATGGCTTCCCACACTTCTGACCTCCTGATCCCCACCTCCTCCTCCACTACTTCTCCTCTTCTCCCTCCCATACCCCATCCAACTATGTTTGCTGGCTCTTCATTCCTTACATTTAGCAACTCGTTGAAGTACTCTCTCCATCTTTCGACTCTCTCTTGCTTCTCGGCTAGCATTCTCCCATTCTTATCTTTCACACTCTTACTGTTTCCCTTGCTACCTTCCCTAACTTTCTTGACTTATTTCCAGAACAGTTTCTTACACTCCCTCCATTATTCACTCAGATTCCTTCCAAATTCCTCATCTACTCTTCTCTTACTTTCCTTCACTACTCACTTCAGTGACTTACGTTCCACCACTGTCTTATCCTTCATTGTCCACACCACTTTCCATGGGCACAGTGCGTCCTTGTATTGAGTATTATTCACATGTGTGGGGAGGATCCTCTCACACCGCACTCCTAGACATCGTATCATTAATTCCCGCCCACTCACCAATTCTCTGCAAACTCTCTCTCTTCGCCGCAAAGTTGCATCTCTCTCGCTATTCTATCGCTACTACAATAATCAGTGCTCCTCAGAGCTCTCCCAGTGTATACCACCTCCTCTACGTATGGTACGTGGTACCCGTCTTGCAACACAATCCCACCCCTACTCTGTGCAATTCTCCACTCCAAGAGTGAAACGTTACTCTCAATCTTTCTTCTATTCAACAGCTGAGCTCTGGAACTCTCTCCCAGAATAAGTCTTTCCCTCCTCATATGACTTAAATTGCTTAACTTGTGTCCAGGCATTTTGGCTCGAACGTCCCTTGATTTTGGCCCTGTCACTTTTTCAACTATAGAGGAGGCACTCGCTACAGGCATTTCTGCCTTTTGTCTCTCTGACTCACATAGAAAAAAATAAAATATAAAATATGCGAACGTTACACAGAAACACAAGCAATGATGTGCGAAATGCTAACAAGGGACCTGTCTATCATTCTGGGAAATTGTAGCAATTCATTAATTACTTATTAACACCGACTTTATACTGTCTTATTTAAGAGACTAAAGTCTATCTTTGTCAACTGATGATAAAGTGACATATCCCCATCTTGATTACTCAACTATTATAGTTTGTAGAAAAATATATTGTTAATTGTAAACAGTTGGCAATATTTAAACGTAGAGATATTGCAATTTGATTTGTGTACAGTACATTAAGTATTGAGAAAATAGTTGCTTAGGAATTCAATTTACCACCACTTGAAAACATACTGAGTATAGTTAAAATAAGCGGTTATGCTCGACATATAATACGTCATTGCAACATACAGTACACATGAACAGTGTGTTGAGTTATAAGTGAGAGCTTCATATTTTCTACATAGTTTTCTGGAGGAAACTATATATATATTTAATACATACTATAACCAAGATAAAAACATGTCCTACCTTTATGTACCCCCCCCCCCCCCCGAAAAAAACCCCACACGATAGATATACCTTGGAACATTATAAATCATCGCATTCACCTGAGACGAGATTGAACATACAAGTGTGATAAATATGATAACAGAGCTGGATTGTAATGAAAATATTAGCAAAATATATTAAATAAGTGAATGTTTGCAAGTGAAAAGATTGTGTGCTGAGCTAAACCGTCTGTTTATATTTAGTTACTTTAAGGGAGCCCACCTCGCTTATTTTATCTTTCTCTCCCTCTCTCTTTGGCTTGTATCCATTCGGCCCCGTTCAGCCTACTGTTTTAAGATGTTTACCCCATCCAGGTGTCAATATTTTCCTGGCGAGCGGTAGCGAGCCAGCATATATATATTTTTGTTTTGACAGCAAGCTAAATTTGTACATTTTTCGATAGAAAAATTTCTTCGGCGAAGCTGGATTTCTCCATACAATGCTGGCTCGCTATCGCTCGCCAGGAAGAAATCGACACCTGGAAGGGGATAAACGTCTTAAAACAGTTGGCTGAATGGGGCCGAATGGATACAAGCCAGGGAAAGAGAGAAAAGGAAAGAAAGATAAAAAAAAAACGGTGAACAATAATACAAATACGAAAATAAATAAGAAAATATAATAGAAAGCAGAAGTTGGAAGTGGCATTATATTAGGGGGAGTTGTGAAGATAAACACCGCTAACGAGAGAGTACATAGAAAACGGGGAATGAGACCTTAATTGATTGTGCTAGAGGTGATGTAAATAAATAAGAAGTTTCTTTAATGTATACGAAAACATATTATTTACACGTAGTGTTAGCAAAATTATATATATATATATATATATATATATATATTCTCTTTTAAACAGACGAGGTTAAAGGCAACAGCAGTTTCAGCATTCAGTATTTTATTGTTACAGCTTTCAATATTTCTAACAATTTTCCTCTGGGGTTCAGAGATGAGGTACAACAGGTTAGCAAAATTCATGGTGGATCCAACGTTTCACAAGTAAACATCTTGCATCTTCAGGGAATGGGCAGGTAATGATTAGAATAAGGACAAAGCAACATATTGTCCTTATTCTAATCATTACCTGCCCATTCCCTGAAGATGCAAGATGTTTACTTGTGAAACGTTGGATCCACCATGAATTTTGCTAACCTGTTGTACCTCATCTCTGAACCCCAGAGGAAAATTGTTAGAAATATTGAAAGCTGTAACAATAAAATACTGAATGCTGAAACTGCTGTTGCCTTTAACCTCGTCTGTTTAAAAGAGAATCTATTACCTGGCTATACTAATATATATATATATACATATATATATATATATATATATATATATATATATATATATATATATATATATACAGTATAATAGGTATATATTGGCATTAAGTTGAGGTGGAGTCCCAACACACTTTTTTTCGGCAATTCTTGATGAACATGTTTTGCCTGGTAGCGTAATAGATCTGTTTTGCATTATTATCTAATACTAGATTGAATATTGGTTGTTGTATTAATAACACGCCACATTTGTATTTACATTACGTAGGAGAGAGAGAGAGAGAGAGAGAGAGAGAGAGAGAGAGAGAGAGAGAGCTAGAGCTAGAGAGAGCTAGAGCTATTCTGGCTAACGTCATGACAGGTTAATCCTAAAGACAATCACGCCCTAATTATTATTGTCTTGCACTCTAAAGGTTAACATGTTATACGAAATGAATACTTGAAGCTTACAACAACGACGATGTGGGCATCTACATATATAAATGAATACTTGAAGCTTACAACAACGACCATGTGGGCATCTACATATATAAATGAATACTTGAAGCTTACAACAACGACCATGTGGACATCTACATATATAAATGAATACTTGAAGCTTACAACAACGACCATGTGGGCATCTACATATATAAATGAATACTTGAAGCTTACAACAACGACCATGTGGGCATCTACATATATAAATGAATACTTGAAGCTTACAACAACGACCATGTGGGCATCTACATATATAAATGAATACTTGAAGCTTACAACAACGACCATGTGGACATCTACATATATAAATGAATACTTGAAGCTTACAACAACGACCATGTGGGCATCTACATATATAAATGAATACTTGAAGCTTACAACAACGACCATGTGGGCATCTACATATATAAATGAATACTTGAAGCTTACAACAACGACCATGTGGATATCTACATATATAAATGAATACTTGAAGCTTACAACAACGACCATGTGGGCATCTACATATATAAATGAATACTTGAAGCTTACAACAACGACCATGTGGACATCTACATATATAAATGAATACTTGAAGCTTACATCAACGACCATGTGGGCATCTACATATATAAATGGCTGCACTGACACAGTCAAAATAGAAACGTGTATCACGGTACAAGATCTATATATGCTTGTGTATGATAATATAGTATAAGGTGAGGCTGATGGACTGTTGAGGTTAAGGGGAGATGGGTCGTTTTTCTGATCCCCTTCCTCCCTCGTCTTAAGGCCCATTTGTTTTGAGATTATAAGACGTTTGGCCCATTAGTTTGGCGATTTTAACACCTTTCGCCCCATTTCGATGTCAATTTTAAGACCTTTCGTGCCATTTAGGTGTCGCTTATTTCCTGGCGAGCGATAGCGAGCCTGACATTTGAAGAGGAACCGGCCTTTGGCCGGGAAATTTTTCTACCGAAAAAATGTACACATTTATTTTGAAGGGGGGGGGGGGGGGGGGGGCTGGGGAGCGTTTTTCTAAGCTTGATGGAGGTCTAGCGAGAAAACTACGAAATAAAGGAAAACATTGATTAATAGAAAAAAAAAAAAAAAAAAAACGGTCAGTCTCTCCTTAATATGAGAAGTGATATTGTCCTGTGTTGATAAAACTAAATGCATCTATGAAAAGTTATATTGTCCTTTGTTGATCAAAATAAATGCATGTATTCATAAGTAGAGAGAAAAGTGAACAGAGAACCTCGTCATATTAACTAACACCCCGTTCTTAACATTAATCATCAGTTACAAACCCCAATGTACTACTTGAATACACTAATGAAAGCATATGGTCCTCCCGGGATTCGAACTCTGGACACCACACCCAGGATATAAGCATCTAAAGTTCTAAACCATGACACCACCAACACGGTTTATATTATCATAAACAAGCAAGCACTTTAAGGGGGCCCACCTCGTTTTGTTTGTCTCTCTCCCCCTCTCTCTATGGGTTGTATCCATTCGGCCCCATTTGACCTACTGTTTAAGACGTTTATCCCCACCAGGTGTCGATATTTTTCCTGGCGAGCGGTAGCGAGCCAGCATATATTTTTAAAATGTTTTTTGACACCAGGCTAAATTTGCATATTTTTCGATAGAAAAATTTCTCCGGCGGAGCCAGATTTCTCCATACAATGCTAGCTCGCTATCGCTTGCCAGTAAAAAAATCGACAACTGGATGGGGGTAAACTTCTTAAAACAGTAGGTTGAATGGGGGCGAATGGATACACGCCAGAGAAAAAGAGAAAAGGAGAGAAAACAAGCAGCCACTTTAACATGAAGAACGCACACACACACACACACACACACACACACACACACACACACACACACACACACACACACACACACACACACACACACACACACACACACACACACACACACACACACACACACACACACACACACACACAACTACCGAGGATTAACCTCCCATTGTAGTACCCGCACCCTCTTTACCTCACTTACCAAAACAGTTTCTGTATGTATGTATGTCTGTGTGCATACGTGAGCGTTTGTGTATACGGACATGTGCACACTTACTGCATGTTCTTATGTTCCTATATATGTATGTATATGTATGTGCGCACGTACGTGTATATACGTATGTTCTGTATATGAGTAAGTTAATAAATGTGTAAATGTACTGTATATCACTTACTCTCATGGTTATTTTATGATAATTTGTATTCTGCACATGCATCATTATTGTATTTATTTTATTTTGTTTGTAAACTAAGCTTACCATCCTCATATCTGTACATCTCATGTTCATCCACTAAATTGTAAAATGTGTATTTTCAGCTCATGAGGCTGCCATTCTTTAATAAACCGTTTATTATTATTATTATTATTATTATTATTACACACACACAGTCCGTAGCCTAGTAGGTAGAGCTCTCGTCTCACACACGAGGGGTCGGGGGTTCAATCCCCGGCTGGGCGGAGACAAATTGGGCTTGTCTCCTTTCATGTGTTAGCCTCAGTTCACCTAGCTGTAAATAGGTACCTGGAATAAGTGGACGACGTTGTGACGTCCCATCTGGGGTTGGCAAAAATGGTACAAGGCGAGATGGGTATCATAATTATGGTTCACCTAAGCTGATGGCTACCTAAGCCTTAGGGCGAGACGGTACCGTCTATAGTGAGAATGGTACCATACAGATCCACCCTAAGCCTTCGTTTCCAATGTCGCCAATTGGCTAAAATACAGACTACACACACATCCACAGCCATTCCAACAGTACATAAAACACCTAACCTGCATTTCACGCAATACATTCCCAGTTAAGGAGGCGCGATAATAATGAGCTTAGCTCGCATTGCGTGGATTCCCCTTGACGAACAAGTAACTGAGTAACACACACACACACACATCCACTTTAAGGGGGTAGTACTCGCTTTTTCTGGACCCCCTTCTCCCTCATGTTTAGCATATTAATTTTGAGGTTTTAAGACGTTCGTTCCGTTAGTTTGGCGATTTTGAGACCTTTCGCCTCATTTTGTTATCAATATTAAGACCTTTCGTACCATTTAGGTGTCGATTTTTTCCTGGCGAGCGTTAGTGAGCCACTAATTTTAGAAGGAGCCGGCCCTTGGCCGGGAAATTTTTCTACCGAAATATGTACAAATTTATCATGAAAGGGTGTCTACCCCAGGGGTGTTTTTCTAAGCTTGATGGAGGTGTAGCGAGGTAACTAAAAAATAAATAAAATATATAAATATATAGACCAAAAGCCCAACACTATCCCCTTAATAGGACGACCACACACACAAGCACGTTACATATGACTAGCACACACACACAGGCAATAAACCCCTATGGATGACCACACACACAAGCACGTTACATATGACTAGCACACACACACAGGCAATAAACCCCTATGGACGACCACACACACAAGCACGTTACATATGACTAGCACACACACACAGGCAATAAACCCCTATGGACGACCACACACACAAGCACGTTACATATGACTAGCACACACACACAGGCAATAAACCCCTATGGACGACCACACACACAAGCACGTTACATATGACTAGCACACACACACAGGTAATAAACCCCTATGGACGACCACACACACAAGCACGTTACATATGACTAGCACACACACACAGGCAATAAACCCCTATGGACGACCACACACACAAGCACGTTACATATGACTAGCACACACACACAGGCAATAAACCCCTATGGACGATCACACACACAAGCACGTTACATATGACTAGCACACACACACAGGCAATAAACCCCTATGGACGATCACACACACAAGCACGTTACATATGACTAGCACACACACACAGGCAATAAACCCCTATGGCCCCTTGCAAATCCATATGTGAGTTAAGGGGGTCACCGGATTTTTTTATCTTTTTCTCCTTTTCTTTCTTTCCCTGACTTGCATCCATTCGGCCCTATTCAGCCAACTGTGTTAAGACGTTTATCCCCATCCAGGTGTCGTGTTCATCCTGGCGAGCGATAGCGAGCCAGCATTGTTTAGAGAAATCCGGCTTCGCCGGAGACATTTTTCTATCGAAAAATGTATAAATTTAGCTTGCTGTCAAAACAAAACAAAATATATATATTGGCTCGCTACCGCTCACCAGGAAAATATTGACACCTGGATGGGGGTAAACGTCTTAAAATAGTAGGCTGAATGGGGCCGAATGGATACAAGCCAGGGAAAGAGAAAAGGAAAGAAAGATAAAAAAAAGAAGCCGGTGGGCTCCCTTAACTGTATGTACACATCTTATTCACACATTATCCCGGATCCCTGGTGGTGAAAGTCTTTACGGGGGAACAAAAAAAAAAAAAAAAAAAATACAAAACATATTATTAACTGTTGCAGTACCGGTGACTATTATTAACTGTTGCAGTACCGGTGACTATTATTAACTGTTGCAGTACCGGTGACTATTATTAACTGTTGCAGTACCGGTGACTATTATTAACTGTTGCAGTCGGTGACTATTATTAACTGTTGCAGTACCGGTGACTATTATTAACTGTTGCAGTACCGGTGACTATTATTAACTGTTGCAGTACCGGTGACTATTATTAACTGTTGCAGTAACGGGACTATTATTAACTGTTGCAGTACCGGTGACTATTATTAACTGTTGCAGTACCGGTGACTATTATTAACTGTTGCAGTACTGGTGTCTATTATTAACTGTTGCAGTACCGGTGACTGTATTAACTGTTTGCAGTACGGTGACTATTATTAACTGTTGCAGTACCGGTGACTATTATTAACTGTTGCAGTACCGGTGACTATTATTAACTGTTGCAGTACCGGTGACCATTATTAACTGTTGCAGTACCGGTGACTATTATTAACTGTTGCAGTACCGGTGACTATTATTAACTGTTGCAGTACCGGTGACTATTATTAACTGTTGCAGTACCGGTGACTATTATTAACTGTTGCAGTACCGGTGACTATTTTTGTATTGGAATTCTGTCACATTTAGACGATTTTATAAAGCTTAGGACAGATATATGGTAAGTCAAATGAATAATTGAGATAGTCAGCTGTAACCTTTCAATGGGTAGACGTCCTTCCTAACCTGAATTCAATCATCTAATACTCTAGCCACATCGGTACTGAAGGTGTTAAACAAAAAATATACTGGAATGTATATATATATATATATATATATATATATATATTTTTTTTTTTTTTTTTTTTTTTTTTTTTGTAAATTGCCATGCCTTCAGCTTGATAACTCCGCTATTATGCAGCTTTTGTGGCGAAATCTGTTGTTAAGGGGTAGTGCTTGGTTTTTGGACTATGTATTAATTAATTTATTTATTTTGAGTTTCCTCTCTAGACCTCCATCAAGCTTAAAATAGCGCCCCCTAGACCCCCATTTAAGATAAATTTGTACATTTTTCGGCAGAAAAATTTCCCGGCCGTGGGCCGGTTCCTTCTAAAATTACAGGCTCGCTATGGCTCGCCAGGAAAAAATCGACACCCAAATGGCACGAAAGGTCTTAACATTGACGAAGAAAATGGGGCGAAAGGTCTTAAAATCGACAAACTAACGGCACGAAAATCTGAAAACCTCAAAACATGAGGAAGAAGGGGGTCCATAAAAAGCGAGTACTAGTCTACCCCCCCTTAATTAGGATAACTTGGCACTAATGTGAAGCAAAGACACACACACACACATAATAGTAGTAGTTTATTATTCTTTTTAAGGGGGTACTACTCGATTTTTCTGGACCCTCTTCTCCCTCATGTTTAGCATATTAGTTTTGAGGTTTTAAGACGTTCGTTCCGTTAGTTTGGCGATTTTGAGACCTTTCGTCCCATTTTTTCGTCAACGATAAGACCTTTCGTGCCATTTAGGTGTCGATTTTATCCTGGCGAGCGATAGCGAGCCTCTTATTTAAGAAGAAACCGGCCTTCGGCCGGGAAATTTTTCTATCGAAAATTAAACCGAGTGTGTTTACAGCTTGCAAATACCGCTCTGATGTACAGTCGGCCTAATAAGTCATGTCTCGGCACCAAGTATGTTTTGATCAATAATTGGTACTAGCAATATTTACACACGATTTCTTCTTTTTGAATGAGATATACAAACGTGTTCCTACCCTTACCCACCCTAATCAACATCTGACAGACATTAATACAGCAGAAAGCGAGAACCGAGACATGACTTATTAGCGCTACCGTAGAGTCACTCACAAACAGTCGCGGACCCTCACCTATTTTGTATTACGGAAGTATATGTCTGGAAACGAATTAATTTATATAATTTTCTATGTATCAACTACAAAACTATATATATGTTTTTTTAAATAAGTTCCATTGAAAATGTAATCCAGAGAGTTATATTTGCATAACGGAAAATATTATTGTGGTCCACAAATTCTTACAAGCGATTGTACGATTATTGATTTGCAGTAATGTTTGTATGTTTGATGTGCATGTATGTGCGTGCGCGTGTGTGTGAGTGTGTGTGTAAGTGTGTGTGAGTGTGTGTTTGTGACTGTGTGTGTGTATGTGTGTGTGTATGAGAGAGAGAGAGAGAGTACCTAGACCACGTATATAGCGCCTTTTACCGGGCCTACGATTTTTACGGTAAACATTGCACACGGGGCCGTCAGTGTGCCGAGCCGTCTATAAGAGACAGGCACCACCTTCTTTACACACATTACCGAATTACATGCCTCTTTTGTACAACTCCAGCACTATGTCTTGTTTTCCGTAGTTGAGTGAAATCGTCTGCTTAGCTGGACTAATGTGCACGGTTAGTACTAATTTAATCGGGTTAAGGGGGTAGAATGTAGTTTTTAGTCGATTTTAATTTATTTTTTATTTTTCTAGTTTGCTCCCTAGACCTCCATGAAATTTAGAAAACAAAACATCCCCAAGTCCTCCTTCTAGATATATTTGTACATATTTCGGAGGAAAAAATTTCCGGCCGAAGGCCGGTCTCTCCATAATTACAGGCTTGCGATCGCTCGCCAGGAAATTTTTGAGACCAAAATGACACAAAAAGTCATATTATTGACAAAGAAATAGAGCAAAAATTCTTAAAATATACAAACTAATGGGGCGAACGTACTAAGATCTCAAAATTTATGGGGCTAAACATAAGGGAGAAAGGGGTCCAAAGAACCCTCCCCTATATTTGTTAACATTCTCTCTCTCTCTCTCTCTATCTATCTCTCTCTATCTCTCTCTATCTCTCTCTATCTATCTCTCTCTATCTCTCTTTCCTAACCTGTGCCGTAGTTATTAGCGTAGTGAAGGGGGGGGGGGGGGGGGGCGTTGTTCCACTCCTATCAATAATTGTGCCACATAGCTAAATATAACCATTTGGTGTTTTTCCTAGGAAACATTAGATCTCTTCCATTGGTTTGAAAGACCTAAGTAATTGTGTAATTCAAGACCATTTCAACCAGTAGATCTCGACCAGTGCCAACTCAACCAAGGCTAGCTGAAGCTGTGTCCATTTAACCCCTTCAACACCTTCACGTAATTTTCACCTCATCCTGGTTACCATTAGAAAATTATATTTAGCTCATAATCTACATCTGGGACTGAAAGGGAAAAGTTCGATCTCAATATACCATTTGAATTACACAGGACTTTCTTAACCCCTTCTGTACCAGTGACGTCCTTCTTCTAGCTATATTTAGAGGATTTAGTTCAGTTTAAGAAGGATCTGTGGTAGTAAAAAGGGTTACGTGAGATAGTTCCAAGCCTGTTATTGGCTGGTGCCCTGTGTAAACTGAATACAATAGTCTAATAGTAACCAGACTAAAGTTAAAAAGACGTCGCCGGTACAGCAGGGGTTAAGGGGGGGGACCTGCTTTTTGTTATTTCTGTCCTTTTCTCTTTCTCTGTCTTGTATCCATTCGGCCCCATTCAACCAACTATTTTAAGACGTTTATCCCCATCTAGGTGTCGATTTCTTCCTGGCGAGCGATAGCGAGCCAGCATTATATGAAGAAATCCGGCTTCGCCGGAGACATTTTTCTATCGAAAAATGTACAAATTTAGCCTGCTGTCACACAAAAATAAAAAACAAGCTGGCTCGCTACCGCTCACCAGTAAAAAATTAACACCTGGATGGGGATAAGCGTCTGAAAAACAGTAGGCTGAATGGGGCCTAATGGATACAAGCCAGAGAAAGATAGAAAAGGACAGAACAAAAACAGGTCACCTCCCTTAAGCTGCCTAAAATCGTCTAATGTGAGCCAGAAAAATATCCTAATCCTAGGTTCGCGCTCAAGGGGGGGGGGGGGGGTATAAAAGTGCTAACCTAACTTACCTTACCTAACTTAACCTAACAGTACTAACGGTTGCTTTGGCAGTGGCTTTGAGATCTCATGGCTTAAGGGGAGGTTTCCACTCCAGGTATTTTTGTGCGAACTTCCTTCTCCCTCATGTTTAGCCCCATTGCTTTACTTTGGCTATTTTAATAAATTTCGCCCCATTTTTGTCAATTCTAAGACCTTTCGTGCCATCTAGGTGTTGATTTTTTCCTGGCGAGCGATAGCGAGCCTGTAACCTAAGAGAAATCGGCCTTCGGCCGGGACATTTTTCTACCGAAAAATGTACATATTTAGCTTGAAAGGGGGTCTAGGGGATGTAATTTTAAGCTTGATGGAGGTCTAAGCAACACACTAGAAACCTCTCCTTAACCCCTTCAGCAATACCGTCTCTTTTATTTTGCTTTAGTCATGCTTAGATGATTTTATGCAGCTTAGGAAGGTTATGTGGGCGCCAAACAGCTATAGTTGTGACAGTTCATACGCCATTCATCTCTAGAGGTTATGTGGGCGCCAAACAGCTATAGTTGTGACAGTTCATACGCCATTCATCTCTAGAGGTTATTCCACAGTTCATACGCCATTCATCTCTAGAGGTTATGTGGGCGCTAAACAGCTATAGTTGTGACAGTTCATACGCCATTCATCTCTAGAGGTTATTCCACAGTTCATACGCCATTCATTTCTAGAGGTTATGTGGGCGCCAAACAGCTATAGTTGTGACAGTTCATACGCCATTCATTTCTAGAGGTTATTCCACAGTTGTGACAGTTCATACGCCATTCATCTCTAGAGGTTATGTGGGCGCCAAACAGCTATAGTTGTGACAGTTCATACGCCATTCATCTCTAGAGGTTATTCCACAGTTCATACGCCATTCATCTCTAGAGGTTATGTGGGCGCCAAACAGCTATAGTTGTGACAGTTCATACGCCATTCATCTCTAGAGGTTATTCCACAGTTCATACGCCATTCATCTCTAGAGGTTATGTGGGCGCCAAACAGCTATAGTTGTGACAGTTCATACGCCATTCATTTCTAGAGGTTATGTGGGCGCCAAACAGCTATAGTTGTGACAGTTCATACGCCATTCATTTCTAGAGGTTATGTGGGCGCCAAACAGCTATAGTTGTGACAGTTCATACGCCATTCATTTCTAGAGGTTATGTGGGCGCCAAACAGCTATAGTTGTGACAGTTCATACGCCATTCATTTCTAGAGGTTATGTGGGCGCCAAACAGCTATAGTTGTGACAGTTCATACGCCATTCATTTCTAGAGGTTATGTGGGCGCCAAACAGCTATAGTTGTGACAGTTCATACGCCATTCATCTCTAGAGGTTATTCCACAGCTCATACGCCATTCATTTCTAGAGGTTATGTGGGCGCCAAACAGCTATAGTTGTGACAGTTCATACGCCATTCATTTCTAGAGGTTAAGTGGGCGCCAAACAGCTATAGTTGTGACAGTTCATACGCCATTCATTTCTAGAGGTTATTCCACAGCTGAATATAATCGTCTATGCTTAGCCAGAATATATTTGAACATTGGTCCCGGTACAGAAGGGGTTAAGGGGAGGCGGTTGGTTTTTCTGGCCCCCTCTTCTTCCTCATGTTTAGCCCCATTGGTTTTTATTTTTTTAGACATTCGGCCCATTAGTTTGGCGATTTTAAGATTTTACGCGCCAATTCTTTGTCAATATTGAGACCTTTCGTGCCATTTGGGTGTCGATTTTTTCCTGGCGAGCGATAGCGAGCCTGTAGTTTTAAGAGTAACCAGCCTTCGGCCGGGACATTTTTCTACCGAAAAATTTACAAATTTATATCGAAGGGGGATTTTGTGTGTTTTTTGTTTTGTTTTAAGTTTGATAGAGGTTTAGAGAGCAAACTAAACCCCCTCTTTAAACCATTTAGTCGAACCAGTAAATTATGCTGCACAATACCGTCTGAACCCCCTTAAATGGTCTACTGGTTGAGTTTACTGATCACTGTTTAACCCTTCCAGTGTATTGACACGCGGTCTTTAATTATATATGCTATGTTAAGTATTTTGGACCATTTTTTTAAGTTTAGGAAGGAACTGTTTACCATTAGACGATTTTCTTTACCTTATGATCTACCTCCAAGAGAGAGTTAAATACGACCTCAATTAACCCTCTGAATAACATAGCCTCTTCTTAAACTGCATACAATCGTGTAACTTTAGCTAGACAACATAAGTTAAAAAAGTGTCATCGTGCTATCTCAATGAACCAGCTGACTTTCAAAATTCCTTCCTAAAAAACAAGAAAAACAAACACACACACACACACAGCAAAAACAAATGATAGCCAAAATTAAAAAGAAAGCCCAATTCTACCCATAGACGAGCGTGGCTATGTGTTGACGCGGCAGGGGAGGGGGGGGGGTATATTTGCATGAGATAAGGCACTTTCTAACGCCCCCCCCCCTTCACTACGCTAATAACTACGGCACAGTCAGGGAAGAGAGAGAGAGAGAGAGAGAGAGAGAGAGAGATTATATGATTAGGGGAGGGTTCTCTGTACCCCCTTCTCCCTAATGTTTAGCCCCATTAGTTTTGACATTTTAAGACAATCGCCCCATTAGTTTGGCGATTTTAAGACCTTCCAATCCCTTTAGGTGTCGATTGTTTCCTGGCGAACAATAGCGAGCCAGCAATTTACAAGGAATCGGCCTTATATTAGGCCGGGGCATTTTTCTACCGAAAAAGGCAAAAATTTGTCTCAAAGGGGAGAGGGGGGGGGGGGGGGATTGTCATATATAATAACAAATATATACATAAGTAAATATAAGCCTCCCTTTAAGTAAATATAAGCCTCCCTTTAAGTAAATATAAGCCTCCCTTTAAGTAAATATAAGCTTCCCTTTAAGTAAATATAAGCCTCCCTTTAAGTAAATATAAGCCTCCCTTTAAGTAAATATAAGCCTCCCTTTAAGTAAATATAAGCCTCCCTTTAAGTAAATATAAGCCGCCCTTTAAGTAAATATAAGCCTCCCTTTAAGTAAATATAAGCCACCCTTTAAGTAAATATAAGCCTCCCTTTAAGTAAATATAAGCCTCCCTTTAAGTAAATATAAGCCTCCCTTTAAGTAAATATAAGCCTCCCTTTAAGTAAATATAAGCTTCCCTTTAAGTAAATATAAGCCTCCCTTTAAGTAAATATAAGCCGCCCTTTAAGTAAATATAAGCCTCCCTTTAAGTAAATATAAGCCTCCCTTTAAGTAAATATAAGCCTCCCTTTAAGTAAATATAAGCCTCCCTTTAAGTAAATATAAGCCTCCCTTTAAGTAAATATAAGCCTCCCTTTAAGTAAATATAAGCCTCCCTTTAAGTAAATATAAGCCTCCCGTTAAGGTTGTTATGAAGAAGAAGTTTCATTGGAGCAAGACTCCTACAATTTTTTTTTCTTTTTTTTTTTTTTTTTTTTTTTTACATAGGTATATATATAGTAGATGTCAGGATAACTTGGAAAATAGCCGATATTTTCGATAGAATGTTTTGTTCGATTTAGGTAATGGCTTGAAATGAGGCACATATGTTTCTTAAGGTAATTCAAAAGCATACATGTGCTCAACGACGCCATCAAAAATCAACAGGTAGAAACAGTAAGGATTTTAAATGACATGGGTGGAACCTAAAAAGATTTTTGGATTGTCCGCAATGCCCTATATGTATCTAGCCATTACTCACACGAATCGCACCAAACGATTCGCCTGCTGTGAAGGTGCTTATTGGCTCGAAGGTTAGGGGGTCTAGGGGGTATTTGTGTTAAGCTTGATGGAGGTCTAGCGATAAAGCTCAAAAATAGATAAATAGATAAATATTCAATTCAATTCAATTCAATTAAAAAAAGGTTTATTGTTACAGATAGGTACACTCGGTCCAAAAAGTATCTGCCACCCCTACCCTTATAATCTGGTGTGTACAGCTTGGTAGGGTTTGCATATCTACCTGTAGCTATATCCAACTATACTACTTAAGACCTACTACCTACGACCTACGACCTACTACCTACGACCTACGACCTACGACCTACGACCTACGACCTACAACCTATACTACCAAGCTCTGTACACACCAGATTATCAGGGTAAGGGGTGCAGATACTTTTTGGACCGAGTGTACCTGTTGTTTACAAAGAGATGTTAAGGGGAGATATCGACTTGAGGGATTTTTTTCTGGACCCCTTTCTCCCTCATGTTTAGCCCCAATGCTTTTGAGATTTTAAGACAGTCGCCCCATTAGTTTGGCGATTTTAAGAACTTTCGCCCCCATTTCCGTCAATTTTAAGACCTTTCGTGCAATTTAGGTGTCGATTTTATCCTGGCGAGCGATAGCGAGCCTGTAATTTAAGAGGAACTGGCTTTCACCCGGGACATTTTTCTACCGAAAAATGTACAAATTTATCTTGAAAGGGGCTCAAGGGGGGTGTAATCTTAAGCTTGATGGATATCTAGAGACCAAACTAAAAACCTCCCCTTAACGAAAGACAGGCATATTTATAACAAAGAGGATTGGATACCATGCGGCATATACTGGATGTCCTCATATAATCTGTATAATTTACAATTTAATTGATAATAGAAAAAGGAGAATGTGCAAAGAAAAATACAAAAACACAAGCACTACCCCTTAAAGGTATACACAAGCACTACCCCTTAAAGGTATACACAAGCACTACCCCTTAAAGGTATACACAAGCACTACCCCCTTAAAAGTATACACAAGCACTACCCCTTAAAGGTATACACAAGCACTACCCCTTAAACACAAGCACTACCCCCTTAAAGCCGGTATCACACGAGAACTTTTATAGTCAACATTCGATGATCAACATTTTTCTGGCAAGATTTCTGGAATGTTTTACACCGGTATCGGAAACTAGGCTGATGGTAGATGAATTTAGGTAACCGACAAATATTAAATGTTAACCTCCTAAGCTGCCAGACCAGTGTTGAGAATAAATGTTGAGTGAAATACCGCTCGTGTGATACCGGCTTAAGCGACACTCAAGAGATTATGACATTATTAGAGCGAGTTTATATACTATCTAGCGACATTTTAGCGACTTTTGGAAACATATCTAGCGGTAATATGTGCATAGATAATGGCAACCCTGAACCCTGTTATTTTGTTGCCCTCTTCTGGCACACACAGATTAATAAATGACAGTCCCTGGAGTAGGGCTAGCGGCTGTTGTTTTTTGGTCTATTCTTTCATTTATTTATGTATTTCTTAATTTCCTCGCTAGACCTCCATTAATCTTAGAAAAAAACGCCCCCTTGACCCCCCTTCAAGATAAATTTGTAAATTTTTCTGTAGAAAAATGTCCCGGCCAAAGGCCGATTCCTCTTAAAATTACAGGCTCGCTATCGCTCGCCAGGGAATAATCGACACATAAATTGCACGAAAGGTCTTAAAATTGACAATCAAATGGGGCGAAAGGTGTTAAACTCGCCAAATTAATGGCCCGAACGTCTTACAATCTCAAAACTAATATGCTAAACACGAGGGAGAAGGGGGTCCAGAAAAAGCGAATAGTACCCCCTTAAGATGTTCAGCCTTCCAGCCCTTCCCCGTAAACAATGGGGGAGCCGATCACGGTGTTTCCCGCCCTCAAATACAGTCATCACCTCTTGTTCCAACGGCGGGGGTTGCAAGCTTTGTCTGTTGGCGGAAATTCGTACGATGGCGCAAAAATAAATGCGAGGGATGGGAGAGAGAGAGAGAGAGTGAGTGTGTGTGTGTGTGTGTTGGAGAGAGAGAGAGTGTGGGTGTGGTGTGGTTGTGTGAGCGAAAGAGTGAGATTTTGAGAGTTGGTGCGTGTGTGTGTGTAAGAGAGAGAGAGAGAGAGTAAAATTTAATTTTTAAATGATCGTCTGCTAAAATTGAATAATTCATTATTTATAAGAATGCACTTTATTACTTCCGAATCAACGTATATATTCGACTGTTTTCGGTAAATCGAATAATATGTCAACATCCTCTCTTGCAATTGCGAGTTTCGTGCCATTTAGGTGTCGATTTTTGTCCTGGTGAGCGATAGCGAGCCTATAATTTTAAGAGATACCGGCCCTAGTCCGGGACATTTTTCTACCGAAAAATTTACAAATTTATCTTGGAAGAGGGTCTAGGGGTTATTTTGTTAAGCTTGATAGATGTCTAGCGAGGAAACTTTAAAAATATATGAAGAAATAAATAAATAGTCCAAAAAGTAACTACAAACCCCTCTATGGAGATCATCATTATCCTACGATGCCTACAGGGCCTGCATAAGCTGAGTAAACTTGTCTAATGCCAGTCAGAACCAAAGGAAGAAAGACATCATCGGTCAGAAGGGCTTAAGGGGAGAGGGGTCGTTTTTCTGGTCCCCCTTCTTCCTCGTGTTTAGTCCCATTAGTTTTCAGATTGTATGACGTTCGGCCCATTAGTTTGGCGATTTTAAGACCTTTCGCCCCATTTCTTTGTCAATATTAAGACTTTTCGTGACATTTAGGTGACGATTTGTTCCTGGCGAGCGATAGCAAGCCTGTAATTTAACAGGAACTGGAGTTGGATAGGACATTTTTCTATCGAAAAATGTACAAATTTATCTCGAAGGAGGGTCTTGGGCGGGCGTTTTGTTATGATTGATGGAGGTCTAGGGAGGAAAATAAAAAACACACAATAGATAAATAAACATATAAAGATAAATCAAAAATATATAAATGAGCAAATTAATAACTACGCCAATCCCCCCTCAAGGAAGATGGAATATGTCTGAGAAAGAGTCACATGGAGAATACAGTCGTTACAATGAAAGCCATACATTTACTTTGAAATATGTCTGAGAAAGAGTCACATGGAGAATACAGTCGTTACAATGAAAGCCATACATTTACTTGAAATATGTCTGAGAAAGAGTCACATGGAGAATACAGTCGTTACAATGAAAGCCATACATTTACTTTGAAATATGTCTGAGAAAGAGTCACATGGAGAATACAGTCGTTACAATGAAAGCCATACATTTACTTTGAAATATGTCTGAGAAAGAGTCACATGGAGAATACAGTCGTTACAATGAAAGCCATACATTTACTTTGAAAACTTGTGAACAACAACAAAGTAACCATGCACAGAGAGAGAGAGAGAGAGAAAGGGAGAGAGAGAGAGAAAGAGAGAGAGAGAGAGAGCACTAGCGTAATAGATCACCTACCTACCCCCCCCCCCCCCCTCTAACCACCAGCCTCACCTCCTCCATCAGATTCAGATTCAGATTCAGATTATTTTATTTCCATTAAATATACAATGGCTGTTCATACAGTTGTAACATCTTAAACAAATTACATAATACATAGACACTTAGACTATCTCCCCGGAATGAGCCGCAGGATCTTTGTAATACTAACCATTCCCTGTGCTCCTAGAGATTCAGATTTAGATTCATATTATTTTCTTCTGTTAATTATGCAACGGCTGTTCATACAATAAATTAATTTTAAACAAATTACATGATGCATAATACATTAACAGTGTCGTACAATTATTACAAAATAGGCAATGGTATAAATCAACATAATACATAATTTAATACAGGCGGACATAATCATGATCCGGTTCGTTGTGCACTGGGAGCTAAGGTGTCTTGAGATCGCCTCGTACCTATACGCAACGAACGTATTATAGTCTGCATGGTTGGTATCTAAAGAGAGAGAGAGAGAGAGAGCGTTAGTGATATAAAACTGTAGCCTTAGGATTATTATAGAATGTATTTAGAAACAACCATTACGGTGAGAGTAGGAGTGGGAGTGAGAGTGAGTATTTGGTCGGGGAGGTAAAGGGGGGTGTGACGACTGCGGAATGGTGGGTTTTGAGTGAAAGTGAAAGTCGGGAGAGAGAGAGAGAGTGTTAAGAGTTTACAGATAAATGACTCTTACCAGAAATACGTTAAACATATATAAAATAGATTAGAATTTAGAAATAGATTAAAGATATATAGAAATATATAGAACGTGATCACTTCTCACTCTATATGATCTTCTAAAATGTGCCTCTTTAGTCTGCCCTTGAATACTAGCAGGCTATTAGTGTCTTTGACTATGTTGGGCACTGGGCAGGGCGTTCCATACCGTAGGCCCCAATACTTGCGTGAACCAGTTAGGATATATATTATGCTGTACCTTAAAAACAGTTACTGCTACATCTAAGGTGAGCTTTTGGGATATTGTCATCCATTCTAATTGATCAATAATAGGGGTAACGTGATCATACTTTTTTGCTCCTACAATTACTTTAGATGCAAAATTTTGCAATTTCTGGACATTATGGAGAAGTGTGTGATTAGTTTTTCCGTACATCTCCAGGTAGTAGTAGAAGACAGAGAGAGCTAACGACTGGACCACAATTTTCCTAGTTTGCTTGTCAAAATTATCCTTAATTCTATTGCTATAAAGCAGTATTCCATTGACCTTCTTAGTCGTTTCGTTGATATGTTTTTCGAAAGTCATATTACTATCGATATGAACACCAAGATTGTTTACATGTTTACATGGAATAATGTTCGAATTATCGATGCGAATAACAGTATCATTAGGTATCCTGTCTAGATCCTATAAATATACATTGTGTCTTATTTGAATTTAGCATTAACCCATTTTTACAGAAATATTGCTTGGCTTTACATATTGTTGTCTCTGCTCTCCTGATCAGATCATGCAGCTCATCTACAGTACCATTGTGTAATAGTTGAGTGTCATCGGCATACTGAATTAATAGGCAATCATTGACATCATCCTTCATGTCATTAACAAAAATATCAAATAGGAGGGGTCCCAGAATTGATCCCTGCGGGACTCCGTAAGAATGTTTAGTGGAAGATGAGATGTAGTCATTGATGCATACTGACTGGGTTCTGTCTTTAAGATAGTTTTCGAACCAGAATATGTACATTTTGTGATCCGTTAGTTTCTTTAGGAGAGTTTTATGGTTTATGCTGTCGAAAGCCTTTGACAAGTCACATAAAGTCAGCAATGATTTTTTTTTTATTATCTATATTCCTATATAATTTCATCAGTTAATACAGTAAGGGCAGACTCAGTCGATAGTTTTGGTCGAAATCCATGTTGGCTATGTGCAAGGAGATTATTAGATTCAAGGAATTGCGTTAACTTATTGGCCACGACCCTTTCTAGGATTTTAGATATAATTGGAAGGAGGGATATTGGTCTGTAATTACTTACGTTATCACGATCTCCATTTTTGAAGATGGGAACTACAATGGATTGTTTCCATAATGTGGGGACCTTGCCCGTCACAATGGACGTATTAATCATACAAGTTAGATAGGGTATAATAGCGTTCAGTGAGTCTTTCAAAAATCTTGGTGTTATTCCATCTATTCCTGCTGAACTCGTATTTTTGAGCTGTTTAATGGTCAATGTGACGTCATTAGTGTCCACAGGTTGGGGTCTAAATAAGTTATTGGGATAGATGTTCTGTGTTGCAGGTAAGTTGGTGTTGTTTGCATCGTCTACGTTGCCTCGGGAATTTTCGTAAGCCTGTTGTCCTACACTAGCAAAACATTAAATTTTATTAAACTCTTCTGCTTTCTTCTCGCTCGTTTTCTAAGTCACTTTTATTGATGCATTTCTTTTTATTTGGGACAATATCATTAATTATTTTCCATGTGCCTGAAAATATGTTTCCACTGTTATCGATGAACTTTTGGCGGTAGTATTCAGTTTTAGTTTTATATGTTAATGTTTTGAATTGCTTATTTTTAGCTTTGTATTGCATCTGTAAAGCCTCATTGGATCTGTCTTTCTTTAGGGTTGTTAATAAGTCATGTCTTTCTTTCATATGGGAGCGAATATCATCATTAATCCAAGGGGCGAATGGTTTAGTTACTTGCTTACTGACTACAGGGGCACATGCGTCTAAGCAAGAATTAAAAACAGTTGTGAAAATGTCGACTTGTTTATCGACATCATCCGTAGCCATTATTTGATTTAAAACATAATCTTTATTAAGCAGAAGGTTGCAAAACGTGTTAGCGTCATAGTTACTCATGTGACGAAAAGTTTTACATACAATCACTCGTTTAGGTTTTACATACAATCACTCGTTTAGGTTTTACATACAACCACTCGTTTAGGTTTTACATACAACCACTCGTTTAGGTTTTACATACAATCACTCGTTTAGGTTATACATACAATCACTCGTTTAGGTTTTACATACAATCACTCGTTTAGGTTTTACATACAGGCACTCGTTTAGGTTTTACATACAATCATCGTTTAGGTTTTACATACAATCACTCGTTTAGGTTTTACATACAATCACTCGTTTAGGTTTTACATACAATCACTCGTTTAGGTTTTACATACAGGCACTCGTTTAGGTTTTACATACAATCACTCGTTTAGGTTTTACATACAATCACTCGTTTAGGTTTTACATACAATCACTCGTTTAGGTTTTACATACAATCACTCGTTTAGGTTTTACATACAATCACTCGTTTAGGTTTTACATACAGGCACTCGTTTAGGTTTTACATACAATCACTCGTTTATGTTTTACATACAATCACTCGTTTATGTTTTACATACAATCACTCGTTTAGGTTTTACATACAATCACTCGTTTAGGTTTTACATACAGGCACTCGTTTAGGTTTTACATACAATCACTCGTTTAGGTTTTACATACAATCACTCGTTTAGGTTTTACATACAATCACTCGTTTAGGTTTTACATACAGGCACTCGTTTAGGTTTTACATACAATCACTCGTTTAGGTTTTACATACAATCACTCGTTTAGGTTTTACATACAATCACTCGTTTAGGTTTTACATACAATCACTCGTTTAGGTTTTACATACAATCACTCGTTTAGGTTTTACAAACAATCACTCGTTTAGGTTTTACATACAATCACTCGTTTAGGTTTTACATACAATCACTCGTTTAGGTTTTACAAACAATCACTCGTTTAGGTTTTACATACAATCACTCGTTTAGGTTTTACATACAATCACTCGTTTAGGTTTTACATACAATCACTCTTTTAGGTTTTACATACAATCACTCGTTTAGGTTTTACATACAATCACTCGTTTAGGTTTTACATACTATCACTCGTTTAGGTTTTACAAACAATCACTCGTTCAGGTTTTACATACAATCACTCGTTTAGGTTTTACATACAATCACTCGTTTAGGTTTTACAAACAATCACTCGTTTAGGTTTTACATACAATCACTCGTTTAGGTTTTACATACAATCACTCGTTTAGGTTTTACATACAATCACTCTTTTAGGTTTTACATACAATCACTCGTTTAGGTTTTACATACAATCACTCGTTTAGGTTTTACATACAATCACTCGTTTAGGTTTTACATACAATCACTCGTTTAGGTTTTACATACAGGCACTCGTTTAGGTTTTAAATACAATCACTCGTTTAGGTTTTACATACAATCACTCGTTTAGGTTTTACATACAATCACTCGTTTAGGTTTTACATACAATCACTCGTTTAGGTTTTACATACAGGCACTCGTTTAGGTTTTACATACAATCACTCGTTTAGGTTTTACATACAATCACTCGTTTAGGTTTTACATACAATCACTCGTTTAGGTTTTACAAACAATCACTCGTTTAGGTTTTACATACAATCACTCGTTTAGGTTTTACATACAATCACTCGTTTAGGTTTTACAAACAATCACTCGTTTAGGTTTTACATACAATCACTCGTTTAGGTTTTACATACAATCACTCGTTTAGGTTTTACATACAATCAATCGTTTAGGTTTTACATACAATCACTCGTTTAGGTTTTACATACAATCACTCGTTTAGGTTTTACATACAATCACTCGTTTAGGTTTTACATACAGGCACTCGTTTAGGTTTTACATACAATCACTCGTTTAGGTTTTACATACAATCACTCGTTTAGGTTTTACATACAATCACTCGTTTAGGTTTTACAAACAATCACTCGTTTAGGTTTTACATACAATCACTCGTTTAGGTTTTACATACAATCACTCGTTTAGGTTTTACATACAATCACTCGTTTTGTTTTTTTCATATCGAGTTTAATAGAGATTAGTTCATGATCACCCACTATCTTAGGAACAACATCTGATTGAATTATGCTTTCTGGTTTATTTACTAATATAACGTCGAGTAGAGTGGCAGAGTTTGGTGTTACTCTAGTTGGTTTATCTATTATTTGGTTTAGTTTATTAGTGTTTATTAGTTTGCTCAGTTTATTTCCAGCAGATAGTAGGTCATCATTTAAATCCCCAAGAACATACAGTGGTTTATTACGTAAATTCATTAGCTTTAATACTTCGTTGAGGTAGTTAAAGGTCTCAACAGAACCTTTAGGGTGGCGATACATACATCCCACTATAATTGACGGTCATTTTCTACACTGTACACTTAGCCACACCTCTGCTATGTCGTTGGGTTTATTAATCTCGTTGGTCAGTACTTTGCATTGTAAATTACTCCTGACATAATATACAAACACCCCCACCACGACCTTTGTCACATCGAAATATGTTATAGTCCGCTATGTGAATATATTTGTCAGGGGTGTGGGGAAGCAGCCAAGTTTCGCTTATGCAGAGTAAGTCAACATTCCTTTTCGTGATTAACATATTAATATCATCAAAGTTTGCTTGGAGTGACTGTGCATTGATATGTTCAATAGTAATGTAGTCTTTTTCCTGTTGTCTTAACTCAGCGGCCTTGTCTTCTTCGCCACGCCCCTAGTTGTTACAATAATAATTACAGAGACGGTTTTTATGTCCAAGAGACTGACAGGTATCGCATCTCACTTTGTAGTCGAACCTACAGTTTCGTTGCCTGTGGTTAAATTCTCTACAGTTAAAACATCCTATTTTCTTATGTGAATGTCTTACAGAGTATACAACTTCAAGCCTACTCTCTCTGACCTTGGATGGTGAATGGTGAGAGAGAGAGAGAGAGCACTAGCGTAATAGATCACCTTCCTACCCCCCCCCCCCCCTCTAACCACCAGCCTCACCTCCTCCATCATACAACTTCAAGCCTACTCTCTCTCTCTGACCTTGGATGTAGAGAGAGAGAGAGAGAGAGAGAGAGAGAGAGGTTCAGATTCAGATTCAGATTCAGATTCTTTCATTTCCATCAAATATACAATGGCTGTTCACACAATATAATCATCTTAAACATCATACATAATACATCGTAGTCTTATATGAGCAGTGTCGGTAAAAATGAGAGAGAGAGAGAGAGAGAGAGAGAGAGAGAGAGAGAGAGAGAGAGATAGAGAGACTATATAGTAGATAGTCAGAAAAGCATAATAGAAACGTATATTGAAATTGAAAGTGTGTGTGTGTGTGTGTGTGTGTGTGTGTGTGTGTGTGTGTGTGTGTGTGTGTGTGTGTGTGTTATTAGGTCAGGATAGTAATGAACATACATGACAAGAGAAAGGCATCTTGACCTATATGACAATGAGCGTCTTTAGTTACCATTAGACGATTTTCTTTAGTTTACAATCTACCTATTCGACTCAAATGGGTACATATACGATCTCAATAAACCCTCTTAGTAACACAGGTCCTTCTTAAACTGCATAACATCATCTTATTTTAGCCAGAATCAAAGGTAATAAGGTGTCATGGGACTGAAGGGGTTAATACGACAAATACAACTCAACATATCGTATTGTATGTGTATTGTATCCGACTTCCACAGACCCTTTCTAATCTGAATAAAACATCGCCTAATAATAGCCAGCATAGACTGTCCAAACGTGTCATAATCCTCAAGGGGTTAAGGGGAGGCAGAGGGTTATTCTCGACCTCCTTCTCCCTCGTGTTTAGCATATTAGCTTTGAGATTTTAAGACGCTCGTTCCATTAGTTTGGCGATTTTAATACCTATCGCCCCATTTCGTTGCCAATTTCAAGAACTTTCGTGCCATGTAGGTGTCGTTTTTTTCTGGCGAGCGATAGCGAGCCTGTAATATTAAGAGGAACCGGCCATCGGCCGGGCCATTTTTCTACCGAAAAATGTACAAATTTATCTTGAAAAGGGGTCTAGTGGGTGTTTTTCTAAAGGTTGATGGAGGGCTAGCGAGGGCACTAAACAAAATATATGAATGAATACAAAAATAGACTAAAAACTAACCACTGCCTCCCCTTAATTGCTGAAGACCACGAAGAGAATGTGACCGAGCCCCCCACCTCTCCCTCCGGTCATAATATGGCCTGGGGGGGGGGGGGGGGACACTACACAAAACAACATACCGTAAGAAAGAAATGCAGAGAATGAAAGTGCTCGGATTTTTTTTTACCCCTTCAGCACCAGGACGCCTTTTTTTTTTTTTTTTTTACCTTTGATTCTGGCTCAAATTAGACGATTTTTTCTGCAGTGTAAGAAGGACCGATGCTATTCAGTCCGTCAGTAGCCAGCCCTTACTCCCACACAAGGGGTAGGGAGGATCAGCAAAAGACTCGAGATATTAAGAGGGTTTATTGAGATTGTATTTATCTTACCCACCGGCTTTTTTTTTTTTTTTTCTCTCCTTTTCTCTCTTTCCCTGGCTTGTATCAATTCGGCCTCATTCAGACAACTGTTTTAAGACGTTTATCCCCATTAGGAGTTGATTTCTTCCTGGCGAGCGATAACGAGTCGGCATTGTATGCAGAAAAGTCGGCTTTGCTGGAGACATTTTCTATCGAAAAATGTACAAATTTGGCTTGCTGTCAAAACAAAAATATATATATGCTGGCTCGCTGCCGCTCGCCAGGAAAATATTGACACCTGGATGGGGCTAAACGTCTTAAAACAGTAGGCTGAATGGGGCCGAATGGATACAAGACAAAGAGAGAGGGAGAGACAGAAAAAAGCGAGGTGGGCTCCCTTAACCCCTTTAATACCGGCAACGTCCTTTGTATTATAATCTGGCAACTATTAGACGATTTTATTCAGCTCAGGAAGGACCCCCAACAATTAAAAGGCTACAAACTATTACAGTTAATCCTTTAAGGGGGGTGACCTGTTTTTGTTCTGTCCTTTTCTATCTTTCTCTGGCTTGTATCCATTTGGCCCCATTCAGCCTACTGTTTTAAGACGTTTATCCCCATCCAGGTGTCAATTCTTTACTGGTGAGCGGTAGCGAGCCAGCATATTTTTTATTTGTGTTTGACAGCAGGCTAAATTTGTACATTTTTCGATAGAAAAATGTCTCCGGCGAAGCCGGATTTCTTCATATAATGCTGGCTCGCTATCGCTTGCCAGGAAGAAATCGACAGCTAGATGGGGATAAACGTCTTAAAATAGTTGGCTGAATGGGGCCGAATGGATACAAGCCAGAGAAAGAGAGAAAAGGACAGAAATAACAAAAAGCAGGTCACCCCCCTTAAGCTATCACAGATCCTTCCTAAGGTTAATATAATCGTCTAATTGTGTCCAGAATATGATGAAAAGGACGTCATCGGTACTGAAGGGGTTAACCCCTGCTCCCACAATTCCTTCCTAAACTGAATAATATCTATTAATGGTAGCCAGAACAAACAGTCAAAATGCGTCATAATCCTCCAGGGGTTAATAAGAAATACATGGTAATTGTGAAAAACCTGGATCAGCTGTGAGGGCGAACACTGTGAATGACGTGTAGAAGCGTTGAAGATGAATGGCGTCAAGTTGTGAATGAAGGTGAGGAGATAGTGTTATTATGTTGTTTCCACCAACCAACTTCACCTCTAAACTCAATTAATGAAATCAACAAACACATGTGGCACTCCAAGGACTCGAACCTAGGATACTCACATCGACATGCTGAGCACTTATGTATTTTACGCTATCAAGACAGTTTTATACCGGTGCCCTGTTTCTTTGCAACTGACGGTAAATTGCAAAGGTCCCATCAAGCTTTATCAGTTACTTTGAATATTATGAAGTGAAATATGGTGCTGATTATATAAACTTGGTCTTGATATGATGCAGAGACATAGTAGTTTCATATTTGTATATTAAGTATCGAGAAATTAGCTGCTCATGGATTCCATTTACCGTCAGATGAAATTAAACAGAGTTAATAGTGAACTGGCTGTATGTAGTGAAGGGTGTATGTAAGAGCAATACTACATAATAGGCATACTACATAATACAGAATGGAAATAATCAAAGGTATATGAGACAATACACTAGTGATATTTTAACAATGAAATATGTACGTGAATGAAAGGGTAATAGTGAGAGTAGATTAAGTAAAGGTGTGTTAGAAATGGTGTATATTAATGGATGGAAGAATATAAGTGAAAGGAGTATATGTAAAAGTATGTAGAAAGGTATGTATAAGTGAATGAAAAAATAAAAGTGAAAGCAGTATATGTATTATTGTAAAATATGTAGAAAGGTATATACAGTATATATATATATATATATATATATATATATATATATATATATACAGTATATATATATATCTAATTATATATATATATATATATATATATATATATATATATATATATATATATACAGTATATATGTATATATATATATATATACAGTATATATATATATATATACGGTATATATATATATATATATATATATATATATATATATATATATATATATATATATACCGTATATATGAATATACATTATTAATAATATAATAATGAAAACAGAACATATAGACGGATGTAGAAATATGCAAATAAGAGGGAGAGAGGATAGAAGTGAAAGTAGAATAGTTTAAGGTATGTAGAAAGTAGTGCCTGAGTGACCTTGAGGGATCCTGCACCGTGTATTAGTGTGAGGTACTGTACAATGTAGGCCACCACATTCCTTAAGGGGAGGAGGGGCGGATTTATTGGATTATTTATATATATTTTTACTTCTTTGTTTTCTTTTTTGTTTCTTTCCTTTCTGTGGGTATCCTCCCTAGACCTCCATCAAGCTTAAAAAAAAAAAAAAAAAAAAAAAAACATCCCAAAACTCCCCTTCAAGATAAATTTGTAAACAAAAATCGATAGCAAAATTTTCCTAACGGAGGCCGGTTGCTACTATATTATAGGCTCGCTATCGCTCGCCAGGAATCAAAATCGACACCTAAAATGTACGAAAGGTCTTTACATTGACAACGAAATAGGGTGAAAGGTCTCAAAATCGCCAAACTAATGGGCCGAACGTCTTAATATCTGAAAGTTAATGGGGCTAAATATGAGGAAAAAGGGGGCCCAGAAAAACTAACCATTCCCCCTCGACTGTTTACTGGGTCAGGGCAGGATAACGTACACCTTTCACTTTCTGTATCTCTCTCTCTCTCTCTCTGTCTGTCTGTCTGTCTGTCTGTCTGTCTGTCTGTCTGTCTGTCTGTCTCTCTCTCTCTCTCTCTCTCTCTCTCTCTCTCTCTCTCTCTCTCTCTCTCTCTCTCTCTCTCTCTCTCTCTCTCTCTCTCTCTCTCTCTCTCTCTCTCTCTCTCTCTCTCTTATTGTGCTGCATATGAGACAGGTAACGTGTGGTAAGTCAGTGCTTTATATATAACCATATTTAATACTATGCTTAGAAAAATGTTAGTTTTTGCAGTTAGAAGACAGAATAATAATGATGATATCTATCTATCTATAAATGGCACGAAATGTCTTGATTTTTATAAAGAAATGGGACGAAAGGTTTTAAAATCGACAAACTAATGGAGCAAACATCTTAAAGTCACAACACTAATGGGGCTAAACCCGACGGAGAAGGGGTTCCCCAAACAGCAACTACCTCCCCCTTAAGGGGGCCCACCTCGCTTCTTTTTTTTCTCTTTCTCTCCCTCTCTCTTTGGCTTGTATCCATTCGGCCCCATTCAGCCTACTGTTTTAAGACGCTTACCCCCATCCAGGTGTCAATATTTTCCTAGCGAGCGGTAGCGAGCCAGCATATATATATTTTTGTTTTGACAGCAAGCTATATTTGTACACTTTTCGATAGAAACATTTCTCCGGCGAAGCCGGATTTCTCCATACAATGCTGGCTCGCTATCGCTCGCCAGGAAGAAATCGACACCTGGATGGGGATAAACGTCTTAAAACAGTTGGCTGAATGGGGCCGAATGGATACAAGCCAGGGAAAGAGAGAAAAAGAGAGAAAGCTAAATACAAAATCCGGTGACCCCCCTTAAGTATGACTATGAGGACTGTGCAGTATGTGGTGGTCAGGCGGATAATCGAGTGCAGTAACCAGCAGTATAGTATAGGTCCCGGTATATAATGCAATGTGTTGCAATATGGCCTATATACGAGGTGCAATATATGGTAGGTCAGAACAATAACGAGGACAGTATAGCAGTGTCATATAGCAGTGTAATATAGCAGTGTAGTATAGCAGTGTAATATAGCAGTGTAATATAGCAGTGTAATATAGCAGTGTAATATAGCAGTGTAATATAGCAGTGTAATATAGCAGTGTCATATAGCAGTGTCATATAGCAGTGTAATATAGCAGTGTAATATAGCAGTGTAATATAGCAGTGTAATATAGCAGTGTCATATAGCAGTGTAATATAGCAGTGTCATATAGCAGTGTCATATAGCAGTGTAATATAGCAGTGTAATATAGCAGTGTAATATAGCAGTGTAATATAGCAGTGTAATATACCAGTGTAATATAGCAGTGTAATATAGCAGTGTCATATAGCAGTGTAATATACCAGTGTAATATAGCAGTGTAATATAGCAGTGTCATATAGCAGTGTAATATAGCAGTGTCATATAGCAGTGTAATATAGCAGTGTAATATAGCAGTGTAATATAGCAGTGTAATATAGCAGTGTAATATAGCACTGTAATATAGCAGTGTAATATAGCAGTGTAGTATAGCAGTGTAATATAGCAGTGTAATATAGCAGTGTCATATAGCAGTGTAATATAGCAGTGTAATATAGCAGTGTAATATAGCAGTGTAATATAGCACTGTAATATAGCAGTGTAATATAGCAGTGTAGTATAGCAGTGTAATATAGCAGTGTCATATAGCAGTGTCATATAGCAGTGTCATATAGCAGTGTAATATAGCACAGTAATATAGCAGTGTAATATAGCAGTGTAATATAGCACTGTAATATAGCAGTGTCATATAGCAGTGTAATATAGCAGTGTAATATAGCAGTGTAATATAGCAGTGTAATATAGCAGTGTAATATAGCAGTGTAGTATAGCAGTGTAATAGCAGTGTAATATAGCAGTGTCATATAGCAGTGTCATATAGCAGTGTAATATAGCAGTGTAATATAGCAGTGTAATATAGCAGTGTAATATAGCAGTGTAATATAGCAGTGTAATATA
>CM064487.1:119529023-119530083 GCA_032716605.1 Paralithodes platypus
AATGGTTATGGCTGTCAAACTCCGATTACGATATTCTGTTCTGTGTTCTGGCTATCATTTGACGATTATCTTCAGCTTAGGAAGGGTATATGGAAGTCAGAGGGTTAATTGATGACTTGTGAGTTCCGTTCTATAAGGAAGTTGGAGCTGTAGACATCGATATTTAGCATAATTACCAGCTAAAATACGGTTGTAGTACATTTATAGATACATATAACCCAATTCAACATACTCTGTAGCTATCAGATACCTAAATTATTATTGCATTTCTATTTTCTATCGATGTCTGTAGCTCCAACTTCCTTATGGCCTGAAACTCGCAAGTGGTCAATTGCGAGTCTTGACCCTTCTATTGTCCACAGATCCTTCCTAACTTGTTTAAAATCGTCTAATGATAGCCGGAATGCACTGTCCAGTTGCGTCGTAAACTTCAAAGGGTAAATAATAAGTGACCCGATTCTTGCCATGCCTTCCCTTTCACTTGCCGCTTCCGTTTTCTGTTGGTCGCCGATGTATTTCTGTAATGAAAGGGGGTACTTATCTCACCACTGTACACATTAAGGGGGGATAGTTGTGTTTTTTATGGCGCCCCTTCTCCCTCATACTTAGCCCCATTAGTTCTGTGATTTTATGACGTTTGCCCCATTAGTTTGGCGATTGTAAGATATTTCGCCCCCCCCTCCCCTTTTTATTTATTTATATATATATATATATATATTTTTTTTGGCCTATATAAAGACCTTTCGTGCAATTTAGGTGTCGATTGTTTTCCTGGCGAACGATAGCCAGCTTGTAATTTTCGAGGAAACAGCCTTAGGCCAGGACATTTTGCTATCGAAAAATGTACGAATTTATCTTGAAGGAAGGTGGTCTTGAGGGTGTGTCTTTAAGCTTGAGGGAGTTCTAGGGAGAAAACTATAATTATGCAAAACATATAAAGATAAATAAGATAACAAATAAATACGCCCATCTTTACGCCCATTAAACTTTGCACCTCTAATATACATCACAAGTATATACGTCTTCAAGTATGTCTCCATTGTATTTTCTATTGCTTGTA
>CM064487.1:119530183-119712683 GCA_032716605.1 Paralithodes platypus
ATATGGGTATATGATGGGGGGGGGAAGGGGGTGCTGCGCAGAGAGGTGGTCTAAGGCAACATGCTGTACGATGGGGTATATGGGTATATTGATGGGGGGGGGGGTGGAAGGGGGGGCTGCGCAGAGAGCTGTTCTAAGGCAACATGCTGTACGATGGGGTATATGGGTATATTGATAGTGATTAACCTTCAAATCCTGAATAAAATGGGTTTACCACCAATATACGAACACATTAGTTACCCCTTACGAACCAATATTCTCGACAAACTACCCAACCCGTGACCGACCCCCCAGAGACCTGAGCAAGTTATGGCGCGAGTAGGATGAACACCCCCCCCCCCCCCCCCCACGTCCACCCGAGAGGCCATAGCGTATGCATTTTAGACCTCTGAAAAAGGTTGCTCGCTTCTGATTGGTCGAAGATTGAAAGTTTTGTCTGACGTTATCATACTGCCCGAGGCGATATGTGTCTGGGTATACGAACTCTTATTTTCGACAGACTAGCCAGCCCTTGACCGACCCCACAGAGAGCTGAGCAAGTTATGGGGCGAGTAGGATGAACCCCACCCGTCCACCTAAGGCCATAGCGTATGAATTTTAGACCCCTGGAAAAAGTTGGTGGCTTCTGATTGGCTGAAACTTTGCAAGTTTTTCTGACGTCACAATACTGCCCGAGGCGATATTCGTTTGGTTGTGCGAAAATGGTTGTGCTTCTTCCGTAGAATTATATGCAACTTTAGTGACCCTTGACGAACTCCTATTTTGACTGAACCCACAGAGAGCAGAGCAACTTCTGGGGCGAGTAGGATGAACCAAACGTCCACCCTAGAGGCCATAGGTATGAATTTTAGACCCCTGGAAAAAGTTGCTGGCTTCTGATTGGCTGAAGATTGAAAGTTTTGTCTGACGTCATCGTACTGCCCGAGGCGATATGTGTCTGGTTGTGCAAGAAAGGTAGTGCTCCTCCCGTAGAATTATATGACTTTCCGAACTCTTATTTTTCGACAGACTAGCCAGCCCTTGACCGAACCCACAGAGAGCAGAGCAAATTATGGCGCGAGTAGGATGAACCTCACCTGTCTACCTTAGGCCATAGCGTATGAATTCTAGAACCCTGGAAAAAGTTGCTGGCTTCTGATTGGCTGAAACTTTGTAAGTTTTTCTGACGTCACAATACTGCCCGAGGCGATATTCGTTTGGTTTTGCGAGAAAGGTAGTGCTTCCCCCGTAGAATTATATTATTACTATTATTATGTTCTATGCTGTTTTAGTAGTATTACAGTGTTCTAGGGCAGGGGGGAGGGGGGGGGGGGGGGGGGGCTACTTAAGAGGGCTGTTCTCGGGCAAACATGCTGTGCGATGGGGTATATGAGTATATTGAGGGGGGGGGGGGGGGGGGGGCGCAGAGGGCTGTTCTAGGGCAACATGCTGTGCTATGGGTTATATGGGTATATTGATGGGGGGGGGGGGGGGCTGCGCAGAGGGCTGTTCTAGGGCAACATGCTGTGCTATGGGTTATATGGGTATATTGATGGGGGCGGGGCTGCGCAGAGGGCTGTTCTAGGGCAACATGCTGTGCTATGGGTTATATGGGTATATTGATGGGGGGGGGGGTGCGCAGAGGGCTGTTCTAGGGCAACATGCTGTGCTATGGGTTATATGGGTATATTGATGAGGGGGGGGGCTGCGCAGAGGGCTGTTCTAGGGCAACATGCTGTGCTATGCGTTATATGGGTATTTGATGAGGGTGGGGCTGCGCAGAGGGCTGTTCTAGGGCAACATGCTGTGCTATGGGTTATATGGGTATATTGATGGGGGGGGGGGGCTGCGCAGAGGGCTGTTCTAGGGCAACATGCTGTGCTATGGGTTATATGGGTATATTGATGGGGGGGGGGGGTGCGCAGAGGGCTGTTCTAGGGCAACATGCTGTGCTATGGGTTATATGGGTATATTGATGGGGGGGGGGCTGCGCAGAGGGCTGTTCTAGGGCAACATGCTGTGCTATGGGATGCTGTGCTATGGGTTATATGGGTAATTGATGGGGGGGGGGGCTGCGCAGAGGGCTGTTCTAGGGCAACATGCTGTGTTAGGGGTTTAAGGGGTATATTGAGGGGGGGGGGGGGTGCGCAGAGGGCTGTTCTAGGGCAACATGCTGTGCTATGGGTATATTGATTGGGGGGGGGGGGGGGGGGGGAGGTACGCAGAGGGCTGTTCTAGGGCAACATGCTGTGCTATGGGTTATATGGGTATATTGGTGGGGGGGGGGGGCTGCGCAGGGGGCTGTTGTAGGGCAACATGCTGTGCTATGGGGTATATGGGTATATTGATGGGGGGGGGGAGGGGGGGCTGCGCAGAGGGCTGTTCTAGGGCAACATGCTGTGTGATGGGTTATATGGGTATATTGATGGGGGGGGGGGGCCTGCTGCGCAGAGGTCTGTTCTAGGGCAACATGCTGTGCGATGGGTTATATGGGTATATTGATGGGGGGGGGGGGGTAGGGGGGCTGCGCAGAGGTCTGTTCTAGGGCAACATGCTGTGCGATGGGTTATATGGGTATATTGATGGGGGGGGGGGCTGCTGCGCAGAGGGCTGTTCTAAGGCAACATGCTGTACGATGGGGTATATGGGTATATTGATGGGGGGGGGAAGGGGGGCTGCGCAGAGGGCTGTTCTAAGGCAACATGCTGTACGATGGGGTATATGGGTATATTGATGGGGGGGGGGGCGGGGGGGGGCTGGCAGAGGGGGGGGCAAAACTGGATGGGGGGGGCTGCGCAGAGGGCTGCTGTACGATGGTGTATATCGGGATATTGCTGCGCAGAGGGCAATGCATGCTGTGTGATGGGGTATATGGGTATATTGATAGTGATTAACCTTCAAATCCTGAATAAAATGGGTTTACCACCAATATACGAACACATTAGTTACCCCTTACGAACCAATATTCTCGACAAACTACCCAACCCGTGACCGACCCCCCAGAGACCTCAGCAAGTTATGGCGCGAGTAGGATGAACAACCCCCCCCCCACGTCCACCCGAGAGGCCATAGCGTATGCATTTTAGACCTCTGAAAAAGGTTGCTCGCTTCTGATTGGTCGAAGATTGAAAGTTTTGTCTGACGTCATCATACTGCCCGAGGCGATATGTGTCTGGGTATACGAACTCTTATTTTCGACAGACTAGCCAGCCCTTGACCGACCCCACAGAGAGCTGAGCAAGTTATGGGCCGAGTAGGATGAACCCCACCCGTCCACCTAAGGCCATAGCGTATGAATTTTAGACCCCTGGAAAAAGTTGGTGGCTTCTGATTGGCTGAAACTTTGCAAGTTTTTCTGACGTCACAATACTGCCCGCGGCGATATTCGTTTGGTTGTGCGAGAATGGTTGTGCTTCTTCCGTAGAATTATATGCAACTTTAGTATTACTATTTGACTGAACCCACAGATTACAGAGCCACTGATGGCTGGGTGCGAGTAGGGGTGAACCAAACGTCCACCCTAGAGGCCATAGCGTATGAATTTTAGACGGGCAAAAAGTTGCTGGCTTCTGATTGGCTGAAACTTTGTAAGTTTTTCTGACGTCACAATACTGCCCGAGGCGATATTCGTTTGGTTTTGCGAGAAAGGGTGCTTCCCCCGTAGAATTATATGATTATGATTATTATTATTTGTTTATGTCTATTGGTCACTGGGGGGGGTGAGGGGGGAGGGGGGGGGGGGGGTGAAGGCTTGAGGGGGGGGGGGCTACGCAGAGGGCTGTTCTCGGGCAACATGCTGTGGGATGGGTTATATGAGTATATTCATAGTGCTGTGTGTGTGTGTGTTGGGGGGGGGGGGGGGGGGCTGTGCTGACGGCTGTTCTAGGGCAACATGCTGTGCTATGGGTTATATGGGTATATTGGTGGGGGGGGGGGCTGCGCAGAGGGCTGTTCTAGGGCAACATGCTGTGCTATGGGTATATTGATGGGGGGGGGGGGGCTGCGCAGAGGGCTGTTCTAGGGCAACATGCTGTGCTATGGTTATATGGGTATATTGATGGGGGGGAGGGGCTGTGCAGAGGGCTGTTCTAGGGCAACATGCTGTGCTATGGGTTATATGGGTATATTGATGGGGGGGGGGGAGGTACGCAGAGGGCTGTTGTTCTAGGGCAACATGCTGTGCTATGGGTTATATGGGTATATTGATGGGGGGGGGGGAGGTACGCAGAGGGCTGTTCTAGGGCAACATGCTGTGCTATGGGTTATATGGGTATATTGATGGAGGGGGGAGGTACGCAGAGGGCTGTTCTAGGGCAACATGCTGTGCTATGGGTTATATGGGTATATTGATGGGGGGGGGGGGGAGGTACGCAGAGGGCTGTTGTTCTAGGGCAACATGCTGTGCTATGGGTTATATGGGTATATTGATGGGGGGGGGGAGGTACGCAGAGGGCTGTTCTAGGGCAACATGCTGTGCTATGGGTTATATGGGTATATTGATGGGGGGGGGGGAGGTACGCAGAGGGCTGGTCTAGGGCAACATGCTGTGCTATGGGTTATATGGGTATATTGATGGGGGGGGGGGGAGGTACGCAGAGGGCTGTTCTAGGGCAACATGCTGTGCTATGGGTTATATGGGTATATTGATGGGGGGGGGGAGGTACGCAGAGGGCTGTTGTTCTAGGGCAACATGCTGTGCTATGGGTTATATGGGTATATTGATGGGGGGGGGGCTGCGCAGAGGGCTGTTCTAGGGCAACATGCTGTGCTATGAGTTATATGGGTATATTGATGGGGGGGGGGGAGGTACGCAGAGGGCTGTTGTTCTAGGGCAACATGCTGTGCTATGGGTTATATGGGTATATTGATGGGGGGGGGGGTGCGCAGAGGGCTGTTCTAGGGCAACATGCTGTGTGATGGGGTATATGGGTATATTGATGGGGGGGAAGGGGGTGCTGCGCAGAGAGCTGTTCTAAGGCAACATGATGTACGATGGGGTATATGGGTATATTGATGGGGGGGGGGAGGGGGGGCTGCGCAGAGGGCTGTTCTAAGGCAACATGCTGTACGATGGGGTATATGGGTATATTGATGGGGGGGGGAAGGGGGTGCTGAGCAGAGAGCTGTTCTAGGGCAACATGCTGTACGATGGGGTATATGGGTATATTGATGGGGGGGGGGGAAGGGGGTGCTGCGCAGAGAGCTGTTCTAAGGCAACATGATGTACGATGGGGTATATGGGTATATTGATGGGGGGGGGGGAAGGGGGTGCTGCGCAAAGAGCTGTTCTAAGGCAACATGATGTACGATGGGGTATATGGGTATATTGATGGGGGGGGGGGGGGGGGGGCTGCGCAGAGGGCTGTTCTAAGGCAACATGCTGTACGATGGGTTATATGGGTATATGATGGGGGGGGGGAAGGGGGGGCTGCGCAGAGGGCTGTTCTAGGGCAACATGCTGTGTGATGGGGTATATGGGTATATTGATGGGGGGGGGGGGAAGGGGGGCTGCGCAGAGGGCTGTTCTAAGGCAACATGCTGTACGATGGGGTATATGGGTATATTGATGGGGGGGGGGGAAGGGGGGCTGCGCAGAGGGCTGTTCTAAGGCAACATGCTGTACGATGGGGTATATGGGTATATTGATAGTGATTAACCTTCAAATCCTGAATAAAATTTGTTTACCACCAATATACGAACACATTAGTTACCCCTTACGAACCAATATTCTCGACAAACTACCCAATCTGTGACCGACCCCCCAGAGACCTGAGCAAGCTATGGCGCGAGTAGGATGAACACCCCCCCCCCCCCCCCCACGTCCACCCGATAGGCCATAGCGTATGCATTTTAGACCTCTGAAAAAGGTTGCTTGCTTCTGATTGGTCGAAGATTGAAAGTTTTGTCTGACGTCATCATACTGCCCGAGGCGATATGTGTCTGGTTATACGAACTCTTATTTTCGACAGACTAGCCAGCCCTTGACCGACCCCACAGAGAGCTGAGCAAGTTATGGGGCGAGTAGGATGAACCCCACCCGTCCACCTAAGGCCATAGCGTATGAATTTTAGACCCCTGGAAAAAGTTGGTGGCTTCTGATTGGCTGAAACTTTGCAAGTTTTTCTGACGTCACAATACTGCCCGAGGCGATATTCGTTTGGTCGTGCGAGAATGGTTGTGCTTCTTCCGTAGAATTATATGCAAATTTAGTGACCCTTGACGAACTCCTATTTTGACTGAACCCACAGAGAGCAGAGCAACTTCTGGCGCGAGTAGGATGAACCAAACGTCCACCCTAGAGGCCATAGCGTATGAATTTTAGACCCCTGGAAAAAGTTGCTGGCTTCTGATTGGCTGAAGATTGAAAGTTTTGTCTGACGTCATCGTACTGCCCGAGGCGATATGTGTCTGGTTGTGCAAGAAAGGTAGTGCTCCTCCCGTAGAATTATATGACTTTTCCGAATTCGTATTTTTCGACAGACTAGCCAGCCCTTGACCGAACCCACAGAGAGCAGAGCAAATTATGGCGCGAGTAGGATGAACCCCACCTGTCTACCTTAGGCCATAGCGTATGAATTCTAGAACCCTGGAAAAAGTTGCTGGCTTCTGATTGGCTGAAACTTTGTAAGTTTTTCTGACGTCACAATACTGCCCGAGGCGATATTCGTTTGGTTTTGCGAGAAAGGTAGTGCTTCCCCCGTAGAATTATATTATTATTATTATTATTATTTTGTTTATGTCTAGTATTACAGTTTAGTCCACTGGGGGGGGGGGGGGGGGGGGCTACTTAGAGGGCTGTTCTCGGGCAACATGCTGTGCGATGGGGTATATGAGTATATTGATAGTGTGTGTGTGTGTGTGTGTGTTGGGGGGGGGGGGGCTGTTCTAGGGCAACATGCTGTGCTATGGGTTATATGGGTATATTGATGGGGGGGGGGCCTGTGCAGAGGGCTGTTCTAGGGCAACATGCTGTGCTATGGGTTATAGGGGTAGGTTGAGGGGGGGGGTCTGTGCAGAGGGCTGTTCTAGGGCAACATGTTGTGCTATGGGTTATATGGGTATATTGATGGGGGGGGGGGTGCGCAGAGGGCTGTTCTAGGGCAACATGCTGTGCTATGGGTTATATGGGTATATTGATGGGGGGGGGCTGCGCAGAGGGCTGTTCTAGGTCAACATGCTGTGCTAGGGGTTATGTGGGTTTATTGAGGGGGGGGCGCAGAGGGCTGTTCTAGGGCAACATGCTGTGCTATGGGTTATATGGGTATATTGATGGGGGGGGGGGTTTGCGCAGAGGGCTGTTCTAGGGCAACATGCTGTGCTATGGGTTATATGGGTATATTGATGGGGGGGGGGTTTGCGCAGAGGGCTGTTCTAGGGCAACATGCTGTGCTATGGGTTATATGGGTATATTGATGGAGGGTGGGGGTACGCAGAGGGCTGTTCTAGGGCAACATGCTGTGCTATGGGGTATATGGGTATATTGATGTGGGGGGGCTGCGGAGAGGGCTGTTCTAGGGCAACCTGCTGTGCTATGGGTTATATGGGTATATTGATGGGGGGGGGGGGGTGCGCAGGGGGCTGTTCTAGGGGGACATGCTGTGCTATGGCTGATATGGGTTTATTGATGGGGGGGGGGGAGGTACGCAGAGGGCTGTTCTAGGGCAACATGCTGTGCTATGGGTTATATGGGTATATTGAGGGGGAGGAGGTACGCAGAGGGCTGTTCTAGGGCAACATGCTGTGCTATGAGTTATATGGGTATATTGATGGGGGGGGGAGGTACGCAGAGGGCTTATCTAGGGCAACATGCTGTGCTATGGGTTATATGGATATATTGATAGGGGGGGGGGGGGTGCGCAGAGGGCTGTTCTAGGGTAACATGCTGTACTATGTGTTATATGGGTATATTGATGGGGGGGGGGGGCTGCGCAGAGAGCTGTTCTAAGGCAACATGATATACGATGGGGTATATGGGTATATTGATAGGGGGGGGAAAGGGGTGCTGCGCAGAGAGCTGTTCTAAGGCAACATGATGTACGATGGGGTATATGGGTATATTGATGGGGGGGGGAGGGGGGGCTGCGCAGAGGGCTGTTCTAAGGCAACATGCTGTACGATGGGGTATATGGGTATATTGATGGGGGGGGGGAAGGGGGTGCTGAGCAGAGAGCTGTTCTAGGGCAACATGCTGTACGATGGGGTATATGGGTATATTGATGGGGGAGGGGGAAGGGGATGCTGCGCAGAGAGCTGTTCTAAGGCAACATGATGTACGATGAGGTATATGGTTATATTGATGGGGTGGGTGGGAAGGGGGTGCTGCGCAGAGAGCTGTTCTAAGGCAACATGATGTACGATGGGGTATATGGGTATATTGAGGGGGGGGAGGGGGGGCTGCGCAGAGGGCTGTTCTAAGGCAACATGCTGTACGATGGGGTATATGGGTATATTGATGGGAGGGGAAGGGGGGGCTGCGCAGAGGGCTGTTCTAAGGCAACATGCTGTACGATGGGTTATATGGGTATATTGATGGGGGGGGGAAGGGGGGGCTGCGCAGAGGGCTGTTCTAGGGCAACATGCTGTGTGATGGGGTATATGGGTATATTGATGGGGGGGGGAAGGGGGTGCTGCGCAGAGAGCTGTTCTAAGGCAACATGCTGTACGATGGGGTATATGGGTATATTGATGGGGGGGGGAAGGGGGGCTGCGCAGAGGGCTGTTCTAAGGCAACATGCTGTACGATGGGGTATATGGGTATATTGATAGTGATTAACCTTCAAATCCTGAATAAAATGGGTTTACCACCAATATACGAACACATTAGTTACCCCTTACGAACCAATATTCTCGACAAACTACCCAATCTGTGACCGACCCCCCAGAGACCTGAGCAAGCTATGGCGCGAGTAGGATGAACCCCCCCCCCCCCTCCACGTCCACCCGATAAGCCATAGTGTATGCATTTTAGACCTCTGAAAAAGGTTGCTCGCTTCTGATTGGTCGAAGATTGAAAGTTTTGTCTGACGTCATCATACTGCCCGAGGCGATATGTGTCTGGTTATACGAACTCTTATTTTCGACAGACTAGCCAGCCCTTGACCGACCCCACAGAGAGCTGAGCAAGTTATGGGGCGAGTAGGATGAACCCCACCCGTCCACCTAAGGCCATAGCGTATGAATTTTAGACCCCTGGAAAAAGTTGGTGGCTTCTGATTGGCTGAAACTTTGCAAGTTTTTCTGACGTCACAATACTGCCCGAGGCGATATTCGTTTGGTCGTGCGAGAATGGTTGTGCTTCTTCCGTAGAATTATATGCAACTTTAGTGACCCTTGACGAACTCCTATTTTGACTGAACCCACAGAGAGCAGAGCAACTTCTGGGGCGAGTAGGATGAACCAAACGTCCACCCTAGAGGCCATAGCGTATGAATTTTAGACCCCTGGAAAAAGTTGCTGGCTTCTGATTGGCTGAAGATTGAAAGTTTTGTCTGACGTCATCGTACTGCTCGAGGCGATATGTGTCTGGTTGTGCAAGAAAGGTAGTGCTCCTCCCGTAGAATTATATGACTTTCCGAACTCTTATTTTTCGACAGACTAGCCAGCCCTTGACCGAACCCACAGAGAGCAGAGCAAATTATGGCGCGAGTAGGATGAACCCCACCTGTCTACCTTAGGCCATAGCGTATGAATTCTAGAACCCTGGAAAAAGTTGCTGGCTTCTGATTGGCTGAAACTTTGTAAGTTTTTCTGACGTCACAATACTGCCCGAGGCGATATTCGTTTGGTTTTGCGAGAAAGGTAGTGCTTCCCCCGTAGAATTATATGATTATTATTATTATTATTATTTTGTTTATGTCTAGTATTACAGTTTAGTCCACTGGGGGGAGGGCTGAAGGGGTGGGGGTGGGGGCTACATAGAGGGCTGTTCTCGGGCAACATGCTGTGCGATGGGGTATATGAGTATATTGATGGGGGGGGGGGGGGGGGTGCGCAGAGGGCTGTTCTTGCGCAACATGCTGTGCTATGGGTTATATGGGTATGTTGATGGGGGGGGGGGGCTGTGCAGAGGGCTGTTCTAGGGCAACATGCTGTGCTATGGGTTATATGGGTATATTGGTGGGGCGGGGGTGCGCAGAGCAGAGGGCTGTTCTAGGGCAACATGCTGTGTGATGGGTTATATGGGTATATTGATGTGGGGGGGGGGGGGGGCCTGCGCAGAGGGCTGTTCTAGGGCAACATGCTGTGCTATGGGTTATATGGGTATGTTGATGGGTGGGGGGGGGTGCGCAGAGGGCTCTTCTTGGGCAACATGCTGTGCTATGGGTTATATGGGTATATTGATGGGGGGGGGTGCGCAGAGGGCTGTTCTAGGGCAACATGCTGTGCTATGGGTTATATGGGTATATTGATGAGGGGGGGGTGCGCAGAGGGCTGTTCTAGGGCAACATGCTGTGCTATGGGTTATATGGGTATGTTGATGGGGGGGGGGGGGGTGCGCAGAGGGCTGTTCTAGGGCAACATGCTGTGCTATGGGTTATATGGGTATATTGATGGGGGGGGGGGGGCTGCGCAGAGGGCTGTTCTAGGGCAAGATGCTGTGCTATGGGTTATATGGATATATTGATGGGGGGGGGGGGCTGTGCAGAGGGCTGTTCTAGGGCAACATGCTGTGCTATGGGTTATATGGGTATATTGATGGGGGGGGGGGCTGCGCAGAGGGCTGTTCTAGGGCAACATGCTGTGCTATGGGTTATATGGGTATATTGATAGCGGGGGGGCCTACGCAGAGGGCTGTTCTAGGGCAACATGCTGTGCTATGGGTTATATGGGTATGTTGATGGGGGGGGGGCTGCGCAGAGGGCTGTTCTAGGGCAACATGCTGTGCTATGGGTTATATGGGTATATTGATGAGGGGGGGGGGCTACGCAGAGGGCTGTTTTAGGGCAACATGCTGTGCTATGGGCTATATGGGTATATTGATGGGGGGGGGCTGCGCAGAGGGCTGTTCTAGGGCAAAATGCTGTGCTATGGGTTATATGGGTATATTGATGAGGCGGTGGGGGTGCGCAGAGGGCTGTTCTAGGGCAACATGCTGTGCTATGGGTTATATGGGTATATTGCTGGGGGGGGGTGGCTGCGCAGAGGGCTGTTCTAGGGCAACATGCTGTGCTATGGGTTATATGGGTATATTGATGGGGGGGGGGTGCGCAGAGGGCTGTTCTAGGGCAACATGCTGTGCTATGGGTTATATGGGTATATTGATGGGGGGGGGGGTGGCTACGCAGAGGGCTGTTCCAGGGCAACATGCTGTGCGATGGGTTATATGGGTATATTGATGGGTGGTGGTGCGCAGAGGGCTGTTCTTGGGCAACATGCTGTGCTATGGGTTATATGGGTATATTGATGGGGGGGGGGGCCTGCGCAGAGGGCTGTTCTAGGGCAACATGCTGTGCTATGGGTTATATGGGTATGTTGATGGGGGGGGGGGCTGCGCAGAGGGCTGTTCTAGGGCAACATGCTGTGCTATGGGTTATATGGGTATATTGATGGGGGGGGGGGGGGGCTGCGCAGAGGGCTGTTCTAGGGCAACATGCTGTGCTATGGGTTATATGGGTATATTGATGGGGGGGGGGGGGTGCGCAGAGGGCTGTTCTAGGGCAACATGCTGTGCTATGGGTTATATGGGTATATTGATGGGGGGGGAGGTACGCAGAGGGCTGTTCTAGGGCAACATGCTGTGCTATGGGTTATATGGGTATATTGATGGGGGGGGCCTGCGCAGAGGGCTGTTCTAGGGCAACATGCTGTGCTATGGGTTATATGGGTATATTGATGGGGGGGGGGAGGTACGCAGAGGGCTGTTCTAGGGCAACATGCTGTGCTATGGGTTATATGGGTATATTGATGAGGGGGGGGGCTGCGCAGAGGGCTGTTCTAGGGCAACATGCTGTGCTATGGGTTATATGGGTATGTTGATGGGGGGGGGGGGGCTGTGTTCTAGGGCAACATGCTGTGCTATGGGTTACATGGGTATATTGATGAGGGGGGGGGGTTCCCGCAGAGGGCTGTTCAAGGGCAACATGCTGTGCTATGGGTTATATGGGTATATTGATGGAGGGGTGAGGTACGCAGAGGGCTGTTCTAGGGCAACATGCTGTGCTATGGGTTATATGGGTATGATGATGGGGGGGGGGGCTACGCAGAGGGCTGTTCTAGGGCAACATGCTGTGCTATGGGTTATATGGGTATATTGATAGGGGGGGGTACACAGAGGGCTGTTCTAGGGCACATGCTGTGCTATGGGTTATATGGGTATATTGATGGGGGGGGGGGGGCGCAGAGGGCTGTTCTAGGGCAACATGCTGTGGTAATGGTTATATGGGTATTGATGGGGGGGGGGGGGGGTTACGCAGAGGGCTGTTCTAGGGCAACATGCTGTGCTATGGGTTATATGGGTATATTGATGGGGTGGGGGTGGCTACGCAGAGGGCTGTTCTAGGGCAACATGCTGTGCTATGGGTTATATGGGTATATTGATGGGGGGGGGGGTGCGCAGAGGGCTGTTCTAGGGCAACATGCTGTGCTATGGGTTATATGGGTATATTGATGGGGGGGGGGGGGTGCGCAGAGGGCTGTTCTAGGGCAACATGCTGTGCTATGGGTTATATGGGTATATTGATGGGGGGGGGGGGCTACGCAGAGGGCTGTTCTAGGGCAAAATGCTGTGCTATGGGTTATATGGGTATATTGATGAGGGGGGGGGGGCTGCGCAGTGGGCTGTTCTAGGGCAACATGCTGTGCTATGGGTTATATGGGTATATTGATGGGGGGGGGGGGGCGCAGAGGGCGATTTTGTCCAGCTGAGGAAAGACGTGTTGTAGTCCAAATGCTCCGACGTCATTCTTGTTACCGCCAAAAACACCATCTGCAATGAATAATAAAATAAATTAGCTTTTTCAGTATTCGAGGACACACTTACTCATATTATTCTGGTTATCATTGGACGATTTTATTAAGATTAGGAAGGATCTGAGGACGTTTAAGGGTTAATTGAGATCCTTTTTACCCCTCTGATTGCTCAAGATCCTTCCTAAACTGCTTATAATCCTCCAATGTTACCCAAAATAAAAATAAAAATCAATTCATAAATGAGGGAAATATGAAGGAAATACAAAATCCTGAACATATTAAATGTACACATAGACGTATACTAAAGCCGGTGTCACACGAGCGCTTTTTCACTCAACATTTATCCTCAACACTGGTCTGGCAGCTTATGAGGTCAACATTTACAATATTTCGGTTACCTAAGTTCATCTGCCAACAGTCTAGTTTCCGATACCAGTGCAAAATATTCCAGAAATGTTGCCAGAAATTTTTTGATCATCGAATGTTGACTATAAGCTCTCGTGTGATACTGGCTTAAATGTGAAGCAATAACACCACAGTCGAATTGAAACAAACATTTTATTTTGGCTATTAGTAGACGATTTTATTTAGTTTAGGAAGGAGTTCTGACAATTAATAAAGGGACAATTATATCCCTCAGGTTCTTTCTAAGCTGTGTAAAATCATCTACTATAGTTGCCAGAATATAATGAAGGGGTTATTATCGTTAGTATGACTATGGTATATTATGGTCAATATGGTGTATGAAGGGGGCGGGGTTACTGTAGGCCTATGACAATGCTGGGAGGTGGTGGGCGGAGCTTGGTGACATTGGTGACGCCTCTTATGTCACCTAACTCCACCCACTATTAAGGAAGTGGGCTGAGTTTGGTGACTCTGATTGGCCTGTGACTCCCCATAACCAAATTTCACCCACTCTGGAGGAAGTGGGCGGAGTTTGGTGACACTGGTGACGCCCATTATGTCACCAAACTACACCCACTATTGAAGTAGTGGGCGGAGTTTGGTGAAATTATGTCCCTTATGTCACCAGATTCCACCCACTATTGAAGAAGTGGGCGGAGTCTGGATGGGCGGATTTTGGTGACAACATTAAAGACTCACTGTTTTGTCAGTACACTCCGCCCACAATGCATTGAATTTACCAACTGCCTTACAATCTCAGTTCTATTTTTATTAGCGACATTAATTTATTTATATATGATTATTTATTAGTTCTAATTAATTATTAGCAGTATTCATTAGTTTCCTCTATGTGTCATTATAATCATATACCTTCTGTTATATTAAGGTGACATAGTTGGTTAGGGCAATTCTTAAGGGGAGATTTTCACTTCAGGGTTCTTTTTCTTGACCCCCTTCTCCCTCATGTTTAGCCCCATCGGTTTTGACATATCAAGAGGTTCGCCTAATTAGTTTGGCAATTTTAAGACCTTTCGCCCCATTTCATGCCATTTTGGTGCGAATTGCCCTCGCTAATCATGTTTAATTTTTGATATTTACAGGTAGGCCTATATGACATTATCTTTCAAGTCTATTTAAGGTATATTTGTAATTATTTCTACGCATATACATATCTAGTATCTAGCTATCTATCTATATACTTAGGAAGATACCCCATAGCTTGGGGTGGACGACTCGAGACAGAGCCCGAACAGGGACACGTATAATTAAAGTAATAACATAACAAGTAGCTACATAATAGCTGGACCCGTGGACAACTGTAGGCCCTACACATCTGTCCCCAAAATGGCATCAGGCTGAAAATTCTACTGCGCATGCGTCAGAGAGAGTTTTGGATTTGATTAGAGTTGTAAATGCTTATTATAGATGCTATATAAGCCCACCATCAATATCACTGCTGTCCATGATGATCTAAGGTTATACTATACCTTATATTAAACCTGAATGTCCTTGGTGTGGTCCAATGGTTCAGTAAATTGGTGTTACTTACTTGTTCTGGGTTCGTCGTCTGCTGCAGTGTTGATAACAGTGGTTGATAAGTAGGGCCATCTATCGGGGGAATGACAGGCTATTCTTTCTAGACTCAATTATGTATACCTTACTGTAAACAATTTGTATTATATTATTTTGACCCTCATAGAAGGCTAGTCCTAGGTCTCTGAGTCTTCTCCTGGGCGTCCTAGATATGTGTGATTTATTTATATATTATTATTTGTTATTATTATTAGTATTATTAGTATTAGTATTATTTTATTTTTTTCCCTATTCGGGCTCTGTCTCGAGTCGACCATCCTTAGCTATGGGTTATGTGCCTGTGTAGGATATATAGGCTACTGTACATACATTTATTCATATATGTATGTATGTATGTATGTACTCTGGCACCTTCCCCATTTTTTTTTTTTTTTTTTTTAATGGGGGTGGCTGACTCGAGACAGAGCCCGAACAGGGACATCACAATACGTCAGAAAAACAAAACAAAACACAAGATCACAAATGTTTTTTTTTTTTGGCTGGCGGGCATGGTTTCATTCCCTTTTGTATTGTATGTATATATGTATATACTCAGACACACCCCATAGCTGGGGGTGGCCAACTCGAGACAGAGTCCTAACAGAAACAAAATTTAAAGTTCCAATTCTTAGGGTCTGGGACCACTTTCACGTTCCCTTGCCCCTTACTCTGTCTCGTCTATTACTTGGCAATATTCCCCTTGAGGATTATGACGCCTTTTAAAGTTTATTCTGACTATCATTAGACGATTGTATTCAGCTTAAAAAGCTGTGGGAGTCAGAGGCATAATTGAGTTGCTTTGGACCCCTCAGATTCCGAGAGGTATTTCTTAAGCTAAATATAATCGTCTAATTATAGAGCCATAAGTTTGGTAAATATATGTTTCCTCCTGTGCTGAAAGGGTTAAGCATATTTTGTATTTGTTGTTTTTTGTTTTTTAATATTAGTTTAACTAGACCACTGAGCTCCATAAAAGAACTCTCATAGGGCTGGCCCGAAGGATTCGATCAAGATATATAACTAAACGAGTCAAGCATGGGGATCAACAACAACAAGATAGAGAGGGAAGGGACGTAGGGGAACAAATCGAGGAAGGTGAAGACACGCAGACATTTCTCGCCATTTCAGCCGGACCACATGAGCTCCACATCAGAGCTCTTATAGGGCAGGGCCGAAGGATGAGGCAAGAACTGCTACACCGCAACACCAACCAAGAAGTGATCAGGGCGAAGAATGAGAGATCAGGTCGAAGGTAGAAAAAATCACATCGAGAAGCAAAAAATGCAATACCAAAGGGAATCAAGTCATTCCGGCCACATCACCAACCGAAGAGACAAATCAGATCAGGAGTCTGCTACCTAGCCAGGCCAGGGAGACATGAGATATAGGCTGCCCGAGGACAGCCTAATAGGACAGAATAAGAATAGAAGGGGAAAAACATAGTATGAGGAAAGAAAAACTCAAAATTAGTCAAACTGGAGACGATAGCTTGAGGGGAGAGGGAGGGAAACAACCACATCCCTCTCCCATCAAGCCCCAGTCACCGGCCCCGAAGCCCCCCAACCGCGACAAGGAGAGTAGTACCAGGGGGGATATTTTGTATCAAAATATATATACTGTATATGTTTTCGGATTTCTGATAGTTGATTGTTATGCCATGAAACGACTTAACCAGTTTAGCTACTTGTTGACTTGTATAAATAATTATTATTCTTGTAAAAACCTCTTCAAATTAGAAAATATTTTGTTTGTACATTATTTTTGTAGCTACTGTGGCAGACAATTTCTTAACATACTGTAATAAGACACAATTCAAGGGAATAAAGAATACTCCATATTGCATCCAATAAAATGTATTGTTTTATATCAAATTTCAATATACATAATAACATTCAAGCTATATGTTATAAATATATAACAATTTCCTATAAAATGCAGCTAAAAATCTTCACAATTATGTACTACTTTATCAGAATACTGTAGAGCAAGCTGTGACCATTGCACAAATATTAATTGCACTTGGAATTGATAAAATGTATAATAATTAAATTATCATAGCTTTGCCCATAATATTCATACTATTATCACAGAGTAAATGCCATACAACCTTAATGTGAAACGAATACATTATGGTAGTTTTGAATTTTATACACGAGGGGATATCGTAAAGTTTTAATTATCACCCGGAAGTTATTGAGCTATGTTGATGAAATTTTTTCAGTGTAATGACTGGTCCTTATGTGAATGATGGTGCAAAAATGTTCTCCTAAGTTCGTTTACTTTCTTTACAGGTGGCGCTAGATGTCAGTAACCTGCAAGATGGAGAAGATTGAGGCTCGCAGCGTGATTAAGTTCCTGCATTTGAAGGGTTACAGTGCCCGGAAAATCCATGATGAAATGAAGGCTGTCTATGGGTGTCACCTCACAACAGTGTTATATGACGGGCAATCATCACCATAGACAGCCTTCATTTCATCATGGATTTTCCGGGCACTGTAACCCTTCAAATGCAGGAAGTTAATCACGCAGCGAGCCTCAATTTTCTCCATCTTGCAGGTTACTGACATCTAGCGCCACCTGTAAAGAAAGTAAACGAACTTAGGAGAACATTTTTGCACCATCATTCACATATGGACCAGTCATTACACTGACAAAATGTCATCAACACAGCTCAATAACTTCCGGGTGATAATCAAAACTTTACGATATCCCCTCGTATTTCATAGTATTGTTTTGCTAATTCATCAATGTGTTACTTCCACATAGTAAGTAAATTAAAATGTAAAACTTGCAAACTAAACAAACCAAAATTGGGACAAGGACAATATAAAGTCAAATTAAATTATCAAAATCGCTATGTGGAAACAACGCTTACTAAAATGAAATCTATGAAATAAAAGAACACAATCCACCACATAGGGTGTATCGACAATTCTCAGTTAGGTCTTTCCGATCAACACATGTTATGGTTCGTATCAGATTAGACCTATATTCATCATCAATACTGTTTCATGTTAGTATTTGAGCTATTTTTACTTTCTTACACCTGTTTTGATTACATCTAAGCTGCCAAGGCAACTGGGATGAGAAATTGTATATAATCTATCACTTCCAGAGAGTTATTTTGGTAGTTTCTTGTCTCTATATTGTACGTTTCCTGTTTTAATTTTATTGTTTTGCAAGCTTTACTTTTTAAGTGAATTCTTAGTTTAAGTAAATGACATTATTGAGGTCGTTAATGTGGAAGGTTCAATCTCTAAGTCTGTCCTGATCTCGTTTTGGTTTATTTGTTTCAAAGTTTAATCATTGTGTCGTCCCTGTTTTGGTTTATATATTTTGAAAGTTTTACATTTAAATTTTAATCATAGTATAAATAAATTACATTATTGAGATCGTTGGGGTGGAAGGCTCGATCTCTAAGTCTGCCCTGGTCTTGTTTTGGTTGAACTCTTAGTCTAAGTAAATTACATTATTGAGGTCGTTGGGATGGAAGCCTCGATCTACAAGTCCCTCCTGGTTCCTCTGAGCCTGTGTGGTGTACGTATCAGTGAGGGAGATGACTGTTAGTGAAGCCTCCAGTTCACTCTTGGTGGTTTCTTTGTCGGCGTAGAAGAGAACCTCCACTGAAGCTTGGGTCATGATGAAGCCGTTGTCGGAGAAGATGCCCGCCACGTCTGTCTGGAGCCACACGAAGAGCGCCACGGCATCGCTGGTCACGCTCACGGTAAAGGTCCAGTTACTGCTGCTTGACACTACCGGTTCCGATACAACACTCACCTGGAGGTAGAAAAGGGTTGAGCACTTAGAAAATATAGATGCATTATTAACGAACATTCAAATACCAATGTTGATTCCCACCTTTGCTTAACTTTTAAACTGCGCTTAATGGTATGGAAAGGGATATGCCCTGTGCGTGTGATTAACGATTTTGATAGGGATAACTGAACTGAGTGGAAATACCCTAAACTTCTTTGAAATGGAAGTCTGCATCTACCTTGTACATTTTACCACCCTAGACAAGAAGTCGTGAGGTTGGCCCACATAAGCACAGTAAATTGTAAAACTTGCAAAATAAACAAACCAAAACTGGGATGACACAAGATAAATGCAAAATAACTAATCAAGATAACTACAGTATGTGGAAATAATGCTTAATAAGATAAAATCTAGAAATAAAAGAACACAATCCACCACATAGGGTGTACATCACTACATGAGCAAGTTAATCTGGTTCCTTAAAGATCTGCTTATTCGCATATTTGCGTCATAGCACCTTATTAAAATCATTACAATGCATTTCCAAGGTACACTTGGTCAAAAAAGTATCTGCACCCCTACCCTGATAATCTGGTGTGTACAGCTTGGTAGGGTTGGCATATCTACCTGCAGCTATATCCATCTATACTATACTACCTACCTATACTACCTAAGACCTACTACCTATAACCTACTGTATACTACCAAGCTGTAGCCTACACACCAGATTATCAGGGTAGGGGTGCATATACTTTTTTGACCGAGTGTACATATGCTACCTATGGAGTATTATAATGTAGGGGAGGATGTTAAATAAATTAAATATAGTTTATAGATAAACTAATAAATATACCCTACCTCCTTAACCCTTTCTGAACCGGCAGTCTTTTTAATTTTATTCTGGCTACTAAACGATTCTATTCAGTTAAAAAAGGGCCTCCAGCAATTAACAGCCTTGGAACTATCTCACTTAACCCTTTTTACGCAAGCCCAGCCTGGGCTTCTAACCTAGCTGAAACACATCATAAGACCTTACAGACTATTCAAAACAAAGCCCTGAAGATCATTACAGGCTGCACAGCTACTACACCCACAGATCATCTACATCAAGAAACAAAAATCCTCAAAGTCAAAGACCATCTGGACATGAGAGGCACTCAATTCCTGGCAGCAGCCTCCACGAACCAAGACCACCCACTAAACTACATGGCAACACACCCACAGACACCAAGAAATATAAAAACAACACCCAGCACACGGTATCACACACAATTATTGTCCTCTCTCCCTCCCTGCCCACCCGAACCAACTTCCAGAAGCACATCCATACTCATATCTCTCGCCAATCCATCCACTCACTCACAGACAACACGCAGCTGCATGCACGACCTCCCGAAATCGATCCTTCCGAATCCTCCCTCCCTCGCGAGGACAGAGTCCACCTGGCCAGGCTGAGATGCGGACACCATCCAGCTCTCCTGAGCTATCAGAAGAGACTGGATGACTCCGTTGTCGACGCCTGCCCGGGATGTAACACAGCACCCCATACCATTAAACACATCATAGAAGACTGCATTTCACACAACCACTTACGCCAACAACACAACCTACACTCAATGAGAGCTCTGTGGGAAAGCCCGATCGTGGCCATGGCCTTCCTCAGGGACTCGGGGCTGTTCGGCCAGGCAGCTTAGGGAACAACAACAACAACCCTTTTTACTACCACAGATCCTTGTTAAACTGCACAAAGTCGTCTGAATATAGCTAGAGTAAAATTAAAAGATATCGCCAGCACAGAAGGAGTTAACCCTTACAGTACCGGTGACATCCTTTTCGTTGTATTTTGGCAACTATTAGACAATTTTATTCAGCTTTAGAAGGACCTCGAGCAATAATAAGGCTTCAAACTATCTTAAACAACCCTCTTAGCTACCACGGATCTCTCTTAAGCTGCATAATATCGTCTCAATATAGCTAGAATAAGTAATAACACTGGTACTCAAAGGGTTAAAGGAAATGTGGTTAAATAATGACCCACCTGTAGCTGGGCATGTACAAGGGGTGCGTCCTTTGGTCTGCCCATGAGGTGGAAGTTACGAGGGACCTGCAGTGTGTTGCCCTCGGGTAGTGTGAGGTGCGAGGTGAGGAAACACACGTCTACAGCATCGTATAGTCCGTCCTGGCAGTGGGTGTCTAGTTCAAGGTCCGACCAAATATTCAGGCTCAACGCTTCATTTGCTGCTTGTCCACTCTGGAATACAAAAGATTATACAAAATACATACATATATACACAGAATACATAAAAGACAAAACCATTAAATTAAATACTGGTCTCCCTAACTCTCCAATGCCCCGATTTATTGGCAGACACCAGTGCTGTTGGTGGGCGGCGTGGTCTAGCAATCTATAGCAACTATTCACTGAAGTCCCTGATCATCAGGGCACCCATCCTAGCCCAGCTCTTGAGTAGGGAGTTCATGGTGGTAAAAACTGCATCATATCGAATAGTAAATGACTTAACTAGAGTATGATTGTGTTGACATTTAATTTACTACACCCTTCATCAACGAACTTGACGGTTTGGTTACGAGTCCTCACAGCCCAACCCTGTGATTTTATCCTGGCTAGTGCTCCGAGAGGCTGTACCGTGTATATAAACTGTGTATATATCCAACTGTCAAGTTCACTGGTGCCAGGTATAGTATATTAACAGTGGTGGTGAGATAGTGTTGGTAAAACTATTATTGTCATATCCATAGTGAAAATTTTGCTGATACAGAAAACATGAGTAGTGTTGGTAAAGCTATTATTGTACTGTACTAACCACAATGATTATTATGTTATTAGAGAAAAGAGAAGTATAATTATTAGAGCTATTATTGTACTAACCATAGTGATAGCTTTGTTGGTTGATGACACATAAGAGTAGTGATGTTGGAGCTATTAATATACTAACCACAGTGATAATTTGTTTTGTTAGAGAATAAAGAAGTACTGTAGTGTTGTTAGAGCTATTATTGTACTCTCCGCAGTGATAGTTATGTTGTTAGATAAAAGAGAAGTACAGGTTGTATAATTAGAGCTATTATTGTACTAACCATAGTGATAGCTTTGTTGGTTGATGACACATAAGAGATAGTGAATATTATCCAGGCGGCATTGCCTAAAACCCATTCCATAATAAATGTTCCTAGGCCTAGGGGAGATCATCCGGGTGGTGGAGTGGCAGTTGTCTACTCCACATCTCTGGTGAATATCTTGCAAATAAGCCATAACCCAGCCCCTCTTTATTATGAACTGTTGGAAGTGGAAATAAAACGCCATCAACAAATTCTAAGAATGGCAGTTGTCTATAGGCCTGGCCATCGTGGCACAGATAGGGGTTTTATGGAAGAGTTTGGGCAGTTTCTCGAGGAATTTTCTGCTAAAACCGGAAGACTTTTGATATGTGGAGATTTTAATTACTGGGTTGACAGCCCTCATCTGAAGCCATTCTCTCCTGAGTTCCTTGAGTTGACTGATCAGAACAATTTTGTAAACCATGTGTCCCACCCAACTAATTTTTGTTTTTTTTTTGTTTTTTAAAGAGACAATGAACGGAGGAAGGAAAAACACAGATAAAACAAAAGGGTCCATGTGCCTAAAGGCATCCTCCATTCATAAAATGTTTGTAACAACTGGATTTAAACATTTGTAGATTGTAAGTTTGTGGAAAGCAATTCGAGGGAAGTGAATTCCAAAGAGTAGTAGCTCTGGGGATAAATGAATTCTGATAAGCAGAAGTTCTGCATTGTGGATGAGAAAGTGTAAATTCATGGGCGCTCTCAGCTGCCCTAGTTCTACGGGGAAAGATGTGGAGAGGCGGCACAATTGAAGCAAGTTCCTCGGAACAATTGCTGTGAAAATATCTGTAGAATAATGCAAGGGATGCAACGTTTCTTCGTATGGATAATGTAGGAAGGTCCTGTGTGATTGCAGGGTTATTGATTAATCTAATAGCTTTATTTTGAATTTTGTCCAACTGCCTCAATGCAACCACTCCACTTCCACCCCACAGAGGTGAACAGTAATCCATCTGAGAACGCACATGACTTTTATATATCACGGCCAACTGCTCGTCAGTGAAGAATTCTCGAACTCTGTACAGGAGTCCCAGTTTTTTAGAGGCATTCTTAGCAATGCTTCTAACATAATGTGTCCAGCTCAAGTTAGTAGTTAATGTTACACCGAGAATGTCAATACTAGGGGAAGTGGGAATATTTACATCATTAAAAAATATATGGGAGTCAGTGAGATTCTGTCAGTTAGAAAATTGAATGTACTTGGTTTTCTGTGCATTAAAGGAAACTAGATTCTTTTGTCCCCATCCATTAATTCTAGAAAGGTCCTGGTTCAGAGAAATTGCAGTGTTTAATTTTGAATTTATAAGATCGGGTTGGGTGAAAGAATTGGTAAATGTGAAGGAACTGTGGAGTGTTGAGTCATCTGCGTAGGAATGTATTGGATTATGAGTGGTAGATATGAGATCATTGATATGAATGAGGAACAGAATTGGGGCCAAAACTGATCCCTGGGGAACACCAGCATTTATTGAGTGAAATTGAGAATAAAGGCCATCTACCATTACACATATTTTTCTGTTATGAAGATAAGAAGAAATTAGTGGAACTAATGATGCAAGGCCGTAGTGTGACATCTTCGACAATAAGGATTGATGCCAGACTCTATCAAATGCCTTTGATATATCCAGTGCTATTGTATGTGTTTCACCATGTTGGTCTGTAGCTTGGTTGATTTGATGCGTAAGAAGGCAAAGCATGTCTGCAGTTGATCGACATCGTCTAAAACCATATTGCCTATCACTGATTAATTTATTATTCTCAAGATGCTTAATTATGTGATTATTTAATATAATTTCAAAGACTTTACCAAGAGTGGAAGTTATAGCTATTGGTCTGTAGTTTGATGGATCTGAAGAGGCACCTTTTTTAGGAACTGGATGGATGTTTGCTTCTTTCCAGGGTACTGGGAAGCATGAGGTATGAGTACACAGACGGAAAATTTTTGCCAATACAGGAGCGAGCACCAAGGAGCAATTCTTAAGTACTATTGGAGGAATTTCATCTGGACCAGGAGCCTTATCTACCGAGAGATTCTGCAAAATAGTTTTGACATGTCTGGTGTGGATCTTAAGTGAGGGAATTTCAGGCGAATTAAAATTAAGTACAGGGACATCTTGATTTATTTCATCTAAGGTTGAGTTGGTGGAGAAAATATTCGCAAGAAGGTTAGCTTTACCTCGTGGGTCACTTACAAGATTGCCAGTCGGAGATTTTAATGGTGGAATGGATGAAGCAGTAGTGAAGTTGGATTTAAATGAGTTAAGAGTAGACCAAAATATTTTGTTATCATTTGGATTATTTAGAAGTTTATTTGCCTGCTTGTGGAGAAAGTTTGATTTAGTTAGGTTTAATACAGTTTTGGCATGATTTCTGATGTTTCTAAAGTAATTAAAGGCTTCATGTGTTTTTGATCTTGTGTATGCATTGTAGGCTATTGCTTTTTGTTCAGTTACTCTAGCACAATTATGGTCAAACCATTTAGGTGAATTAGATCTTTTACTGTACTTTTGATGAGGAATAAAAGTTTCCATTCCAATTTTTACAAAATCTTGTATGTGGCTCAAGGTGGAGTGTGCATCATTAGAAAAGAAAGAGGTCCAGGGAATATCAATAAAGAAACCTTGAAGACCCTCCCAGTCTGCCCTATCGTAATGCCATTTAGTCACCAAAACAGGTTCAGAGTGGGAAGGTGTGGTAGGTGATAGACAGGTGGCCTGTATCAGACAGTGATCAGAAGATCCAAGCGGGGACCTCACTGTAACATCATAATTTTCTGAATTGGTTGTTAAAAATAAGTCCAGTAGGTGGGAATTATGATTAGGACACACCCTTGACTTGGTTTTCTCTCCTGTGGGTTGTGGTGGTGTTCTGGATGTTGATGTTGAGAATGCTGACCCTAATACCTCTGATCATGCTTTGATTACTTTCAGCTTTGATTTCCCTAAGCCACTCACACATCCTAAGCCACTCACACATGAAAAAGTAATCAGATTTAGAAATTATAAAAATACAGACCAAAATTTGGCTAGCAGTGAAGTAAAACAGTACTTGGGAAGTATTGATACTTCCAACCTTACTTCAGATGAGCTGGTGGAGGTACATGGAAATGCACTTAAATTAGTGTTCGATCATCACTGTCCAGAAGTAAAGAAGAAAATCATAGTACGAGATGATTCACCCTGGTATAGCACTCGAGTTAAATTTCTTAGAAGAGCGCGTAGAAGAGCTGAACGTGAATGGCGGAAAAATAAAACAGACTCTACATGGTTGCAATATCTGTCAGCCAGAAGAGCCGTGGTCCACACAATCAAAGATGAAAAGAAAGTGTATTATCAGGGAAAAGTTGACTCATGTGGTAACGACCAGAGGAGGTTGGCTTCAATTGTAAACAGTTTACTTGGAAAAACAAGAGTCAGCTTAAGACCTTCTGTACCCGATGCCGAGTTGGCTGCCAACTTTGTGGCATTTTTTGCTGGCAAGATAACTCGCATAAGACAGGAACTGGATGATGCTTCTGTTGGTGAAGAACTTTCAGTTGTACTCCAACCCCGACACATTCCTAATAATGTCCTCTCATCCTTTCACTCAGTAGAGGTGGACATGATCTCGTCCTACATAAGAAACCTCAATAAAACATTTTGCCCGTTGGATCCCATAAATGTTTCCAAGCTACCAAGAGTCTATGATCACACAGTTGAGTTTATTTCCAAAATAATTAATAAGTGCTTCTCTGAAGGTAGCTTCCCACATTCTGAAAAGCATGCACTACTCCGACCTACTCTAAAGAAACCTGGACTTGATGTTGAGAACATGTTGAACTATCGTCCTGTCTCCAACCTGTCCTTCATATCAAAGATATTAGAGCGTGCAATACTTGACCAATTACAACCACTACTTCAGCAGAATGAAACTATCCCAATTTTTCAGTCTGCTTACCGACAGCATCATTCAACTGAAACAGCATTGATTAGAGTACATAATGATCTAGTTGAGAACATTTGCAATGGTGTGGCCTCACTATTGGTCTTGCTTGATCTCTCTGCGGCCTTTGACACAGTGGATCACGAGTTGTTATTGAGTGATCTTTATGATTGTGGTGTGCGTGACTCCGCTCTCTTGCTTCTTGGGTCGTACTTATCAGGTAGATCCCAGAGTGTGGTGGTAAATCAAATGGTCTCGGACTCGACACCCCTGCAGTATGGTGTTCCGCAGGGATCAGTTTTAGGTCCTATCCTATTTATAATTTATATCAGCAGTTTGTCTCTTCTGCTTCGTGCACATAATGTCACCTTTCACTTTTATGCAGATGACACCCAGATTTATGTGAGAATCACAAATATAGTTGATATACGGAGTAAGATGGAATTGTTGATGTCTGATATCAAAAAGTGGATGAGAGCAAGAAAACTTAAACTAAATGATGGTAAAACTGATATTCTCATCATCCGAGGAAATAGAAGAGCTGATGATATAGTAGGTGCCCTCTCCATCAATATGGGTGGATCTCAGCTGCGACCGGCCAACTCTGTTCGAAATCTGGGTGTATATGTGAACTCCCGATTAGATTTCAAAGAGCATGTAAACCAGATAGTTAAAAGTTGTTACTTGCACATCAGAAATCTCTATTTGGTGAAGCCGTTTATAACCAGACGTTGCCTCCTGACGTTGGTTCACTCATTGGTCTTCTCTCGTGTTGATTATTGCAATGCCCTGTTGGTGGGTCTTCCAAATTATATTTTAAAGAAAGTTCAGTCTGTTCTTAACAGGGCCGCAAGACTCATTTTTGGTGTTCCACCTAGAACTCCTACTACATCTCTTCACATAGAACTGCACTGGCTGCCAGTAAGAGCAAGAATAAAATTTAAGTTGTGTTTGGTGACTTTTAAGGTTCTCAAATTTGGTGAGCCTAGGTACCTTGCGGAGCTGCTCAGGCGCCCACCGGCACACCATGGTGTAGTTGTGCGTCATGACAATGACCCTTTTCGTCTTGATGAACCAAGGGCTTTCCAGCAGTCTTCTTTCTTGGAGAGGTCATTCTCCTACATGGCTCCGAGGTTGTATAACAGGTTGCCGCTGTCCATGAGACAACTGAGTTCTGTTTAATGCTTCAAGAGACAACTTAAGACTTTTCTCTTTGAGAGAAGCTATGATCTTGAGAGAGGTGTCATGACAGATGGCTATAGAGTTTAGGCTATTTTGCCACTGCTAGTGATTGTTAAATGTGTGTTGTATATAAGCCTTCTTATGATGCATTGATTTTGTTCTTTTTTCTTTCTCTTTCCGAGCGCTAGTGAATTCTTCGGAAAAATTGGCGCTTATGAGGAACGCCCGGGAAACCAAAGCCCCACCCAGGGCCCTGTGCCCCTCAGCAATTATGAAGAGAAAGTTGAGGGGCAAAGGAAAAATGTGACGCTTTGGCTTCCAATCTTGGTAGATTGGGAGGTCAATCCACGGAAGAGACGCCGTCACTTGAGATCTAGAAAATATATAAGTAAAAAGAACAGTCAGAGTAAGCTATGGGTATGGCAGAGATCACTCAGTTCTCACTCTGATAGACCAGCCCATCACCACTGATAGTTATGTTGTTAGAGAATACAGAAGTAGTGTTGTTAGAGCTATTAATATACTAACCACATTGATGGTTTTGTTAATAAAGAAGAGGCAGCATTATTAGAGCTATAGATATACTAAATGCAGTGATATTTGTGTTGGCTGATGACACATATAATAAGAGATACTGTTGGTAAAGCTAAAAATTATTAATATAATATACTAACCACAGTGATAGTGGTGTTGGATGATGACATAGGAACCAATTGGTCGTAGCGATGGAGGTTGATGGTGAGAGTAGCACCTTCATGATCATCCATCAGATCACTCACCACGTACACTTTCACCTGATGGATAAATATAGTTAACACCTATAGTACGGTTGGCCAAATAGGTCGCGTCTCCGGTGTCGTTACGCTTGGCTCGCTGTGTGCTGTATTAATGTCTGTCAGATGATGATTAGGGTGGGTAAGTGTAGGAACATGTTAGTATATCTCACTCAAAGGAAAGAAAGCATGTGTTGTTGTTGTTGTTGTAAGCATGTGTAAATATTGCTGGTACCAATTATTGATCAAAACATAATCGGTGCCGAGACATCACTTATTAGCGCGTCTGTACAATGAGGACTTAATGATTCTTTTTGTTACTGCTATACGATTATATTTTTAACATCGTTCTTAACACCAATAACCCCCAAATTAAATTAATGCAAGCATGTGAGGAGGGGCGTCGACTGACTGGGGACAGAGGTGCATGGGGGCGTTTAGTTTATGGCAATATAGAAATAGATAGATAGATAGATGTGATTCTCCCAGGATTCGAACCTAGGATATCTCGTACAAAACTTACACGCTCTAACCATTACACCATCAAGGCGGGTGCCCAACCCCGATAGGGGTTGAAATAGGGGAGCTATCCCCCCGCCAAAGGCGGCTTTCTAGGGCCTTTCCTAGTTGATGCTGAGAGGATTGGGTTCTAGTCATGTGGTGATGGGCTGGTCTATCAGAGTGAGAACTGAGCGATCTCTGCCATACCCATAGCTTACTCTGACTGTTCCTTTTACTTTTATATTTTCTAGATCTCAAGTGACGGCGTCTCTTCCGTCCCAGTCTACCTAGATTGGAAGCCAAAGCGTCACATTTTTCCCTTGCCCCTCAACTTTCTCTTCATAATTGCTGAGGGGCACAGGGCCCTGGGTGGGGCTTTGGTTTCCCGGGCGTTTCCGCACCCTCCTCAGCTCCCCGCCATGGAGTGGCTTCGGTCACCCAGGCTTTATTGTGGTCGGCGGGGAGGGTTCTGTGGGGGCACTCGGTTATGGCCTTGGCCTGCTCGGGGCCTTGGGGCTGTTCGGCCAGGCAGCTTGGGGAACAACAACAACAACAACAACTCCTAAACCCAATTAATGAAATCAACAAATACATGTGGCAGTCCCGGGATTCGAACCTAGGATGCTCACACCGAAATTCAGTGCATTTATCCATTGCGCTACAAAGACAGTTAAAGAATGGTGGACAAGCCTACAATTTATTATGCAGTTTCGAATCCTGCATATCAATCTAAGCATGTACACACTTTCCAACTGCGCTATCATAGGCTATGGATAGATGAATGGAAGGATACTTAATTAATGGGGCCTTAACCCTAAGGAAGGCCTCTCTATAAACTAGAGCAAATGAGCTGTCAAGTTCCACACCTATTCCCTGGCCAAGTCTTCCTATTTGGTAGAAAAAAATTAGCACAATTACTCTAGTCCTTTTTGAGTTACAGAGGTTAGAGGTTACGATTTCTGCCCAACCTAGAATGAACAAAATATAGTTTGCCTGGGAAACAAACTTATTTACTCATACAGTGAAGTACAGTTGGTCCAAAAAGTATCTGCACCCCTACCCTGATAATCTGGTGTGTACAGCTTGGTAGAGTTGGCATCTCTACCTATAGTTATATCCATCTATACTACCTACGACCTACAACCTATTCTACTGAGCTGTACACACTAGATGATCAGGGTAGGGGTGCAGATACTTTTTGGACCGAGTGTACATTCTATGTGGTGGTTTTGTGTTTTTATATTTCATAGTATTGCTGTGCTAAATCTTCAATGTGTTATTTCTACATTGTGATTTTGATAAGTTCCTTTGTCATTATATTGTGTGCTTCATGTTTTAATTGGTTTATTTTGCAAGTTTTACATTATAATTTACAGCTACCGATACATACTTCTTCCGTTGCTTTATCAAAATAAAGTGTAGGCTATCATAATACACTTGGATGCCACAGTCTCTACCCCACTCAAATATTTGTGGACCTCACTTATTTAAAATTATTATTACCCCCCCCCCCCCCCCCAGGGGGTAAGGGGGCCTTCATCTAATGGTGGAGGAAAAAAAGAATATGCCTCACGCATCCTACTGCGTGTCGTACAAGGCGACTAATAGGGGGGATGGCGATAGACTTGTGGACTAACAGCCATTACTAGACAATAAAGTCTTTATCTTAGCACTGTCTTGGTATGGCACTGCCGAGGCTGGTGGGGTGCGGATAGGTGCCACAGGGGACTGAGTCTTACCTGGGCGCCGTTTGGCACCACACCTGTGTCGGCAACAGTGTTTGCATGTTGGAGCAGTGTTGGGGCAGGACTTTATTGTTATAGTCCAATTGCCTAATGTGCAGTAGAGTCTTGTTATGGTGCTGTCTTTTTGTAACACTGTTAAGGCTGGTGTGGTTGCAGATACTGCAGGTGCAAGTGCTGCAGGGGGACTCTGTTGAGTCTTGCTGAGGCACGGTTAGCACTATACCAACATCAGCCACAGTGATGACTTGGTGGGGCAGTGCTGTGGCAGGACTTTATTGTACTACAGTACACTCCAACTACTGAAAGGCAACCCCGTCTGAACCGTTACAATGCATGTAATGGAAAAATGACGTTAAACCAATGTATGTATGTATGTATGTATGTAAACACCATATGAAGAGAAGCACATTATTGACAACGTTTCGCAGATAGTTTCTTCAGGTCATTAACAGACGCTAGGTCCTTGGACGCCTTAAGTATCAGTCATTAAGGCGTCCAAGGACCTAGCGTCTATTAGTGACCTGAAGAAGCTATCTGCAAAACGTTGTCAATGAAGTGCTCCTCCTCATATGGTGTAGATATTCATTCTGTCAACTTTTCAAAGTTATTTCAACAATTATGGAAGTACATCTCTGGAAACTAATTTATGAATATAATTGTCTATACTGTACATCAACTACAAAACTATATACAGGTATACTATACATTAAAAACAAGTTCTATCCAAAATCAATCCAGATAGTTATAATTGGATAAAGTAAATCATAGGGGGTCCACAAAATATCATGAGTGAGCTAGAGACTATGATATCCGAGTGTAGCCTACTATACCATAGCTAAATTTGCTGTCTATATTTTTAGCATCGTTCTTAACACCAATAACCCCCCAAATGAAATTAATGAAAGCATGTGATTCTCCCAGGATTCGAACCTGGGATATCACATACAGAACTTACACACTCTAACCATTACACCATCAACACAGCCCTTACCGTCACCATAGAAGTTGCTATATGGATGCTTAGCCACAAAACCCTCCTCCTCCGACTCTATGCCGTTGTTGGGTGAGCTGACGACAAACGGCCTTGTGTCGTCCACCTCCAAGCTAACGTTACGTATGGTGTCAATGTACAGCTTCACGTAGTCCTCCTTGTACAGTACTGCTCAAAGTTGAAGATTGTTCCGTACCTGAGAATAGAATAGACAGTTAACTCTCTCGCTATCCTGTGGACTCGGGGGTTGCCGTTTAGCATTCAGAAATATAGTTCTCTCAATTAAAATGTAAAAATTGCAACCTAAACAAACCAAAACTGGGACAAAGACAATATAAAGGCAAAATAACTATCAAAATCGCTATGTGGATACAACGCTTACTAAAATAAAATAAAAAAAAATAAAAGAACACAATCCACCACATAGGGTGTACATCACTATATATATATATAATTACCTCTCCATAATTAGTTTTCTGCCCACAGCTCACTCTAAGAAAACTGCAGAGGTTGAAGTAACTAAACCTAAAGATTTCTAAACACCCCTGATGGTCACGAAGGCCAGAAAGGGCGAAAATCGCATCCTGTGCGTGGAAGAGTTAAGTGGGTAGGGCTTAATTATTTGTTTATTTATCTATTCATTTTTTATGAGTCTAGTTTCCATTGAACTTAATAAATTATCCTCAAGAACCCCGTTCAAGATAAATATGTAGATTTTTCGATAGAATTAATTTAAGTGGACTTATTCCTATACAACTAAAGAAACACAATAATTCTATCTACTGCCAGACACCTTAATCCCCAAGGGGGTGGCCACGAATTAACCGCGTTCATATGCTTCCATGAGGATATTCATTCGATTATCTAGCTTGTTCACTGGGGAGGTTTGCTAAAGTCTAACCACCCATTAAGAAACTTCAAGACAAAAAATGCAGGAAAATGGGCTTATGTAATACCGGCCAAACTCTGCCCTGACCAGTTGTATGACTTTTTAATTTTGATTTTGTTTTTCTGTTCGGGCTCTGTCTTGAGTCGGGTATCCCGAGCTATGGAGTATGTGCCTGAGTACATACATACAGTCAGTCCCCCTGATACACGTATCCTCAGTCCGCGTTTACCCTATTCCGCGTCGAGGGGTAAAACAGGTACTCAAAATCCCTAAAACACGTATTGACCCCACAAAACACGAATCACAGTTGAAGAGTGGTGTAAAAATGCTGTGTTTTGTATTCCGCGCCACCCCCCCTCCCTACTCCGCGCGCACACCCCTCGGAGGCCTAGGCTTCCGCGGCCCCGTCACTGTCACTGGCCCCGTCCCCGTCTCCGGATATACCCATAGATTTCCCGATCGCAGTAGTGCCTTCACCAGTTTATTCTTCCTAGGCATTTTTAAGTTGTTGAAGGGTGTAGGAAGGCAGTTGTTACACAATAAATAGGTCAAGTCTCAGCTCACAGACACTTAACCTAAGAAGTGCGCATGGGGGTAATTAGACACCTCTGCCTGTGCTGACGTATTTGAGCTGTTTCCATCACTAAAATATTAATTTTACCATATATAGCATTAATACTTATCCATACGCTCCTATTATGGGTTGATTATAAAGGTATTAACCTGAAACAACAATAAAACGAGTGAAAACAGCGTTTGGATGGTCAAAATCGGAGATACAGGCCGCGAGTTATATAATGTATGGGTGAGGCAACCTGCTTTCCCGCCACTTTCCCCCAAGGCCACTGAGACACAGTCGATCGATACTCTCTCTCTCTCTCTCTTGCAGTCGCTTGCTAACAGTGATGTCAATGCCCTGCTTGCAACTTGCTAATGTTAGCACGAAAATATACCTCAGAATAAGGGAATAACAGGGAAAATAGGTGATAACTGAAGGAGGGGAGGAAAGTGGGGAAGGAGGGGAGGTAGAGGAGTGATATTTTGCATGGCCCAGGGGCAATTTTTTTTTTTTTTTTTTTTTTTTTAAAGTTTGATTTTTTTTTTCTCTGACTCTTAAGAGTCTTCCCGCAGTCCGCCGGGGGAACTCTTAAGAGTCTTCCCGCAGTTCCCGGGTTAAGGATATTGGGACTGAGATGGAAGCACACACACACACACTCTTCTGGCATCTTCATTACCCTTCTGGCAGAGGGTAATGAAGTGGAGGATCAATTGACTGTAATGAAGAGACAGATGATGGGTCTGTTAAGATGGAAGGGAGTTATGGAGAATTGGAGGAGAGATATAGGTATGAAGGTGGAGTCACTGACAGAAATATGTGGAGCCAGTTCAGTAGCAACTGCAGATGGGCCATTAATTGCTAACCTAGATGCTGTGATAAGGAAAGTATACGAGCTGGAGGCAGAGAACATGGCACTCAAGGAGCAGCTAAAGGAGTATGAGGGCCATTTAAGTGAGAAAGTAAAGGGAGTAATAAGTGAGGAGAAAAATGAGTGGACAAGGGTGGGGAATGCTAAGGTGGATGCATTGGAAGAAATCATGAAGGAGCAGGTGGAAGAGAGAGAACAAGAGAAAAGAGAGTTTGAGAAGAATGTAGTGCAGGTTTTGAAGAGCAAGGAGAAGGTAGTGAGGGAAACAGTAGATAGAGGTAAATGTATAATCTTTTTTGGAGACATTGAAGAACATTTAGCAGATATGAGGGAAAGAAGGGGAAGGGATGAGGACCAAGTAAAGAAAATATTGGAGTGTCTAGACGAAGGCTGTGATTGGGGGAAAGAACTGGACGAAGTAAGACGGCTAGGAAGATATAAAAAGGGTGAGATGAGACAGATAAAAGCAGAGTTTAAATCTAGGTCAGTGGTTGAAGCATTAACCAATATGAGCTGGAGGCTAAATAGTTGTACTGAAATGAAACATATTAGGGTGAAAAAGGACTTAAGCATAGAAGAAAGGGAAAAGTTAAGAGAAGTTTAAGCGAGGACTGATGATGAAAATCGAAAATTGTCAGATGAGGAGAATTTTTTTTTTTTTTTGGAGAGTAAAGGAAGGGAAACTAAAGAAGTGGTACACTCAGAGTCAGAAAGAACGGAAAATACGAGGAGAAATGAACAAGGAGACAATGAGTCAGGTAGTGGATCAAATCGAGGACAAAGAGATAGTGAGGGAGGAGCAGGAGATAGAGACAGTGAGTCAGGTAGTGGATCAAACCGAAGACAGAGAGATGGTGAGGGAGGAGCAGGAGATAGAGACAGTCAGTCAGGTAGTGGATCAAACCGAAGACAGAGAGATGGTGAGGGAGGAGCAGGAGATTGTGAAGGGGGGGGGGGGGGGAGGAGAATAGAACTAGCAGGGAGTGTGGAGGTAGGTCAGGGAAGGGATGGAGGAGGAGGTGAACCTAATAGGAGGCAGAGAGGGAAGAGAAACAAGGAGGAGGATTCCAATATACTGTGCTACTACACTAATATAGATGGAATAAACAGTAAAAAGGTAGAGTTAGATGATATATTAAGAAAGGATCAACCACAGATAGTCTGTTTGATGGAGACAAAGCTGAACCAGGACTTTGACAGCAATATAGTGTTTAGTGAAGGATATAATATATGGAGATATGATAGAAATGGAAAAAGGGGAGGTGGAGTGGCAGTATTAGTTAAGAACCCTATGACAGCAAAGCAAGTGGAGTTAAATAATGAATGACAAGGCAGAAAAATGGCAGTTGAACTCAATGATATAGAAGGAAAAAAGCTAGACATAGCAGTAGTTTACATGCCACCAAAGACCAGAGCATGGAGGGAGTTAGAGTTTGAGGAGATGGTCGAGGATATGATACAGTCGTTGAGAAGATTGCTTTTAAGAAAGAATAGATTGATCTTGGTGGGAGATTTCAACTGTGGTGAGGTTAATTGGGAATCGGGAGATGCAGGGCCAAATCAGAGATCTTGGGGAAGTCGGCTATTAGAGTTGGTTACGGATAATGTACTTACTGTACACAACATATGAAGGAGAATACTAGAATGAGGGGTAATAACGAACCTTCTAAACTCGATCTGATTTTTACAAAAGATCCTCACGAAATAAGTTATATAAACTATATATATGTTCTGTAGGCAAAAGTGATCACCTATTACTGAAATGGAAGTTGATCTCGAGTAATGCCAATAGATTAGACAATAGCTATATAAATGACAAACTAAATTATAGTAAAGCTGATTATGTATCCTTGAAAAGATATTTAGAGGGAGTAGATTGGGATCTTATTTTGAAGGAACAAGATGTACAAGGTAAATATAGTAGGTTCCTCGAAATTTATAGAAAAGGAACCAATCTGTTTGTCCCAAGATACAAAACTGGAAATTTTACTAAGCAGAAAGAATGGTTTAATTTGAAATGCAAAAGAGCTCTGGGTAGGCGTGATGCAGCTTGGGCTAGATTAAGAAGAAGGAACACTGAGAGTAATCGGAATAAATATAAACAGGAGAGGAATAGATATGTTAACATAATTAGGCAAGTTAAAATGAACTATGAGAAGAACATAGTAAATAAATGTGAAAGTGACCCTAAATTGTTTTATAAATATATAAACAGTAAGTTGAAGGTAAAGAAACAAATTACTAAATTAAGAGTAGATGCTAGGACGTATGAAAATGTATCGGACATGTGCGAGGTAATGAATAACAAATTGGGGTCGGTTTTTACTAGAGAGGAAAGTTTTGACGAACCACAGGCGGGAGTACTGGAGAGTGGTCTTAGCAAGATTGAAATAACTAGAGATGAGCTGTTATCTGCGATGAGAGGACTTGAAGTAAGGAAAGCTATGGGACCGGATGAAGTGTCTGCCTGGGTTTTAAAGGAGTGTGCAGAGCAATTAGTGGAGCCAGTGAGGGACATAATTCAAGCTTCCTTAGATAAAGGACAAGTTCCTGTTGAATGGAAAAGAGCAATATCATTCCGATATACAAGAATGGAAACCCTGAGGACCCTTTAAACTATAGACCAGTTTCACTTACTAGTATTGTATGCAAGATTTGTGAAAAGATAATTAGGAAGAGATGGATGAAAATGTTGGAGAGAAAGAAGATAATAACGCCAAAGCAATTTGGATTCAGAGAAGGGACATCTTGTGTTACCAGTCTGCTATGTTACTACAGTAGGGTGATAGATGTACTGCAAGAAAGAGGCGGATGGGTGGACTGCATCTACTTAGACCTTTCCAAAGCATTCGATAAGGTACCACATAAGAGATTGCTATCTAAGCTTGAGACGATAGGATGTGTCAGGGGGAGTTTGCTGAAATGGATGGAGAGCTATTTAACAGATAGAGAAATGAGGACCAACATTAGAGGAACTTACTCATCGTGGCGGAAAGTTGAGAGTGGTGTGCCACAGGGATCTGTGTTGGCACCTCTTATGTTCCTTATGTACGTGAATGACCTGCCGATAGACATAAACTCCTACATGTCAATGTTTGCAGATGACATAAAAATTATGAGACAAATAACAAATATAAGTAGTTGTGAGGAGCTGCAAGGGGATTTAGATAAAATATACGAATGGAGCACCAAGTGGAAAATTAAATTTAATATAAGTAAATGTCATGTGTTAAATATGGGATGAAGTGTGAATAGACCAAATTGGGAGTACAGGATGGGAGATAATATAATTAGCAAGGCCGATAAAGAAAAGGATTTAGGGTTGATTATACAAGATAATTTGTCGCCAGAGAAACATATTAACAAGCTCTTTAGCGGAATGTATGCAATGGCCGGGAATATGAAAGTTGCTCTGAACTACTTCAAAAAGGATGCGTTCAAGAGCAAACTACTTGGATGAGAACATGTTAGCGAAGATTATAAAAAGTATGATTAGACCAAGAATGGAGTATGCAGCAGTGGTGTGGTCCCCGCATCTTAAGAAGCATATTCACAAGTTAGAAAGAATCCAGAGAGCAGTTACTAGATTGGTTCCAATTACTGGTGGTGGAGGCGGAGGTGGAGGCGACGTAGCTGGGTCACCACCTCCGCCTTCACACTGTCCAGGAACGCGTCCCCGACGGGGTACATGCTGCACGCGAACATCAGGTCCTCCCAGATCAGTATCCCTAGCTCATCTGCAATCTGGTAGAGAGACATAAGATACATAACATGCAAGTAGTGTACTGAAGTACTGAAGTTACAAATTATAATGTAAAACTTGCAAAATAAAAAACAAAATTGGGACGACACAAGATAAATGCAAAAGAACTAATCAAAATGTCAAAAGGTCAACACCATATAAATTAAAATGTAAAACTTGCAAACAAAGCAAAACAAAACTGAGACAAAGACAATATAAAGTCAAAACAACTTATCAAAATCGCTATGTGGAAACAATGCTTACTAAAATAAACTTTATGAAATGAAAGAACATAATAATAAGGGGAGGTGTGGTGGAGTGGTCTTGCCACTGGCCTGGTAATCCAAAGGTCCCGGGTTCAAATCCCGATGTATCAATGGGAAGATATTATTGGGATGGAATTTGTGCTGTACCTAGTATCAGAGCATTACCACAAGCCCACCGAAACGTCAATAAAATACCCTCATTGTTCCCTGATTAAATAGCACTGTATGAATATTCCCATATTCAAAATATGCTATAGGGGTGCAATGCCTGGTGAGTTATCTGCTCAACAGGTGGCGTTGTGTGTGTGTAAGTGTGAGAGTCCGAGTGTAGGGGGTGAGACAGTGAAGCACGGGAACGAGGTGGCTTCAGAGATGGGGTCGTTTCGGGCCATGAGTGAGCACCGTGCCTCATGTGAAGGCAAGATGGCAGGTGCTCGTTGTACTCTACGTGCTTCACATGTCTCACTCCCTAGACTGGAACAAGACCTCACAGGCTTCACTGTTCATTGTAAAGCAGTGAATGTTAAGGCTCTCAGCCTATGCCCAAGAGGAAGTAAGGTGGAATATATAAAAAAAAAAAAAAAAAAAAAAAAAAAAAAAAAATCCACCACATAGGGTGTACATTACTACATGAGCAAGTTAATTTGTTTCCCAAGCAAACTAATTGCACACATAACAACGCACTATCGTCACGTTCAAGGACAAAATCACTATGTGCAAATAATGTATTGAATATTTAGGAAAACAATGCTGTGAAATATAAAAACAAAATCACATGAGAGATCCATAAATTAGAAAGTGAGAGAGGAAACAGAAGAACAGGGTGAGGTTAGGAAGGGAAGATGGTGTGTAAACCTGATCTTCTCTTTATTGTTGTGGAGAAAGGATGAAAGTTGTAAGCTGCCTTCCTGGACTTGGAGAAGGTGGAAAAATTAAAGATTATCATGGTTTCCCTTTATGATGATTTTTGAGAAGGAAAACTGACAGGAGGAGGCAGAGGATGGTGATGATTATGATGTAGTTTTTACCACCATACATTCCCTGCTGAATAGCAAGGCTAGGGTGGGTGCCCTGATGAATCAGGGACTTAGTGAATAGTTGCCACAGAATGCTAGACCGCACCGTTCACCAACAGCACTGACATCTGCCAATAACTCACTGGCTGGCCCGAGGCTCGAACCGTCAACCTCACGGTTAGCAGGCGAACGCTCTACCAATCGAGCTACGGCCTGTGGCTGAATATGATGATGATGATAAGTATGATGATGTGATATATGATGTAGTTTTTACCACCATACACTCCCTGCTGAATAGCAAGGCTAGGGTGGGTGCCCTGATGAATCAGGGACTTAGTGAATAGTTGCCACAGATTGCTAGACCGCACCGTTCACCAACATACTGACATCTGCCAATAACTCACTGGCTGGCCCGAGGCTCGAACCGTCAACCTCACGGTTATAGCAGGCGAACGCTCTACCAATCGAGCTACGGCCTGTGGCCTGTGGCCTGATGCTGGTGAAGATAGTGATGTTGATGGTGTTGATGACAATGATGGTGATGTTGATAACATAGCAGACGAACCCTACCTCATAGAAGACATCAAACTCGTATATCCCGCCACCCCACACCCTAATACAGTTTTGGTGGGTGTCAGCGGCTGCCTCCAGCAACGATCGGGTGTACATCGGGGTGACCTCCTCCGGCAAGATGTGGGCGGGGATCCAGTTGCTCCCCTTCATGAACATCGGCACGTTGTTCACGATTACCCGGTAGTAGCGACCTGCGAACAACAAAACAGAGTCAAACAGGAGCAATGTTGCGTGAAGAGTTGAATGAATTTATTATTTTTTTACCATCGTTCTTAACCCGTTCAGTACCAGTTCCGTCCTTTTCATTTTATACTGGCTACTATAGTCCGTTCATTCTAGGTTGGGCAGAAATCGTAACCCCTAGCCTCTCAATACTCAAAAAGGACTAGAGTAATCGAGCTAATATTTCTACCAAATAGGAAGACTTGGCTAAGGAATATGTGTATAAATTGACTAATCACTTGCTCTAGCCCATTTTGAGTTACAGAGGTTAGAGGTTAGAATTTTTGGCCAACCTAGAATGAACGGACTATAATAGACAATTGTATTCAGTTTAAGAAGGGCCTTCCGCAATTAACAGACCTGGGAACAACAGAACATGGATATAAAGACTGAACAGGGTGTCAAACGAAAGACGAGTCCTTTACATTATTTTGTTTACAATTACCCGGTAGTGGCGACCTGGGTACAACATATCATAAAACTGAGGACTGCGTAGACTGCTAATATTTATGTTGTAATTATAGGCATTGTTTGGTTTGCTGTGTTTGGCAGGCATTTGAGCTAAGTTGTCGAGTTACTCAAATAATGTACAGTATTTACATTCTTCTGCAAGTCTGCAACTCTAATCTGGCCACTTCTGAATTACCGATATACTTTTATAACAATTGTATCAATTCTGGCATTGTGGCATAGGCAAAAGAAGTATATCTTGACAAAGTAACCTGGGGGCGTTCCTGTAAAGGCCATGACATTAACACACACTGCAATCCCCATCCCTCTCTATCTCACTGCAATCTCACTCTCACACTCTCTCTCTCTCTCTTCCCTAGGGTTAATAAAGTCTTGGTTCAGCTTGACCGACTTGCTAATCTGCTTGGTGTTTCTCTCTCACTCACTTTTTCTCAATCACTCTCTCTTACACACAATTTCTTTTCCTTACCCTTAACTTCATCACTGGGGTCGATAAAGTCTTGGTTAAGCTCGACGGTCCTGAAGCCCACTCGAACGGACTTGGTGGATTCCTCGACCTGGTTGGTGTCGGTCCACAAGGCAGTCAGTTGGTACAGGGGCTGCTCACCGTAACCATTGGGCCACCACATGTGTACCTCGTTCTATAATAATAAATAATAATGTATGTATCTATGTACAGTATGTATTTACTCAGGCCCATTCCCCACTTTTAATAATAGTACATAATAAATATTACTAAGGTAGCACATCTGACTGCTGATTCAAGGGTCTGCAGTTTGATCCCACCCTGTGACATTGGTAGACTTTGGGAAGCTCAGTCTAGTGATTCATGGCAAATGTCCAGTAAAGTCTCTATAACAAGGACACGCCCTAGCCCTGTCAATCAAGGGAGTACCGGTACATGGTGTTAAGAACTGCATCATCATGTGTCAAGGCCCCCTTAAGCCGGTATCACACGAGCGCTTTTTCACTCATCATTTATCCTCAACACTGGTCTGGCAGCTTATGTGGTCAACATTTACTATATTTCGGTTACCTAAATTCATCTATCAACAGTCTAGTTTCCGATACCAGTGCAAAATACTCAAGAAATGTTGCCAGAAAAATGTTGTTCATCGAATGTTGACTATAAAAGCTCTCGTGTGATACCGGTTTTACCCCAGGGGAAAAATAATTGCAAGAAAAAGTGCTCGGTTATATCCACTTTACTGTATGACTTGAATAATTCACCTACTGTACTAGACGAGACAGAGTAAGGGGCGAGGGAACGTGAAAGCGCTCCTGGACCCTAAGAATTGGAACTTTAAATTATGTTTCTGTTCGGGTTCTGTCTCAGGTCGGCCACCCCCAGCTATGGGGTATGTGCCTGAGTATATACTGTACATACATACATATGTCAAGGCCCCCTTACCCCCAAGGGAATAATAGTTGCAGGAAAAAGTGCTCGGGTATATCCACTTTACTCTATAACTTTACCTCATCTATAGTGTAGCTTGCCACCAGCACCGCCTGATAATCCTGGACGGTGGCGGTGACTCCCTTCTTGTGGGAGAATATGTTACCCAGGGATATACAGTAGTGAGGCTGTCGTCTATCTCACCGGACTCTATGAATGCATCACACCAAACCTGATACAAGGGAAAATAGAACACAAATTAATTGGAATTATAACTTGATTAATCAGCTTGACTTGGAACTTAATTTAAAGAACAGTAATTGAATCCTACGTACTTAAAACATGATGACTAACATTGTAACTAATTTAACTCTACCTATTTGAAACTTGATGGCTAAAGGTGACTTGACATTTCTTACTCTACTTCAATTCTACCTACTGTACATACATACAGTATACAGTAAACATATATGTACATACATACATTTTATAACCATGTGCATCACACAACGTGTGGTTCTGATCACGTCCTAATGGCAGCGCTGTTCAGAGTTGCCTCACTTGTCGGGTTTTTAAATTTGGGATCAGACCATAAGGTCTGATCCCACGTCTTTCTTGGTCTGCCCCTTGGTGAAGCTCCCTCCACGTTCATAGACTTGCATCTCTTCATCTAACTTGATAGTTAAGCTTAATTTGCCACTTAGTATAAATAAATTTATCTGTACCTGTCTCAAGTCAGCCACACCCAATAAAAAAATAAAATAAACAAATATACAAATGGGGTATGTGCCAGATAGATAGATAGATAGATAGATACCTACCATAGACAGAAACCATAACCCCTATGTATCCCTCACTCTATTTACCGTAGTGTATGTACAGGTCTCCCTCACTATCTGATAACCCAATTTATGTTATTATTATAAGTTTTTAGGCATTTAGGTTTGGGTTTTGGCTGGTCCCAGAACGCATCCCTATTTACCCCATTCATTTCAGGGTTTTCTATATGATTTTTCTATTTAACATCGGGTTTTCAGGAACGTCATTCAATCGTATATCGAGGGAGACCTGTATCTGCTACCGCCGCCGCCAACACCGTGAACGACCGCAGCAGTGCAAGTACTGGTACTGAGCTGGATACACAGGCATAGTTTGCCTTTTTCCAGAGGATCTACTGTAAGAAATCTACTGTAAGTAAGAATATAAATCTAACCCAAACTGACCTTAACAGTGACCTCCCAGCCTGGTTTGAAGGATGAATCGGGTTTTGACGGAAGGGGCGAGGTCGGGACGGCTGCGAAGTAAATATCCGTCACCAGCAGCGAATTCCAACCAACGAGCTTCCAATCCTTCCTGGTCATAACAATACTGTACAGAATTATAATGTAAAACTTGCAAAATAAGCAAACCAAAATGAGGACAAGACAATATAAAGACAAAAGAACTAATCAAAATCACTATGTGGAACCAATGCTTTAGCAAAACAAAAATTTTGAATTATAAGAAAACAATCCACCACATAGGGTGTACATTACTACATGAGCAAATTAATCTGTTTCCCAATTAAAATGTAAAACTTAGAACAAACAAACCAAAACAGGAACTGCACAATATACAGGTAAAGATAAAATAACTTATCAAAATCACTATGTGGAAATAGCACATTGAAGATTTAGCAAAACAAGATAATGAAATAAAAAATACCCACAACACTATAATCAGTTGTTATATACCTGTAGAAATAAGGTAACATCAATAACTCTAAATCTTCAACTTTCCCTTCATACTTGTTGAGGGGCACAGGGCCTTGGGTGGGGCTTTGGTGTCCCGGGCGTTTCTGCACGGGACTCAGCTGTATACAATACAGTATATATCCCAAAGAAGTGGAGGGATAGATGTGGATGGTTTGATGGATGTATATGGGTAGATAGATCAGTAGAAGAAGAAGAATTGAACTGACCAAATACCAATATTGGGGAACGCCGGTCTCCAGTCCCAGCTGAACGAGGCTTGTATCTTGCGTATGTGGTTAGCGTGACACTCCCCCTTGAAGACCGGGTCGACACACTTGGGCGGCAGCACATAGTCCGCCACCTGTGCCTCGTATTCCCGGGCGGAGTAGTTGACGGGTGACTCAAACTTCACATCCAGGGTGTTGCTGGTACCTTCCTAGTAGTGTGACGTTAACCACTCCGTTAGAACCGCATGGCTTGTCCTACAGTGACTCGCTAGGATCGCCAGGGCAGTGGATGGGGCTACAGTTTATGTATTAGAGTGTGCTTTATTTCATATGAAAGCTTGTGTCATGGGCAGTCCAGAAAGGCTCTTTGTTTTCACCCATGTCAAGGCTTTATATATTTAATTGTAAAGTATATGTTTTATCATTAACTAGTAATGATGGGATCTGAGAGAGAGAGTAGAACAGAGTGAGAGGGAGCGCGCAGTGTTTTCGTCCCGCTCGATGACGTCACGGCTGGCTGCCTCGTGGGGGTTGGTTGAGAGAGGTCCTTCCCATGCTGTTAGCTCCCTTGCTAGTGGCTAGAGGACTTGTAACCGCTTTTTTCCCACGCGGCTCGAGCTAGTGCGAGTATATATACAGTTCCTCGCCACTCTCTCCCTCAGATCTGGTTTCTAGAACGCATCTATCTCATCCCTTGCTACCTGTCCCCCGCTCGCACCTGAGAATCTTTTCCTCTGCCTACCTCTCTCTTTTTCATATCTTTCACCACCTTTTATTAATATTATATCCCCTCTGGTTAACTCTGCAAAATCAGCTTCATGCTGGCCAGTTGTATTGTGCGTTAAGGTCTGATATAACCCATGTATGTTAGTTGTTAAGATAAGTTGATCACGAAGCATTGGTTGGCATTCATATTGTTTAGTACTGCTTCCTTTAATTATTAGTGTTCTGCTGGATTAGATAATGCTAGACTAGGAGTCTGATATTATAAGGTATTGTTTCCTATGAGTGCTGGCTTTAGTTAAAAGCTGCACGACATACCTGAGAACTGGAGTTGATTGAGTAAATTCTAGTCTGTGTGCCATTGAGAGTAGAGCATGCACGAATGAGGGCTTTTTGCCTATACCATTCTGCACTGTTCTAAGCTCGTTGTTTGTCTTTGAGGTACGCCAGGAGAACGTTTAATACTTCGGTATTAAGGTTTCTCAAGAGAGCTACCCTTCCCTATAACGTAATATTTGACGCACAGACTTGAGATTTGCACTAGGCTATGCGGCATGCCATGCGCACCAGTATCTCGTATCATTGACTCTAGCTAGACTTTATCAGTCACAGTAGACATTAAGTATATTAAACCAATTACTCTTTTTATGTATACCCGTTTATGATTACACAAGCATTTCGCAGCCTAGTTTGATGTATTGAGACACAAACGACTTAGGCTCTTTTTGTTGATAGGAATACTGCATTGTCGTGGCGATTATTATTATTGTTGTAGTGGTTAGGATATTCTTGGCTCCGACGGCATTATATATTCTGCCTTTTGTGTGCATAGCCTGCACGAGCATTGTTCCGCTGCCTGCCTTTTTGGGTTCCATTTCCGATACGAGCATCTTTATAGCATCTAACATTTAACACCTTACGAGCGGCCTATGCGGTTTATTTATGTGTACCGCACAGCGGGGTGTTTTTAGCCAAAATAGGGCTGTTTACGTGATCATTTTCATGCCTAAATAAGACCCAGAACGTAAAACAAGTACCTATCCCTGAAAGGGCATAAACAGAGCTTTCGAATGACACCATAACGATCCTTGTATGATGGATAGTTTTCTTGCAATAACCGTGCAACGCGAGTGCAAAAAGCAGGTAATTCGGTACTTTCAGTACATAATTGAGTATGTAGCGAGTGAGAGAGGGAGGAGGGAGCTGAGATTTGTGTCAGTAGGTTCGCCGCGGTGGTCTGGAGCAGTCATACGCTCGCTAGTCTCCTGCCACCACTTGTCTCTCTCTCTCAGCCACATTACGTGCTGAAATTGCCACTCGACCTATGTCGAGCGCCGCCACATAGTCCAGCTTTATTTAACTCGACTTATGTTGCTCGCCGCTAAATAAGGGTTAAAGAAGATTCCTTGTTAGTGTTGAAGGACTTTAGTGCACTTTCTTTCATGCAGGAGTGCCTGACATTTATTGATTAAAGTAACGTAAGCTGTAACTTCTCTTACCACCTTACTTTGCATACCATAACCAAGCACCTTCGGTTATAGGTAGTAATAGGCTGTTTTCACATAACATTAAGCCTAGAGTAGACGCACATTTATTGAGAGTTTGATAGCCTATTATTGCATATAGAACTCTGTAGAGTATTTGTGTTCTTTGTTCACTGGGAATATACATCAGAGGTTGGAGCTAGCGCTTTCTGTTGTAACATTTATGCCATTACTAGTCCAATGAATAAGAGCCCTGATATATTTGAACCCCAGTCGTAACAAATGGCGACCTTACCTAGGATTTGGTGAACCTACATTTATTAGCAGGGAACATTTGTTGTTTTGGAGAATATTTTGCGGGGATCAGCAAGATTTTTTTTTTTTCGCAACATAGTATAGCCGAGAATTTTTGTGTGTATATTGAGGTATAAGAGTTTGGGGTGCTTCTTTTCTGAATATTGAGAGCATCATGTCTTATACCGGATCAGAGGAGAATGGAGACACAGTACGTAATGTCGAAACTGAGGAACAGCAGCATGACAAAAGGGTTAATCGGGCGAACTGTGAGGAGGATGCTAGGATATTTTTGCAATGGCCTGTTACTGCCGAGCGGTTGGAGGGTATGGATCGGTACGGTCTTCAATGCCTGGCCACAGCTATCGGTCATGCGGTTACTAGCAGCATGACCAGGGATAACTTGATAACGTGTGTACTGGGCAGGGTGACTGGTGAGCGAGATGGGTTGAGTGCTCAGAGCCCTTCGGCCATGCTTCCCCTACACTCGACTCCCAGCCATCCCAGTAGTTTGCCGACCCCGGGTACGCTTCCGCAGTTGGGTGGTGACTGGCAGGGTGGGTTGCCCCTGGGGGGACCACCGGTAATTTCAAACATTGTAGCACCTTCACCTCCTCAAGGGTTAACTCCAGAATTATTGCTTCAGCTCGAATTAGCTAAGCTTCAGCAGCAATTAGAATTAGCCAAGATAGAAGAGAGAAAAAGTCACCAGCACATAGAGCTAGCAAAAATCCAAGCTGATTTAGAGTCGACTAGGTACTGTGCCGACATGGATGTACAGAAGTCGCGAGTAGAGGCAACGGGACAGCGACTTGGGGCTGGTAACCGTGTTCATGAGCAGTCTCTCTCGCACTTATTGAAACTGGTTCCGGTGTTTGATGAGAGTGGTGTAACAGAATTTTTCACACGCTTTGAGAAGAAGTGCCAGGAACACCAGTGGCCAGAGAATAAATGGGCAGCACTTGTATCCTCTAGATTAATAGGCAAGGGTCTTAAAGCCTACGATGCGTTACCTTTGGAGTCATGTATTGTGTATGAGGATCTCAAGGAGGCTGTCCTGAGGGCTTACGAACTGCAACCAGAAACGTACCGTTTGAAGTTCCGGGGTGTAACTAAGGGAAGAGATAGCACCTTTTTGGAACACGCCCGGGACTTGTCCGATGCTATGGGGAACTGGCTCCGATCTGAGAAGGTCACAACATTTGATGAAATTAAGCAGTTAATGATGTTGGAGCAGTTCTTTAAGAGCACGGGCGGTGATCTAACTTTGAACTTGAAGGAGAAAAGCCCAAGAACTCTAGTCGAAGCAGCAGAAATGGCTGATCGACGGCTGTCGTTGATTCGGGGTTGCGGGTCCTCACAGAAGTACGATGTAAGTGCTAAGGACCGTTATCCTCCCCCTCCCCGGAACAATGACACATTTAAACAGAAGAGCCATGAAACTAAAACTGAATCCAAACCATACACCACACCGTATGTGAAAAGTCAGGGGCCTTTTACATCACAGTATAAGCCGAAACCGAAATTTATGTGTTTTAGTTGCCACCAGGAGGGTCATAAGGCAAATGAGTGCCCTAGTCGACCTCCTCCGGCAGCCGTGTCTTTTGCTCACGGCATTGGAGTGTTCAAGAGGACATCGGAGTTTGTTAGAGGCATTTCTTCCGAGGTAAATACACTGCCAGTGCAGAAGGATCCGGAAGGCTTATTCCCTGTCCGTGATGCCTTTAGTGACCACAGGGGACTCGGTTGTGTGGAGTGGGGGGGTAGAAGACATGAGGTGAGAATTTTGCGTGACACTGGGGCATCGCAAACACTGTTGAGAAATTTCACTGGTAAACCTGTCAATACGGCGCGGGTGGTTGTGGTTCAGGGAGTTAATGCGACAAGGTCATACCCGCTTGTAAGAATGAAGGTGGAAGTTGATGGTGTGACTCGTGACCTGGATGTAGGAATTGTGGAGAAGTTACCTGTTGGGGCGTCGACCTCCTTCTTGGCAACGACTTTGCGGGGCCTACTTCTGAGGCTCCACCCTTAGTCGTTGTCGAGAAGCCGGCCGACGTGAGTAGGGAGGAGCAGGAGTGGGTTGAGAAGTGTCCGGTGCAGCCTATGGCGTGTGTTTTCACCGGAGATCCTGCATCCAGGGAGTCACATTCTGGTCAACAATCTTTAGATTAGCGGAGGAAGGGTACCGAGAAGGGGTTGAAAGTTGATGCGGTTGAGAGTTTAGTGTCAACGGACCTTCTCGGGGACTCATTATTAGGACCACATTTCGAGTCTGGAGAAGACCCAGTAACTGTTCCTGAAGGGGCAGAGGATGGGCTTAAAAAGACGAAAGAGTTGAAGGAGGACAGTGATGCACAGTCGGGAGATGTAGCAACAAAGTACCCTGATGCGTACCCTATGAGAAATGGGTCGGCGAAGACGGTGGTCCGAAGCTTGCTAGTGTATTTTTCCCGGTATGGTTACCCGCAGGGGATTCAGTCAGTCCAGGGACCCAACTTCACTTCTAGCCTCTTGGTTCAAGCAATGCCGCAGCATGAGATTGTTGGGGTTGTGTCATCTGCGTATCATCCGGAGAGCCAGGGTGTGTTAGAGCGATGGCACTCAGCCTTGAAATCTGTGCTTCGTTGTTGTTGCTTTGAGAGTGGGAGGGATTGGGATCTTGGCCTGCCATGTGTTTTGTTTGCTGTGTGGGAGGTACCTGGGGAGAGTTTGGGATTCAGCCCTAATGAGCTCGTCTTTGGACACCGTGTCAGAGGGCCTCTCCATATGGTTGAAGAAGTATGGGAGGGCGCAGAAAAACCTTGTTCTATGCTCAAGTGTGTCCTCAACAGTCGAGAACGGATGTTGCGCAGTCTGGAGTTGGCTGGCCGTAATTTGACTAGCTCTCGGGCCCTCAGGAAGGACAGGTACGACCTCAAGGTTGAACTCAGGGAGTTTCACGTGGGTCAGGAGGTGTTGATTCTACTGCCCCTTGTAGGTCACCCCTTATCCGCGAAGTACGCTGGTCCTTATAGGGTGGTGGAGGAGCTATCAGACCTGGATTACTTGGTAGCCACTCCAGACAGACGGAAGCGCAATCAGTTATGTCATGTTAATCCCATGAAGGAGTATGGGAGGCACCCCCCTGAGCCTCTCACTGTGCCTGTGATGACGTTTAGCAGTCAAGGTGGAGAAGGAGAACGGGACAGTCAAGCTCAGGTGGAGGATAACTGGAAGGATAAGAAGTTCAAATGGGCGCCTGAGTGTGAGAAGGTGTTTAGAGAAGTAAACCACCTGTTGTGCACTCACCCGATCCTCAGGGCCCCTGACTTTAGCCTACCTTTCCAACTAGCAACGGAGGCTAGTGGTGTGGGGGCTGGTGCCGTCCTTGTGGAAAAGGACGATGATGGGCTGGAGCATCCTGTTAGTTTCTGCTCGGAGAAGTACAATTCGGCCCAGGGGAGCTGCTCTGTTGTGCTTGCGCTGGGGCATTTCGAGGTCTATGTTCCAGCCTATGGTCCGGTCGTTGTAGTTTACCCAGATCATCACCCTCTCAAGTTCTTGGACCAGTTTCACAATCGGAATATGAGGCTGACCAGGTGGTCACTAAGGTTACTGGTATATAACCTGGACATACGCCATATTGCCGGTTGTGACAATGTGGTTGCAGATGGTCGTTCAAGGGTATATGATCCTGGGTAGATTGACACACGGGTAGCCTCCTGCGTTAGTTTGAATAGTATTTTGCGCTTGGTGCTTGTTGGCTCGCGGTTGTAGCCCAGCGTATTGGGTCGTAAAGCAGGAGTTGAGCGTTTGGTATAGAAGAAAAAACTAGGCTTGCCCCTATAGTGCAGCCGAAATAAACAAATTAAAAACATAAAAATCAAATAAAAACTCTTTCTTTGATAGTTGAATGTTTTCAGTATGTTATAGCAGTAATTCTGAGTTGCACTCCTCTCAGAATGCTGGGCTAGAGAAGCTCGCTCTTGAGGAGCATAACTACATATAATTTAACCTATTGTGTTGGGGAGGGTTATAATTTTGAAAAATGTTTTGTTGAAGAACTGTGCCAGATATTTTACTGCCGCTGCGTGATGGGAAGTGGAGATATAGCATGGGTTCTAACCATCAGATTTTTTGTGAGCCTTGGGGCCTCTGAGAAAAATCTTGGGGGGGGGTGTGACGTTAACAACTCCGTTAGAACCGCATGGCTTGTCCTACAGTGACTCGCTAGGATCGCCAGGGCAGTGGATGGGGCTACAGTTTATGTATTAGAGTGTGCTTTATTTCATATGAAAGCTTGTGTCATGGGCAGTCCAGAAAGGCTCTTTGTTTTCACCCATGTCAAGGCTTTATATATTTAATTGTAAAGTATATGTTTTATCATTAACTAGTAATGATGGGATCTGGGAGAGAGAGAGAGAGTAGAACAGAGTGAGAGGGAGCGCGCAGTGTTTTCGTCCCGCTCGATGACGTCACGGCTGGCTGCCTCGTGGGGGTTGGTTGAGAGAGGTCCTTCCCATGCTGTTAGCTCCCTTGCTAGTGGCTAGAGAACTTGTAACCGCTTTTTTCCCACGCGGCTCGAGCTAGTGCGAGTATATATACAGTTCCTCGCCACTCTCTCCCTCAGATCTGGTTTCTAGAACGCATCTATCTGATCCCTTGCTACCTGTCCCCCGCTCGCACCTGAGAATCTTTTCCTCTGCCTACCTCTCTCTTTTTTCATATCTTTCACCACCTTTTATTAATATTATATCCCCTCTGGTTAACTCTGCAAAATCAGCTTCATGCTGCCAGTTGTATTGTGCATTAAGGTCTGATATAACCCATGTATGTTAGTTGTTAAGATAAGTTGATCACGAAGCATTGGTTGGCATTCATATTGTTTAGTACTGCTTCCTTTAATTATTAGTGTTCTGCTGGATTAGATAATGCTAGACTAGGAGTCTGATATTATAAGGTATTGTTTCCTATGAGTGCTGGCTTTAGTTAAAAGCTGCACGACATACCTGAGAACTGGAGTTGATTGAGTAAATTCTAGTCTGTGTGCCATTGAGAGTAGAGCATGCACGAATGAGGGCTTTTTGCCTATACCATTCTGCACTGTTCTAAGCTCGTTGTTTGTCTTTGAGGTACGCCAGGAGAACGCTTAATACTTCGGTATTAAGGTTTCTCAAGAGAGCTACCCTTCCCTAAAACGTAATATTTGACGCACAGACTTGAGATTTGCACTAGGCTATGCGGCATGCCATGCGCACCAGTATCTCGTATCATTGACTCTAGCTAGACTTTATCAGTCACAGTAGACATTAAGTATATTAAACCAATTACTCTTTTTATGTATACCCGTTTATGATTACACAAGCATTTCGCAACCTAGTTTGATGTATCGAGACACAAACAACTTAGGCTCTTTTTGTTGATAGGAATACTGCATTGTCGTGGCGATTATTATTATTGTTGTAGTGTTTAGGATATTCTTGGCTCCGACGGCATTATATATTCTGCCTTTTTGTGTGCATAGCCTGCACGAGCATTGTTCCGCTGCCTGCCTTTTTGGGTTCCATTTCCGATACGAGCATCTTTATAGCATCTAACATTTAAAGAAGATTCCTTGTTAGTGTTGAAGGACTTTAGTGCACTTTCTTTCATGCAGGAGTGCCTGACATTTATTGATTAAAGTAACGTAAGCTGTAACTTCTCTTACCACCTTACTTTGCATACCATAACCAAGCACCTTCGGTTATAGGTAGTAATAGGCTGTTTTCACATAACATTAAGCCTAGAGTAGACGCACATTTATTGAGAGTTTGATAGCCTATTATTGCATATAGAACTCTGTAGAGTATTTGTGTTCTTTGTTCACTGGGAATATACATCAGAGGTTGGAGCTAGCGCTTTCCGTTGTAACATTTATGCCATTACTAGTCCAATGAGTAAGAGACCTGATATATTTGAACCCCAGTCGTAACAGTAGGCAGAATATAAGAACATAAGAAAGTGTGAGTCTGCAGAAAGCCGATTGGCCCACACAAGGCAGATCCATCTCACACCCAACCCCAATTATAAGGCCTAATTATAGGCACAGCTCACTAACACCATGAGGACTGACCTCACCAAAACAGTCAGAGGTCAACACAAGAGAACGGGGGTCTTCAGAGCGCCGATTGGCCCACATCCGGCAGATGCCCCTCACACCCAACCCATCTCCTCCATATGCCCATCTAATTTTATCTTAAAGCTCTCTATCAGGAAAGATGTCCCAATCTCACATGTTTCTTTGGTTAGCAACATTAACATTAGCAACATTAACAAACTAATATAAGTAAATAGAATCACCTTATGTTGACTACATAAATAAAACCAACTAACCTGCAGTTGGTTCTTGACATCAAAGACATATCTGACGAACATGTTGTCGGAGCGTCCCACCGTCTGAGCATTGACCTGTACTTCTGCCACCGTGTCCAAACCCTCAAAGATCAGCGCCACTCGGGTGTAGTTCAACAGTGAGGCGTCAGCTGGGGAAATATAAATATTGTACAGTATTCAATATATTTTCTTGCCCAAGGGTCACTTAATTCCACAGAAATTCACTAGCACTAGTAAAAACTCAATACATACATACATAAAATTTTAAGATTGAGTGCTCCACACATACGTGCAGTTTCAGTCTCTTGTCCTAATGACGGCATTCCAGGCAACCCTGTTAAGGGCTGCTTCACTTGTCAAGTTTTTGGATTTGAGATCGGCACGTGTAATCCGATCTCAGGTCTTCCGGTCCACCCCTTGGTGCAGCTCCCTCCACAATCACAGACCTTTTTTTCACCCAATTTTGTTCATCCATTTTTCTCCACATGCCCTCTCTATTTATTGCCGGACACCTTAATCCCCTTTAGGAGGGTGGCCATACACAAAACGCTCCCAAGCGGATGCGTCCCCGGTGAGGACAACCCGTGCCAGTATGTTTAAGGACTTACAGCATTGACATTGGGTCCATCCAGTTCAGAAGCCCTCTACTGTATGTATCTTTTTAGCACTATCTTTTTAAATACAAGTTATAAAACAAGCGACGACGCATACAGACTAATAACACACATAACAAAGCCACTACAACAGCTTCCTCTCTCTCCAACACCCCTTCTCCCCTCTCTACACTCTTCAAATAAGTAGGAAAAGTAGAAAGTAGGTACAAGGTGCTGTTGTAAAGGCTTATCCCTCAATACCTTCACCTGACCTGACCTAATATAAAAGATGGTAAGACAAAGGGCAAAACACAACGTACTGACCAGTTAGTTGGGTAAAGTAAGTCCAGTTCATCTTTGAGACCCAACGATAGTCAAGGTCGTTGAAGCGGTAGTAGTAGTCGAACTGGTCCAGTACTCCGGCCTTCATTAAATCCGAGTACACACCGCCCGGCACCGTCCCTCCCACCGCCATGATCACTGAAAATGCAAAGGAATATTTTAGAAGAGTAGTGTCAATACTATACTTCATTCACATTAACTTGGTAGCATATTCTTCCCTTCTTCTATGTAATTATGTTTATATAATAACACATGACACCACTATATATAAAAAAAAAATAGCCCATAATACAAAGCTAAAAGCATGTAAAACCTTCCAAGAATTACTGAAAAAAGTATTGGTACAATATGTCTTCTAAGGGTCGACATCGATGCCAATATGTATCCGAAGGTGTACAACATGATAGTTATCCAAAAGGTAGAGTAGTGCAATCAGCCTCTGGAGCAGTGGACCACTGGTTCCTATCTTCAGAAAATTCCTGTGCTTGGTATGCTTCCAGCCAGGGCCCCACTGGGGTAAATAAAATAGCAAAACAGTGGTGGAACTGCCATCCGGGTGAGGAACTGCTCTGGATCTGCTCCTTCCGTGCTAATGGTCATAATCCACTTAGTGGAAATGGCACTGTGGAGTGGGTCAGTCGGGGCATGTCTGGGAGCCTGGAGACATATTCTGCCATGGCCATCCCTTTTGGGGTGCTTCCTCTGGAAGTGGGGTGTCAGATTTGATGAAGATGATGATATAATAGATAGACAAATTACAGTACAACAATATATCAACTATGTACTGCACTCTATACTTTGATATAAGGACACAAATGCAGAGTAGGACCCACATTTATTCAACGTTTGGCCAGACACAACTTCTTCAGGAATAACGTTATTCCTGAAGAAGCTGTGTCTGGCGAAATGTGGAATAAACTTGGGTCTTACTCTGCATTTGTGTCTTTACCTCATCTGTCACAGCCAATGCTGATCATTCATCACTCTATACTGTACTTTATTTGATATTATAAATAAGGAACATCCCGTTCTTAACATTAATCCTCCATTACAAACCCCAATATACTAGAATAAATTAATGAAAGCATATGATCCTCCCGGGATTCGAACTCGGGACACCACACCCAGAACATAAGCACCTAAACCATTACACCACCAACACACCCAACTTACAATTATGATCAGCCTTGAGTGACCAGTTTGAAGGAATGATGATGATGCCTGGCAGTGGAGGGTGGGTGTACATATAGGACAGGTAAGCCAGGTACCCGGTAGTGGCACACATCACACCCAGACATATGAGGGCCGGGGCATACACACGCCACCACGCACCCTCACGCACCGCCTCCTTCTCTCGGGTTAAGGGGTTCGGGCTCATGTCTGTCGTGGTGATCAGGGTAGGGTGTCGTGGTGATCAGGGTAGAGTCAGGGTGTCAATCGAAAGCCGAGTCCATTATTATTGTCTTTGTAAGGATAGGATTCTGGTCTATAGTTTCAATTATGCCTTTGGAAGTGATACCATGGTACAAACTACAAACAATTTCATTTTGCGTCCATTTTCTTGTATTCCTTCTTCTATTCATTCAAGTCTTTATACAGATTTGTTCCGGTTTGACACCTTTGGTATAGAGTGCTTTGCTTTGTGCTATTAACAGGCTAGGTTGGTGAAGTGATGTTGATATTGCTTCCTTGGGGTAAGGGCCTATGGTACTGTAGTCCTTTAGGTCGTGCTATTCCAGGAACAAACATACCGTACCCATGATAACATAGCTCAGCCTGTATATACGCCATTAAAATTCTCCAAGAAGTAGAACAACTTAAGAACATAGGAAAATGGGAGTCTGCAGAAAGCCGATTGGCCCACACAAGTAAGATCCCTCTCACACCCAACCCATCTCATCACTGCTCTTAAGCACTAGAGTTTGCACATTTAAAAGGCTGGATGTGCCTTGATGCAGTAGTATATACATTAAATTTTTTCAAGGATGACTCTCCTGACCCAAATTGTCTCCAAATCTGCATGTAAAAATATTACATTACTGTTGGAATAGGATGGTGGCATACTTTTCTTGTGGAGGTGGTGGTGTGGTGGTGATGGTGTGCTGTTGATGTTGTTGTAGTTCCCCAGATTGCCTGGCCGAACAGTCCCGAGTCTGGTAGACCGAAGCCATCCAGATGCTCAGGGCCCCAAAGGGGCTAGGGTAAGATGAGATCTGTCTCTGATAGGGCAGCGGGGGAGGGGATCATTAGACCACGGGCTTGCATCCCCGGGCCAATACCACCACCGTTCGCAGACCACCTTGCAGTGCCACCCAATCGGGAGATCTCACCAGCACCTAGAAGGAAAAGTAATACAGTACAGGAAAAGAGACAAACAGAAACGGCTAAGGTTGGGTAGAGGATGCCAAACCTCACTCTGGATAGGACCAGCCCTCAGCCATGTTGTTGCTGTAAGAATGCAAAAGAGAGAGAGAGAGAGAGAGAGAGAGAGAGGAGAGAGAGAGAGAGAGAGAGAGAATGAGAGAGAGAGAGAGAGAGAGAGAGAGAGAGAGAGAGAGAGAGAGAGAGAGAGAGAGAGAATGAGAATGAGAGAGAGAGAGAGAGAGAGAGAGAGAGAGAGAGAGAGAGAGAGAGAGTACAAAGGAGTACAAAGGAAATCAAGCAACAACAGATCTAGTGACCCTTCTAGGTTGCTTGTCCTCCAAAACACTGAGGATCAAGTGTCCAAACAGTGGTTTAGAGTGGGTAAGGGAACATTGAAAAGGGAATTACTGCCCTGGAACTAATGTCCGTGGCAGGATTAGGAAGTTAGTAGGGGACAGATGGGTTAGTAACTGAGGGGGGGATAAAATAAAGTTATTCATTTACAAACGCAGTCAGTCGCGGGTTTGATGCGAGATATTTGTCTAGGCGGAGTTTAAATGAATCAACGGTGATGCAGTCTATAACGTTTCGGGGAAGCCCATTCCACAAGTTGACAACTCGATTGAAGAAGAAATTCTTAGATTCGTGTGAGTTAAAAGATTTACCAATAATTTTGCAACCGTTTCCCCGCGTGTAATTAGATTGGTCGATAGTGAAGTACTTACTAGAGTTCATATTGTCGATGCCTTTGATGATTTTGAACACTTGAATTAAGTCACCTCTTAATCTGCGCTGGGTTAAAGGAAATGATTTAATTCTCTAAGACGCTCTTCGTATGGTTTGTTCTTTAGGCTAGGTATAATTTTGGTAACTACGTTGAACTCGTTCTAGCTTGTTTATATCTTTTTGGTAATAAGGGCACCAGGATTGAACGCAGTATTCCAGAAGAGGGCGGACTAAGGAATTGTAAAGGGTTAGGATAACTTCTTTGGATTTATGCTCAAATGACCTGCCTATAAAGCCAATTATTTTGTTTGCCTTCTTAACAACTTCTGAACATTGTTGACTCGGTTTTAGGTTACTCGATATTGTTACTCCCAGATCGGTTTCTCTGTTTACATTCTTAAGCTGAGTGCCATTCATCGAATAGTTTGCTTTCTCATTTAGGTATCCGATATGTAGTACTTTACATTTATCCGCATTGAAACTCATTTGCCAAATTTGGGCCCAACATGACAATTTATCTAGATTGTGTTGCATATCGTCAACTTGTTCTTTTGAGAGTACGCTATTTGCAATTTTTGTATCGTCAGCAAATTTTGAGATTGTACAGGTGAGACCCTCATCTATGTCGTTGATGTAAATTAGAAAGAGAATTGGTCCTAGTACCGATCCCTGGGGTACCCCGCTACTTACATTGGTCCATTTAGATGCCTTACCGTTTATGACTACTCTTTGCTTTCTGTCGCTGAGCCAATTTTCTATCCATTTCAACACACCGTCTTGTATTCCATGTGCTTTTAGTTTTAGCAGTAAACGTTTGTGGGGAACTTTGTCAAAGGCCTTTTGAAAATCAAGGTATATAATATCTACAGCTTTACTCTCATCGTAGAGGTTGAGGATATCGTGGAAGAAGTCTAAGAGGTTTGTTAAACAGGAACGTTTTTTACGAAAGCCGTGTTGAGTATCTTTAAGTATGTTATTTTCCCCGAAGTGATTTACGAGTCGGTCTCGTATGACCGTTTCTAGCATTTTACATACAACTGAGGTTAAGCTAATTGGACGATAGTTACTGGGTAGGGATTTGCTGCCTTTTTTTAATATTGGTGTTACGTTGGCTAGCTTCCACTGATCGGGCATAGTTCCAGACTGCAAGGATTTATTGAATAGTAATGTCAGTGGTTCGGAGAGCTCATCCTTAGCTTCCTTTAGAACTCTAGGCGAGATTGTATCAGGTCCAGGCGTTTTATTTACCTTGAGTTTATCTAAACAATTCAATACTTCTCTCTCTGTAACGGTGATATTGCTTAGAACATCTGAATTATCAATCTGAATCGGCGATGGTGTAGGGATATCACTGAGGTCTTCTGTTGTAAAAACTGATGCAAAGAAGGTATTGAGGGCATTACTCATTTGTACTTCGTCTTTGGTGTATTCTCCATTTTCATCGACTAACGGTCCAACAGTTGAAGTAACTACTTGAGAGAGAGAGAGAGAGAGAGAGAGAGAGAGAGAGAGAGAGAGAGAGAGAGAGAGAGAGAGAGAGAGAGAGAGAGAGAGAGAGAGAGAGAGAGAGAGAGAGAGAGAGAGAGAGAGAGAGAGAGAGAGAGAGAGGGGGGGGGGGGGAGTATAAGTGTAGGGTGGTGCTGTACGGTACAGAAAACGGTATGTGCTTGGATGGATGCATGGAAGACACACAGAGTTTGAAGCAATTTAAGTCATAGGCAGAGGGAAAGACTGATTCTGGGAGAGTTCCAAAGCTCAGCAGATGAATAGAAGAAAGACTGAGAATACGTTTCACTCTTGGGTTGGAGAGTTGCACAGGAAATAATGAGTGAAGAGCCCCATCTTCTCTAGAACCCATGGACACCTGAGAATTTGTGTTATCGTCTTATCTGTATTTGTTTATGTTTTATTAATTAGTATACCAGTATATACTATGTTGAATTACTGATAGCTATAATTAAGGGTAGCATTCAAGGAGACTACTGCAGGACTCTTCCTCTTACCTCTGACCAGGTATAGGTTATCCTAGTGTTTACTGGCCTATACCCCTTTGAAAGGACATTAACCTAACCTATCCTAGTATTATAGGTGGGGGCTGCTGCCCCCACACCCCCGCTTTGACTTAGATTTTTGGTGTATTTGTCTGTGAAGTGGGTATTTTTCAATTTGTTGATAACGAAAATCCTCCATGCGGACTATATGGAGAAAAATATGGCAAATCTATTGGTGCCTATTTTCCCTAATAAATTGTTTCTCATAACGCTGCACTAGTCTCGTTGAATATAACCCTGCTGGCAATATATATGATGATGACAATAAATCATGCGGGTGTGAGTGGGGCAAAACCCCACCTCAACCTATTATTGTATCCTATGGCAGTCAAAATAGACGGGAAAATGATCACGAGCGAGCCGAGTAGTGTAAACAAGGCGGGCAGTACGCCCGAATACTACATCCTTACCGCATATTTTTTTAAAGTGGCACAAGGCTCCCAGCCAGTCCCAGTCCATGAATCACTCTGGAACAAATTCAAAACTGTTGCAGCAGAAGAGATTAGGCCTAGCCACGATGAAAGAAAATACAGAAAAAGAGGTATTTAGCCTCCGAAAAGGCTCCCACGTTTGCGGCCACAAATTACTACCGTTACGTTCGGGGATCCCGCGCGCACCCCCCCCCCCCCCCCTATCCTTCCAGGACTTATTCTCATCATGTATAGTCAGCAGGAGGTTACGGGGGTAAATAACAGCAGCAAGCAGGCCGTGGGCCCATGGAAATTTGGAAAAAAATATTAAATTAGGCGGCAAGAATGTAGTTACCGGGTGTACGCGGACGCTCGCCATCATGTTCCCGTCTATTTTGACTGCCTTTGGATACAAAAATACATTACCCTAACCAAACAACCTACTGTAACCTAACTAACCTAGTATATACCGGTATTATAGATTTATAAGTATTTATTTTATTATAGGCCTAAGTATTTATAGATGATTTATGGGTAAAAATTGAAGAGACCCCGGACAGCCTTTTTACTAGTTAATTCTAGTTTGTTTTTAATTTTTCTTTGATATACCGTACAGTGTTGTTTAATACCGAGGACCGTCGCATTTTAGTATTTTCAACATTAGCCTAATCTAACCTAACCGAAAACTAACAGACGGTCTAAACCCAGCTCACGTTCCCTGTTTATGGGTGCACGGCGGTCTAAACCCAGCTCACGTTCCCTGTTTATGGGTACGCGACGGTCTAAACCCAGCTCACGTTCCCTGTTTAGTTTTCGGTTAGGTTTGGTTAAGTTAATAATAATAATAATAATAATAATAATAATAATAATAATCTTCTGGTAACTTATATAGCGCCCGTGTCTCCTCCTTCGAGGATTCACAAGTGCTTGGCTTTCTTTAGTCTACCAGAGACCATTACCCATCCCTCTTGCTCATGGGGAGATGGTAACCGCCGGCTGTATCCCAGAAAAACTTTTCAATCTGAGAGGGGATTGAACGCGAGACCTTCAAGATGGGAATCAGGCACGCTATTAACTGAGCCAGCCGGACGGCTGGTTAGGTTAGGTTAGGCTAATGTTGAAAATACTAAAATGTGACGGTCCTCGGTATCAAACAACACTGTATATAAAAGAAAGTAACAAAAAACTAGAATTAGGCTAGGCCTAACTAGTAAAAAGGCTGTCCGGGCCCCGGGGTCTCTTCAATTTTTACCGATTTATGTTGTATGTCGGTAGTGGTATCAGGGTGTCAATCCACAAAATATGAATTGTGGTATCATTATGGTTTATTATTTCGTTATCATTATAGCGCGAACGACGCTGAGGCGAGCGCCGAAGGCGCGAGCTCTAGGGGGGTCCGGGGGCATGCCCCCCCGTAAAAATTTGAGAATTTAGGTGTCTAAAACAGCATTTCCTGCAATCTAAAATCAATCAAGATGGAAAATATGGAGACCAAAATTGTGTCAATTTACTTTTTTTTTTTTTTTTTTTTTTTTTTAAATTAGACTGAAGTGCGGAGGTGCGGAGGCAAGGCGGCTTCAGAGATGGAGTTGCTTCGAGCCGTGAAGCTTCGCATGTCTCACTCCCTAGATTGGAGCAAGACCTCACGGGCCTCACCTCTCGACTTAAGTCTGGTTAGAGAACTAAGGCCTAAACATCGGGTCCCGACTTAAGTCGCAAGGGATTTTGAGCACATTATCGGCTCTGAGAGAGAGTCCACGCGGTGGGAGGACTGCAGGCGGGCTCTAACAGCCTAGCGAGGTTACTGGCGTGTATAACACATCCCTCGCCTCGCTAGACAGGGTAAAATCTCGAGAAATTACCGTATTTTAGGGTTTTTGTACTCTTGTTGCAACATCGTTGCAAGCGAACCCGTTGTCGTACAAGGATGATTCAGGTGTCATTGGAAAGCTCTATTATTGCCCTTTCACGGATACATAATTGTATCACGCTCTGGCTCTTGTTTATGCATGAAAAAGAGCATGGAATGATGCTCGTTTAGGGTAAATCTGCCCGCCTGGCAGGTAGAAAAAGTTATAAATGTCCCCGTCCGTAAAGGGTTAAGCGCATTCATTTTCAAATAGGAGCAATATATAATTATGCATATGAAATTAGAACACTAAATGCAGTATTAAGGAAAGATAACACAAGTGAGTGTTCATGTAACATGCCTTATACGAATAAACTCAGAAATAAAACTTTAACAGTTCACTTAATTTAGTGTATACGTTAAGTATACATTTAATTCTTTAAGTAAATGGACCATTTACTTAAAGAATGAAATTTATACTTAACGTATACACTAAATTAAGTGAACTGTTAAAATGGAAGTACAGTATGCTGTACCTTAACGAGGTTAAGAAGAACTTTCAAGACCAGACTATTGCCTTACACCTTAGTCCCCGAGGAAGTGGCCATAAATTAATCTCATCCACACTCGTGACTCTTCTGTCAGCAGGTGCCCATCTTCATAAAAATTATACGGTATTAATTATTTATACCCAACACTCATTTCACTCCTATTCTTATCAATCTTATCATTCATTTCCAACTCACTCTTATCTTGGCCTGCCTCTTCCTCTTCCCCTTTCCACTTCAATCTCTTACTGTCCTACATTATTGATAATTGTAAGTTTGTAGTAGTTTTTTCACTCTCCAGACACTCTTTATTACCGAACGGTTCGAACCACCTCAGTGTTCTTTACACTCTCCAGTAAATTCACATTAACATCGTCAAATCGCTCATGTACGGTACTTCATTTGTTTTTCACTTTTTCTATCTCTCCATGTGACTCCACAATCCACACACTTTTAAACTTTAAGTAACAACAGTGACTCAAGTCATATCCACCACTCGCACTCTTGATTGATGTCTCTCAAATAACATCCATTTTTCACTGCTGTTAGAGTCCCGTATGACAGTGTCGGGATGACCCCTCTTTATTATCATCATGTAATGGGTTGTAATTTTTGTTTTAATATGCTCCCTGATAAAAAAACAAATAAATAAATCATAAGAAAGAAAAGGGGATATTTTTAACACTTACGCTTCAACGCTTGTTCTGTTATTCGCACACGCAGCACTCTTGCTGCATGGTACTCGCACTCGTGGCTTGACCTGTCATGGGCGTGGGACTGGGCACTGGGCCGTAAGCCGCCGTAATTCGTATCACAAGGGCCGCTAACAGATACGTCAGACAGTCGGACTGCAGTACACGAGTCTCGACAATGGCAGCTATGTGCTCAGCAGCTCATCTGCTGAACCTGGAAATTTAATATAAATTAATATACAATAGCCTAATCATTTTAATTAATATTAAGTCAATCATGATTCCTCAATTTCCTCTCATCATCAATGAAGATTGGCAATCATGAGAATTGAGAATTTGAGATGGGGGAAACAAAAAATATATAGGGTAGGCCTAAATAACTTAAAATTTATTAAAAATCCCGGGAACTCTGATCCCAGGATTTTTATTTATTTTTGGAGACGCGACTTGCGAAGACCCGAGGCTCTGGGCGGCAGGGACCCCACCCTCACCCCGGTCACCCGGAGTCACCCACCATGAGGGCCACCGTTGATATATTTTTTTTAATATGCTAAGCAAAATCCCTAATATAAAAATAAATAAATACCGGTAAATAAGAGAAAAAGGGGATATTTTTAACACTTACGCTTCAACTGTGGTATACCCGGTAACTACATCCATCACAATTAGGCCTAGCATAGATGCGAACATAAAGGTTGTGACCCGACAAGAGTACGCGAGCCGTTTCTAAATAGCCTAGCCTAGGCAGCATAGGCCTAATAACTAGGGGAAAAATATGAAAACCTAACTGGCATAGGCTAGGTCTCCTTTATGATTATCAGCATTAGGGCCTAGGCCTATGTCAAACCAACAAGATGCTATGGTGTTGGCCTAGGGCCCTAGGCCTAGGCTATCCAAATTTGCCATCTTCAACTCAATTCCTTGCATATTTCCTCCCACCAAGTCTATTGTTGGACAGTTGGACACACTCAACCAGTCACCATTGCTCAACTACAGTACAATATGCCTGACTGTCTTGACTGGCGTGTCCTTTTTTTAACAAACTGGGCTGCTTGATCCTGGCGCGCCATGCAGTGTTCAGTGTTCTCTTTTCCAGTCAGTCCGTGAAAAGAGAACACTATTCCTTCAGACGTAGCCTGAAGGAACACCTGAACCGGACAGCTGCGAGAAGGGAGCACCAAGCTTATGTCTACTACTAAATACGACATAAGAGATAGACAAACCAAACTGAAATGATTACTGATTACGGATTACTGATATTTACTATAGGATGTAAGGTATCTTAAAATAACCCCCTAGAAATACTTTCTCTAAAGTATCTATTTCTCTATCCTCCTCATTTCCCCAGCTAACCTAATCCCACAAGGACCCCAATGGAAATACGCCTAACGGCCTTATTGGGCTATCCTTAGTTGGAATTATGCAAGGCTGGCCTGGCTGGTACATGTCATATTTATAACATACTATGTGGTACCAACTCTGTAAATTGCTAACTGAATAAATATTATTATTATTATTATTATTATGCGCTTCCGATTGGTGGCCCTACCAGGTGAGGTGAGTAGCCTACCGTAACCGTACAAAGCTGAATTATGATAGATCCTTGTTTCCTGAAGGTGATAAAGGTTAAGTAGGGTGGATAATATTCAAGGACACTAGTGCGACGTTATGAGAAACAATTTATTAGGGAAAATAGGCACCAATAGATTCGCCATATTTTTCTCCATAGCCTATAGGCTAGTCCGCATGGAGGATTTTCGTTATCAACAAATTGAAAAATACCCACTTCACAGACAAATACACCAAAAAACTAAGTCAAAGCGGGGGTGTGGGGGCGGCAGCTCCCACCTATAATACTAGGATAGGTTAGGTAAGGTTGTTAGGTTAGGCTAATGTCCTTTCAAAGGGGTATAGGCCTAGGCTAGTAAACACTAGGATAGCCTATACCCGGTCAGAGGTAAGAAGAAGAAGTCAGAAGAAGAGTCCTGCACTAGTCTCCTTGAATGCTACCGTAGGGTGAACACTCATTATGTTAAAAGGTCTGTCTCTGAGAAATAAGCTTTAAAATAGTTTACCTGGGTGAAAGACGCTCATTGAGGAATTCGACGTTTCAATTTCGCCACTTAAGATACGGTTGCCCACTTTCAGTATCTCCTAAGACAACTTCAGTAAAGATGGAGTTCACATTAAAATATAAATATAATATATTTCCCTTTGTTCTCTCTCTGGTATACACTTAGATATAGACAACAGAATAATAACGAGTTCGAACTTTCCGATCTATGTTTACGTTTTGGCTAATAATCTCAACTATAGTAAATAATAATTTAAAGTATTTATTTACATAGTAAGATTAATTTTGAACTATAATATATACCATATTTGAATCAACAATCTATACAAATTGAATTATATAGATTTAAAGCTCTAATGTCGATATTTATAAAAAGTCCCAAAAATATGTTTTGTTGAATGTTTCTGGCGGGCAATTCAAATTCAGTACAAACTGGAAGATATGTGCAAGGAGATAAACGAATGGAATATGGATATAGTGGGGGTAACGGAGACGCAACTGCGGGAAAGGAACAAAATAATTTAATAATTTAAAGTTTTCATTTACAGCAGTTATTGGAATTGTTGAAGGTTCCTATTGCGAAATGACCATTTCTGCCTCTACTGTGTGAACTTTAAGTCTATCTATCTATCTATTGCCTGACGCCGTGATCCCCGAAGGGGTGGCCACGAACGAACCGCCCCCATGCACCTCTGTCCCCAGTCAGTCGACGCCCCTCCCCCCAACCAGCACCGCCTTCGTTCATGTAGTTCCTCACTCCATCCTTCCACCTCATATTCGGTCTACCTCTCCCCCTCTGTCCCTCCACCTCGCTCTCGTACACCCTCTTAGTCATTCTCTCGCTTTCCATACGTTCCATATGGCCGAACCATCTCAAGTTGTTCCTTTTCACACTTTCCAGCACATCTACCTCCACACCACACCTCCTTCTTACTTCCTCATTAGTCTGTCTATCCCTCCATGTAACTCCGCACGCACTCCTTAAGTAATTCATTTCCACTGCTCTCACTCTTGGTCTGAGTCTCTCAACCAACGTCCATGCTTCGCTTCCGTAAGTCAGTGTCGGGATTACCACACTGTCATGCAAGGACTTCTTCACTTCCATACTGACCACCCTATTTCTTGTTACTGCTTTTAGTGTTCCTACAACCCTCTTCCCCTGTTGTACCCTCTCCCGCACCTCTTCATCCATAGTCCCATCTTTACTCAACACACTGCCCAGATACTTAAAAGAGTTGACGATCTCCATAGCCTGACCGTTCAGCTTCACCTCACACTCTGTGACTTCACCCCTTTCGAAGACCATAACCTTGCTCTTCCCCGTATTTACCTTCAAATTCCGTTTTTCGCACACTGTTCCAAACTCATTTACCAGACCCTGCAACTCCCATTCATTATCACTCATCAGAACTGTATCATCCGCAAACAGCAGTATAGGTAGCTTCCACTCAATTCCCTCCCTTTTCAGCGATACACCAACATTCACTGCTCTTGATAGTATTTCTTTCATGACTCCATCCATATATACAGTAAACAACCACGGGGACATCACACACCCCTGTTTCAAACCAACATTCAGGTCAAAGAACTCGCTCTGCTCACTCTCCACACGTACTGCCGCCTTTGCACCCTCATACATGCTCTTCACTGCTTTCAGCAACTTGCCCTCTACTCCGTATATTCTAAGTACTTTCCACAAACCTTCTCTATCCACTCTGTCATAGGCCTTCTCCAAGTCCATAAAGGCAACATACACCTTTTGTTTCTTCTCCAGATACTTCTCCACAACACAATTCAGGGTAAAAAATCTGATCTACACATCCTCTTCCCTTCCTAAAACCTCCCTGCTCGTCGCCTATCCATTTCTCCGTTCTCACTCTCACTCTCTCAATCACTACCCTACTGTATACCTTCCCTACTACGCTTAGAAGACATATTCCTCGGTGGTTACCACACACTCCTCTTTCCCCTTTGCCCTTATATAGGGGGACTATTATGCCAGTCTTCCAGTCATCGGGTGCACTCCCCTTCTCCCATGCTAGTTTGCACATTTTCCATACCCATTCTATCACTATCTCACCACCATACCTCAACATTTCCCCACACACTCCATCTGTTCCTGGTGCTTTCCCCAACTTCACTCTTTTCATGGCTTCCCACACTTCTGACCTCCTGATCCCCACCTCCTCCTCCACTACTTCTCTTCTTCTCCCTCCCATACCATATCCAGCTATGTTTGCTGGCTCTTCATTCCTTTCATTTAGCAACTCACTGAAGTACTCCCTCCATCTTTCGACTCTCTCTTGCTTCTCGGCTAGCATTCTCCCATTCTTATCTTTCACACCCTTACTGTTTCCCTTGCTACCTTCCCTAACTTTCTTGACTTCTTTCCAGAACAGTTTCTTACTCTCCCTCCATTTTACACTCAGATTCCTTCCAAATTCCTCATCTACTCTTCTCTTACTTTCCTTCACTACTCTCTTCACCACCCTCTTACTCTCCACGTACCTCGCTCGTTTCTGTCTCTCGGAATCTTCATTCCCTCTACTACCCAACCACACTCTATATGCTTTCTTCTTTTCTTCCACAGCTATTCTTACCTCTTCTGTCCACCATGCTGTACCTTTCACTCCCCTCCCTCTTCTCCTCACTCCACACACCTCCTCACATGCTGCACAGATCTCATCCTTAAACACCTTGCTCATCTCCTCCACTTCCTCCATAACTTCCAGGTCGAACCCACCTAGTCGTCTTTCCACTGCTCTCCTGTACTCCTCCCCGACTTCCTCCTCCTGCAACCTCTCCACCCTCCTCACCATTCCACCCTCCTCTTGCCTCCCTCCCGCTCGCCTCACCCACTTCTTTTGTATCCTAACCTTAGCTACCACTACATAATGATCAGACAGACCCCCTCCAATACCCCTATACACCCTAGCATCCATCACAGATTTCTTCATTCGTTCATCCACACATACATAATCAATCAATGACTTTCGTTCCACCACTGTCTTATCTTTCATCGTCAACATCCGTTTCCACGTGTACCTGTGGATCATTCTGTGTCGGAAGAAGGTGTTGGCTTTAAGTACATCTTTATAATTATTCATCTTCCAATAACCAATGGGCTTTCGGTAATTTTTCATATAGATTTATTTTGGATTTTAAGCTTATAATAACGAGTTTCATTGGCAATGCAGTTGGCATTTTCTATAATTCTTAATTATTGATTTCAGTTTTACTTTTGTTTAATAGCCAAACTGTTAAGTAATACTTTTATAATCTTTTCAATGTTCTTAAGTGTGCTGTCTATTTAATTCTTCTCAGGTTCAATCTAGTTCATCAGCCAAGTTAACATAAGGTAGTCTACACCTGGACTATCTCCCTCTCCCACCAGGCAGTACTGAGGTAAGCCTGTGTTATAATAATAATAATGTTAACTATCTACTAGTTTATAGCCCAATTCTAGCCTATTCTGTTTATGAAGTAGTGTTGAATAATTTTGACACTAGCTTATGTATAGTGGGCAGCTTTTGGGGGGAGGTTGGTTTTCCGAAGTATTGCAAGTTTTTCTTCCTGTTGTGTGTGGTGTGAAGTAGTAGTGTTAAGTGGAGTAGGGATGTTGTGTGTGGTGTGAAGTAGTAGTGTTAAGTGGAGTGAAGTAGTGTTAAGTGGAGTAGGGCTGTTGTGTGTGGTGTGAAGTAGTAGTGTTAAGTGGAGTAGGGATGTTGGTGCTGTTGTGTGTGGTGTGAAGTAGTAGTGTTAAGTGGAGTAGGGATGTTGGCAAAATGAGAAAGTCGGTTGGCATTGTGGTCTAGTGTGTATTGGAAGTGTGATATTTGTGAATGTTGGTAAAGTACGTGATCAACCATAGGGTAGGGATATATTCATTACGCAAGTGTATGATTAGGTGTTAAAAGTGTACGGTCAAATTAGGGTAAGGTAGTTATATGCCAATTAAATGTGTGTACGACTGTTGGCAAAGTAGAGTGTGGATTGTTGCCAGAGAGGTGTTGACAATTATTGAACTTAAATGTTGGCAGTGTGATTTAGTGTGTTGGTAATATAACTAATATTCAGTGGTCTTGGTAATTACGTGGTGTTGGCCAAGAGGTGTATATGTTTTAGTTAATTTAATAATTTTAGGTAAAATGCCATTGGAGCCATGTACAATAAAGAAGCATGTGTGTTGGCAGTGACATTTTTTGAATAGGTAGGGTTATTGAAGTGTTGGCAGTGGCAGTAAAGTTAGGTCTGTTGGCAGTGAAATTAGGTGTTGGTAGTGTACTGTGTGTGATGACAGTGGTATTTGGTGATTTGGCGTGTTCTAATATTTGTTGTGTTTGTAGTGTTCGGTGTTCTCAATATGACATATGGGAGTCTATCAAAGTATTACCTATGCCAAAGTTAATTATTTAAATACTAAAGTTATCATGTGACTGGAGCTATGTAAATTAGGATTCAATCTCTATCTCCATGCATTTGCTTTTACTGGCCGTATCCCATAGAACTGTTCATGTTATTTTAGGTTATGTATATATTTAAGTTTTATTAGGATGATGTGTTATGTAATTTGAAACTATTGTATATATGTAATTACTGGGGTCACTAAGCTATATATTCCTGAACTATATATCTACTGATCTATTCTTCCCATGTAACAGGTGTATATCTACCAATGTAACTATCATGATCTATCCCATGTAACTATTGCCATTTGCCTGCTTATCCCAAACTCTTATAGCTCTTCCTACCTATCTCTCCAAGAATCTAGATATATTATTAGGTATTGAAAGTCATCCCTCCTCACCCAGACATTGCATTTTGTAGTTCGTTTCGTGAAATTACCGTTTCTATTCTCTGGCAATGTATTCCAATATTTCAAATGTGTATTTATAATAATTTGTAAAGTTTTCTTTAAATTTATCGAGGGTATTGGCGTGTAGTAATTATTAAAACTAATTTTTCTATTAATTCCAAAATTAAGATTGATATTTCTGCTATATTAGATTACAATAATTCGTTCAATTTTTTGCATTCAAAGTTAATATGAATAACTATCAGAAATATAGAAGATTGATCTACAATATTGGATTACATCAGCAGGTTGGAATCAATAGTCAAGACTCAAATATTTCTTCTTTATTTTTTTTTAACAAATAGGTAGTGTTGTCCATTGGTCTAGGGTCCTTAGTCTGGTCACAGCAACACGTCATATCTGTAAAATGATGAAAATATTGAGGCACCAGAAATACAGGAGTTTCAAGGAGGGGGTCGGGGGTTAGAGGGGTCCTGAGGGGGTAGAGGGGGGGGGAGGTCCTGAGGGGGAGGGGGTGTCCTGAGGGGGGGAGGGGGAGGAGTGTCCTAAGGGGGTGGAGGGGGGTCCTGAGGGGGTGGAGGGGGGTCCTGAGGGGGTAGAGGGGGGTCCTGAGGGGGTAGAAGGGGGGTTGAGGGGGGGGGGGGGGGAGGGGTCTTGAGGGGGACCCAGGGGTTGGGTGGGGGGTACCAGGGGTAGGATGGGAGTCCTGGGGAGGGGGGGGGGGGGGGGTTCTGGGTTGGGGGGAGAGTTCTAGTTCTTTCTTATATATTATTTTTCGTTCAGTCTCCTACATAACCATCCCACACCCGCTACAAGTTTTTCCTTCCCTTCCCTGCTAGTTCATCCTATCCCCATTCCAGATAGACCTTCCCTTCAGCCCTAGTCTGTTCTATTCTGTTCTATTGTGCACACAAGTTCTATTCTGTATTCTGGCTAAATCTATTCTGTCCTCCCTCCTTCCCTGGTACATCAATACCCTCCCTGCAACACGCCCCCAAACACACATAAGAAAAGTCAGGAATATATTTGTAATGTATATTTTATTGTCAGGAAGCAGTCAAGAAGTCGTCGGTGTCAAGTATGGGATATGAGCAGACAGTATCAAGGACAAACGGCAGATGCAGCAGACAGCAGAAAAGGCTAGGCACAGCAGAACGGGTGACAACAGACAGCAGAACGGGTGACAACAGACAGCAGAACAGGTGACAACAGACAAGGAATTAACAATGAGGTAGGAGCGAGCTTGCTATGGTTGGTCAAACAAATTGATCTGTTTTGACTAAGATTTGTTTGGTATATTATCTGTCTTTATGAAGATGTTTAATTGTTGAATATATATATGGAGAGATATTGAGTGAGCTGGAGTATTCAGTATGAAGTTTTAGGTATTCCATTTGAGTTGGTAGGTAGTGAAGTGTGAGCATAAATTGGCAGATGGTGATACGTCTAGTTATTGAATATGACTTTATTCAGGTTGAAAGGTGGGATTCAAACAAGATATGGACAGACGAGAGCAAAGCGACTATTGGACACACATCAACGACTGCCACAGCATCAATGGACTCTTCAACAGTGGAGAGAGATAAAGCATCATGAGGAGTCGAGAGAGGCACCATTGCAGCGAACAGCGACGATTCGGTGAGCAAAACTATATTGTTGTATGGGAAAAACAGGTCAGTCAGTCAGTCAGTCTACCTAACTTCATTAATAAGTCAAGGGGAACAAGAGGCCCCTATAGAAAAGGAAATACATTAGATTGAGATAGACAACTGTGTCCTCAACAAAGTAGGCCACACTTCATTCACTCCTTGATATATTCCAAATCACCTGCATCAACTTAATTAAAATTTTACTTTACATTTACAGTATAGATCTGTATTATTGGAAATATGAAAGCTATTAAATATATTAACAGCTAATTAAATTGAAATTTTATTCTTTAACCAATGACATTATTTATAACTAGTTAAATTAGATCGTAAATTCAAATTTTTACCTAGAAATTACTGATATTATTCAAGAGCTGGGCAAACACTGGAGAATAATGGTTAGGGTTAAAATGTACTCTTCTAACAGGATTATGCAACACTTTCTCGTAGCAAGAAAGCTATTACTGAAAAAAATTATCACGCTACAAACAATGCCAGCTGTAGAATAAATTTATCAAAGACTTTAATATCGGTTATCAATATTTACCCAAACAAATGGACCTTGTAAGTAAAGCATTAGGACTGCTATTATTCTAAAGACAGGAGTCATAGGTCTAAGGTTATATCCGTTGTACGAATAGGCTTGAATACCTTTAATGTAGTCATAAGGAGATAATCCGATTTACAGTAGAACAATTTACGCTTTTGAGTATTTATCACTAGGCATGTAGGCTTGACGTTAAGTAATTCTATAACTAATACAAATAAATTAGAAGTACTTAGAGCCATGGAGGGACTGATAATTGAAGATGTATTGTTCGGATAACTGCTTAAAACGAGGCATAAGTGCTCATAAAAAAACTATCTAAAAGCTTACAGAGTCCACCTAGGATTAACATTAACAAATCAAACTTTGGATGGACCTTGTTAACAATTTTGGAATAGATGCCCTGTTCGTAGTAGTCAGTGAAAATTGGGACAGTATCTGACATTATGAGCAGCCTGTTTTACATATTACAGTAGAGGCCTATATTATGGTTCTTTAGTATTTTCAATTAATTTGATAGTTATATGTTTATCTGGGGTTACTTTGGACACAAGGTTAAACCGATTTCGAATTTACTCAAAGCTGGTCTATGATAATCTTCATCTACAGTGGCATTTATAACTATCTCAGCAGGGTAAACCAACATTTAGTGTGTTATATTGGTCACATTGATACAAGTGAATGCAGTTATATAGTTGATTCAAATAATTATATTTTTCTTAGTCTCCAGTGTTTTCCATAATATATATAAAACTTACTGTATTTACTTAAAGACTAAAGTGACTACATATTAATATTAACAAGGGTACAGTCAATATAAATAGTTCGCCGACACTTATAGGACTTTAAAGAAATCTTTCTAGGCACAGGTTATTGGAAGCAATTGAGAACTGTCAAAGACAAATTTATATAACTTACAATTACACTGTATTTGAGCAGGATTTTGGGCGAACTATTTTGGTTTCGACTAACTAGCAGCATTTTTTATATATCCAACTAAAGGAATGTTCGTACATTTGACAACACTGATATTATAATAAAACTTTATGAATTTATAGATCGTATGCAAAGGAATAATATTTTTGTCTTGAGAATATACTTTTTAGAAGCATATTGATATTGCTAAATCCATCTAAGGATAGAAAGGTACCGAGTTGGAATCCCGTGAGGACCATTATGCTTTCATTAGTGTATTCAAGTGCATTGGGGTTTGTAGTTGAGTAATGTTAAAACGGGGTGTTACTTAACTTTATTTATATCTAATAATCAAGGGAAGGTCGATCTATATACAACTACTGTATTATATTTGGTTTATAGTCTAGTCAATCAAACCTATTTTGATATACTCAAGACCCCTCCTGGGAAACTCCCACTACAAGATGGCCAAGGTAAATATTCCTCAAGGTTACTTTAACAGACATAACTTCTCAGGATCTTTGAAGAGCTACGAAATGTGAGGACTATTGATTCAGACGTGGAAGACTGGAATTCAGTAATAGTCTTAACAATCATTAATTATTATTATAATTTTACCCAATTTCATAACCCATTTAAGCAGAGGACCTAAATGTTTTTTTAATCATTGTTACCTCCAGACAATTTTCGTTAACTTAAAAAAGAACCCGTCAGAATTTGAAGTTTAATTTGGATAATCTTTAGCTTTTGATTCCCCGAGTTTAGTAAATACCTGTCAGTAATTTTGTTTTTGGTTATACTGTCACTATGATTATTTACTTTATTATGGGTACCCATAGACAATTTTACCCAGTTTAGGAAGGACCTGTTGGATTCTAAAGGTAGATATAATGTGTACCCCATTGATTCCTTGTGGTCCAACTGATCTATAGAGTCTCGTGAAAGCCAGAATAACTTTGTTTACCTGATCATACGGAAACTTGTTCTTTCAAATAAATTACGCCAAATTAGGTTATATTTTTGCTACCTCGGGACTTTTTCAACTTAGGAAAGGCCTGGCATAGATAGAGGATTAGTTTAAGTACTGTGTTGGACCTTTCATTCCCAGTGGCTCTTCCAAAGCTGATTAAAATTATCTGGTTGGAGCATTGATCATATTGAAAATATGGTGTATTAAAACTAAACAATTACTTAAGAAAAATCTCTGCCTACCTATAGGGAACAGAGTCTAGTTAATTTAGTTAATTTAGTTAATTTTCACCAGTCACCCACTGCCACAGATCTCAGTTTGGGAAGGATCTGTTTCATGATAACTTAATAAACATCAGTGTTGCCGTTTGTACGAAATACTTAAAATTGGTTAGATAAAGCTGCTGCCTATACCCTGTCCACCACTTATGATAGTCTATGGAATATTTTGAAGTTCATTAGACATTACTAAACTGGTCTACTTCAACCAAATATTACTAAACTGGTCTACTTCAACCAAATATTACTAAACTGGTCTACTTCAACCAAATATTACTAAACTGGTCTACTTCAACCAAATATTTGTTCAAGTTCCTAGGCCAATATAGGTAAAGTATATTATTATTATTATTATTAGTATTATTATCTTAAAATAGCTTAACCTGACCAGAATTTTGACTAATGTAAAGTTATATAAACTAGCTTCGAAATTACAGGATGCACACATTTCAAAATAGCTTATGTGCCATGATAATTGAACTGAAAGTCGCCAAATCCCATCTTATGAATTATGATTTATTAAGTTTTTTTTCCACCAACCAACTTCACCTCTAAACTCAATGAAATCAACAAATACATGTGGCACTCCAAGGACTCGAACCTAGGATACATCGAAATTCCGCGCACTTATGCATATAAATGATTTAATATTTTAGGATTATAGGGGATCATGGACCACTCACAAAGTGAAACCATCAACATTAATCATACTTTGGGGGATATGGCAAAAAGTTTGGTACCGGTATTTAGGTCTTACAAAGGCCTAAGTCCACTAAGGCAGGAGTCAGCCGCCTGTGTGTACTCCAGGACAATTATTATTCAGGCAAAAAGGGCACCAAACAAATTTAACATTCATAGCTAGCCTCTAACTCAAATTTAAGTCTAGTAATTTCAACTGACTTTATAGAACAAACTTCAAAATATCACATTGCATAGACTTTCATAATAAAATCGTATTAAAACATTTTAGGGACACACCTGATATGATGGCTGTTGCAGAGCTGTGATGGAGAGGTGTTTGGCCATCAGTCTTCATCCGTCTGTTGTCCCCCCCTCAGGCTGGACGTCTACCACACATCTGAAACATTAGGTCAGTATTAGTAATTTATTTGTACAACGTTATTAACTAAAGCCACCACTGCATTATTTTTTTTTAGATCAGTTTGATATTTTATGACGGTCGACCATTAGTTTGACGATTTCAAGACCTTTCGCCCCCAATGTGTCAATATTAAGGCCTGTCATGCCATTCAAGTATCTAATTTTTCCTCGCGAACGATAGCGAGCCTGTAATTTTGGAGGAAACTGCCTTCGACCGGGACATTTTACTACCGAAAAATGTACACATTTATCTCGAAGGGGGGTGTTGATGGAGGTCTAGGGAGCAAACTAAAAAAACTTCCCTTAACCCGTGATGTTGAGCAACTAGTCTTCTGAATTTGTTGAGGCAGGGGGGAGAATTTAATGCAGTGGCGGGAACTGTTATTGACCCTTTATGATTTTTTTTCTATGCGAGTGAGGGAGACGAAAGACAGAACTGCCTGTATCGAGTGCCTCCCCCCAGAGTTGAAAGAGTGACAGGGCCAAAATCAAGGAACGTTCGAGCCAAAATGCCTGGACACACTGAGTTTGAAGCAATTTAAGTCACATGATCATAAGTTGTGCCCTACCTATAAAGAAGGTCAAAGTTTATAATTTGTAGTATAAAAAAAACGTCCACCGACTAAATTCCACATAATTATTATTAAACCTTTAACGCATAGGACGCAATTTGCGCCCTTTCTGGGATACTTAAACGCCTTTGTGACCATCAGGGGTGTTTAGAAACTGTTTAGTTACTTCAACCTATGCAGTTGTCTTTGAGTGAGTGGTGGGTGAGTGAGAACAACCGCAAGGTTGCAAGTGGCTATACATATCCTAAAAGCCACTCACTTTAACTGACCATATATAATAATAATCGGGTACACATCAATAACGAAATACAATATACGCAATACTATACGTCAATAACCAGACCGTCAGACGGTGATGGGCTGGGCTATCAGAATGAGAGTTGTGCATTCTCTGCCATACCCATAGCTTACTCTGACTTTCTTTCACGTATATTTTCTAGATTTCAAGTGGTGGCGTCTCTTCCGTGGATTGACCTCTCTAATGTCAACCTAGGCTGGCAGACTGGGAGCAAGGGGACGGGTTTACAAAACAACAAAATGGTCAACGAACTTTAAAGAAGCATGAACAAAAATGCAGGTCAAGCAAGTGCAATACCTGATACACTTAAACCAAAACAATTTGAAAAGTGCTCAAATTTTAAGGACCATTACGCTACGGATTATACAACCAAATTTCCATATTAATAGTGTTCAGCTTATTTATTTTATTTCAGACTTTATATATTTTATTCTACTTTTAAACTGTAAAGATTATATCTTGCCCTCCAAACTCTCAACATCAGTCTCCAGTATTTGTAAAGCTCAATGGGATAAACTAAAATAGCAACCTCTTAAATCTGTTTTATTGCAATTCATAAACTATCAAATCAATAGACAATATAATCTATTCATATATTACATTATATTATGCTTTCTCCACTAACCAACTTTACGCCTAAACTCGATTAATGAAATTAACAAACACATTTCACATCTTTTATGAATTTACAGAATTCTCCAAACACTTTAATTTAATCATAATTCATTACCATCCTTAGTTGAATTTAGTGTAATTGTAAATGAAGAATATCTTTTGTATGATTTATATTATATTCAATAACCACAAATGTCTTTTACTTTATTTTGTTAATTATTTATACATTAATAACAAATCTGCTCTGATGGAGTCTAATATTAACATTGCAAGAGCGGAATTAATTGTATAGCAATTATAAAATAATTGGAATAGTCTAAAATATTTTCAGTTATTGGGAGAACTCTGCAAAAACGGTAGACGGTATGCATTAACTTGGCAGAAAATACACATTTGCATTAACACAATCACCTAGACTTAAAAAAAAAAATATTCTGGCGGTTAGACAATTTTATACAGATTTAAAAAATAATAATATTAAATATATATATATATATATATATATATATATATAAAATCAATTCAATGTGTACTAGAAAATAAAATAACCTTTCAAATTCCCACGCTATTAGAACCACTGATAATCTAACTGTAGGCCTATGAATAGTGACCTAAAAGAACTGTAGGCCTATGGATAGTGACCTAAAAGAATAAGTGAAGGGTTTGGCCAGAACGGCAGAGACAGACCGAGGACGAGAATGAACAATTCAGTCTATGTATACCACCAAACTTGTGGTTGGGTGGGAACAGAGGTGCTGGCTACATTTTTATGATCAACCTAAAACTTCGCTTAAATCATTATAATTAGAAAAATTCGACCAAAATCACCGATTTGCCTGGGGTTTTTGAGAAAATTATTTTAGATTCTGGGCGAATGGCTGGGCGAAAATAAAATCTGAGACCATTTCTAGAAGCAGCTCGGCGAGAAATATCGAATGGCACCAAGTAGAATTCGCTAGGACTTATAGTTTGGGCTACAGAGGACTTTTAAAGTCCAAAAAACGGTCCCCTGGGCCCTCCAGGAAGGCCCAGTCAAAATCGAAATCCTAAACTAATGGTCCGATTTTAATTCAGTTTGCGCCATTCGGTTCAGCTTGCCAAAGTGTACTTTATGTGGAAAGAACCCTTAATAAAATATAATTATGAAATAACATTTTAATAGGGCTAACATGAGGGAGAAGGGGTTCCAGAACACTCCCTTTGAGGAAACTAGAGAGGAAGGCTCATTAGGACTAATGGTCCAGATTTCAATGGGTAGTTGGTATAATTTCAGGTTAACCCCTTCTGTACCGGTGAAGTATTTTGTGCATATGTCTGCTGCATCTTAACGATTTGATGAAGCTTCGAAAGGATTTTTTTTTCCAGTCTGTAGCGAGTGCTTGTTTAAAAACAAACTCCAAAATATAAACCCTATCCCCTTAACTATGTAAACAAAGGAGAGGCTTAAAATGTGTAAAGCTGCAAGTGTGGATAATTCTTAAGGACAATGGAAGCGCAAATTGTCTATTTGTAGGTTGCAAAGGAACGAGAGCGCTCACTAACTTATATGGTCAATTAAAGTAGGCTAGAAACCAATACAGGCAAAATAGAAACAGAAATCTGGCGAAAGTTCTTAAAATCGGCAAAACAAATGTCTTAAAATCTTTATACTAATGGGGATAAACATGAGGGAGAGGGGTCCAGAAAAAAAACCCTCAAGACAGTAAAGTAATGCAGTTTGAGGAGTGTATTAAGCTAAACTTAAACTCAAACTAAAATTAATGTTTCAGAGAAGAGCATATATCTAAACTTCTAGCCAAACCGATTACAAATGGGATTAGAGAGTAGAGTACTGAATCATGAATAGAAACTTTAGGCCAAAATTTTTAAGAAAAAATCGGAAAATAACATCCGACGAACTGTAAGAGCTTTAATGCTTTTAATATCTAAACTAGTTTTCTGTAGCTAGGAAAGGATGGAGAGTGTTAAGAAAATTTTGCAAGTGAGATTGGAGAGCTTCATATTTTTAGGTTAAATATTTAGCAGTGTGGTGTGGATGTAGATGTGCTGGAAAGTGTGAAATGGAACATAGAGATGGTTCGGCCATGTGAAACTTATGTGGCACTAGAGAATTAATAAAATAGTGCAAGAGTGAAATGGAGGAGCAGAAGCAAAGGTAGACCGAGGTGGAAGGATTGACTTAAGTATATGCTTGAAAGCGGTGCTGGATGGGAGGAGGGGCGTTGAATGACTGGGGAATGGTGCATGGGAGCGATTCATTCGTGGTCACCCCTTCAGGGATCAAGGCGTACAGCAATATAGTAAAAATAAAATTAAATACAAATAAAAAGTTAAAGTGGGGATTGGGCCTGAGTATAGATATATATTTTGTATGAAGCAGTTTGAAGCATAATCTGCAAAGGTGGCAAGTGATAGACTTTTCCAAGTTAACTCTTGTGTACCGGCGACTTATTTTTAACTAGATTTTAGCTACATTTAAGAATAATAATTTTAACTAAAGCAATAATTATGGTGACCGGTCAACTCAACCAGTAGACCATTTTATCCAGTAGCTCTCAACCAGTACCAAATCAATCAATACGGTTAAGTTAGGTTAGGTTAGTACTATATTTTGGCACTAGTTTAGTTGGTCTGGGTTAATTTGGCACTGGTTGAGAGCTACTGGTTGAAATGGTCTACTGGTTGAGATGACATGGAACCAATAATTATAACTACTAAACTATAATAATCTGCAGTTTAAGAAGGATCTGTGGTAGTTAAAATGTTTAACCGAGATAGTTAGAAGCCCTTGGATTGCTACGTTTTAAACTGAATTTAATTGTCTAACAGTAGCCAGAATAAAGTTAAAATAACAGTACCGGTACAGAAGGGGTCAAGATCTACGAGGACAGGCTATTTCTAGACTTATATAGGCTGGACAGAGGCAGCAATAGGGATCTGTACTTTTCTTTGAAGAGGGGAAGGGAACTACGGGTATTTAATGCGGAGTAGCTGAATGGATCACTACAGGCAAAATGAAAATAAATCTGGCAAAAGGTCTTCAAATCGGCAAACTAATGGGGCGAAGCTCTTCAAAATCTTTGTACTAATGGGGCTAAACATGAGGGACAGGGGGTCCAGAAAAGAAAACTTAAGACAGTAAAGTAATGCAGTTTGAGAGGATAGTACGAGGCTAAACTTATAAACAAACGCTAAAAATAGAGTTTCAGAACATAAATCTAAACTTATTGCCGAACCGATTACAAATGGGATTAGAGAGTATCATGAATAGAAACTTTAGGCCAAACATTTTAAAATATCTGAAAATATCATCTGACCAACTGTAAGAGCTTTAATGCTTTTAATATCTAAACTGATTTTGTGCAACTAGGAAAGTAGGGAGAGTGACGAGAAAATTGTGCAAGGGAGATTAGCGATCCAAGATATTTTTAAATTATATATTTAGCGGAGGGATATACATGAGAATGAGGAAGTACGAGAGTGGTGTGGTATGGATGTAGATGTGCTGGAAAGTGTGAACAGGAACACCGAGAGGTTTCAGCCATGTATAACTTATGGGAAGCGAGAGAATGACAAAAAAAGTGTACAAGTGTGAAGTGGAAGGGCAGATGCAAAGGTTAGACCGAGAGGTGGAAGGATGGAGTCAAGTACCGTACAGTATATGCGTGAAAGCAGTGCTGGATGGGAGGGGCGTCTAATGACTGGGGACAGAGGTGCATGGGAGCTATTAACCCTTTCACGCACATATGACTCAGAGGTTGCCAGATTAGCAATAAGAAATAGAGTTCTCTCACTCTTATAATTACCTCTCCAAAATTAGTTTTCTGCCCACAGCTAACTCAAAGACAATTGCAGAGGTTGAAGTAACTAAACTAAAGGTTTCTAAATACCCCTGATGGTAACAAAGGCTTTAAAGCATCCCTAATAGGCTCAAAATCGCGTCATATGTCTGAGAGGGTTAATTTGTGGTCACCCCTTCAGGGATCACTGCGTCCAGCAATAGATATAGTATTTTGTATGAAAGTGTTTGAAGCATAATCTGCAAAGGTGGCATGTGATAGACTTTTCCAAGTTAACCCTCATGTACCGGCGACGTCTTTTTAACTAGACTTTACCTAAATTTAATAATAATATACAAATTAATGCAATAATTATAGCTAAACTATAATCTGTGCAGCTTAAGAAGCACGTGTCATAGTTAAAATGCTTAACCAAGATGCAGTACTTAGAAACCCTTTGATTGCTGGAGGCTCTTTTTAAACTGAATAAAATAGTCTAATAGTAGCCAGAATAAAGTTAAAAGAACGGTGCTGCTACAGACAGAGGAGGTTAAGGTCTATGAGGACAGGCTATCTTTTAGACGTTTACATAGGCTGGACAGAGGCAGCAATAGGGGTATGTACTTTTCTTTCAAGAGGGGCAGGGAACTACGGGTATTTAATGCGGAGCGGCTGAATGGATCAAGAAAAATATTTTGAGGTGGTATGGTCATGTGCCGAGAAATTCTAAAAGGAGAATGCAGAGAGAGAAATTTATGTCAAGCAAGTTCTATAGCAGAAGTACTAAACTGCTGAACATGGAGTGATCGAGTGGATAAATGCCAATACCTTTGAGAGAGGAACCGAGTGAGCAAAAGGAAACTGACTATTGAAAAGAACAATGGTATGAGAAGTAGAACATCTATTTACAAATTTCTGTTGTGTCTGACATAGGAAGCAGGTTTCAACAATCTACTAGGGGTTTACTGCTTTGATAGCGCAATTCATAAATGCGCGGAATTTCGGTGCGAGTATCCTAGGTTCGAGTATTTGTTATTTCATTAATCGAGTTTAGAAGTAAAGTTGGTTGGTGAACAAATATTAATTCACCTAAGGCCATCCTTAAGTATCGTTTCCCAGTTGACTATCCTAAAAGAGGATGGTGTATAACTTTCACAGGACCTAACAGTTACCCTTTTAAATATAAAGACGTTTTCTAAGCATATTAAAATACTCTAACTATAGCCAGAATAAAATTTAAAAATGTCAAAGACTAATTTAATTTCACACCAGGATAAAACTAGCAATGAGTAACCGTGTGAATTTTCTGCCAAATTAATATAAATTACCTACATATACATTTTCAGTACCTTAAAATTATTAACTTAAAAATTACTGTGACTGTATTCTAAAATTTGACATCAATAATTTTAATCAAGCATTTTTAACTTGAAGTTTCTTGTATAACCTCTGCTTACTTTTTGTCTGTATTTATTGTTTTTTTGACTGTATTTATTGTTTATCTTTTTCTTTTTCTATTATTAATATTAATATTGATGATTTTTTAAATTTATTGTTCTTGTTAAAAGAGTACTCTTTGTTTAAATCTGTTGTTACTTCATATTTTGCAATTATTTGTCTTTATATTATATGTATTCATTGTCGATAGTATCAATTGCTTACTTTTGCGATTTCCTTAGTTTATTTGTGCTATAAATGTAGGTTATTTGTAGGGTAGTTATTGATAGGGGTCACTTGAGGCATGCTATGCTTACAGGTACCTACCCGATAGCACTATCGTTAGTGAGTGCTGTACTGTATTTTATATATTATTTTGTAATAGTATAGTTATCTTATCAATATTTGTATTTTGTACTATTGTTAATGTCTTGTCATGTTGCAGATTTGATTTTAAATAATATTTTGACATTTAACATTTAGTTTCTTTATTCATGCAGAGTTTAGTAAAATTTGCCAGAACGTCCCGGACTTCCCAAACTTGACTACTTCCTTTAACGTGACGATAGTGCGTTGTTATATGTGCGATTAGTTTGCTTGGGAAACAGATTAACTTGCTCATGTAGTAATGTACACCCTATGTGGTGGATTGAGTTCTTTTATTTAATAATTTTCATTTTAGTAAGCGTTGTTTCCACATAGCGATTTTGATAATTTAATTTGACTTTATATTGTCCTTGTCCCAATTTTGGTTTGTTTAGTTTGCAAGTTTTACATTTTAATTACCCATTTGAACCGTAATGGAATGCTGTAGACATTTCGAACCATTTTAGTTCCAAAATTTGTATAGACTGAATTTTACTTTAAATCCGGAGAAAATAATAACAAAATCAATAATTGGTTTTACTTTAAATCCGGAGAAAACATAAAAAATAAATAAAATCTTCAATTTCTTTAAACTTTTACGCAATTACAGCCTTCAACACTACAAATTCAAACACTGCCTCATTTTGTAATCTATATACCAACTCTTATTGTACAATCTAAATATAGTTCACTGAAAACCATATAGTCTCTAGATTTCACAAATTTATTCGGCACGTCTACGACAGCCAACTTAAAGATCTAAGAGTTACGCAAACTAATTTACATTTAACTGACAAAAAGTATCAAATTTTAGTTCAAGAGCAAAACAATTTAAATTACTTAAAGAACAAAGCAATTTAAAGTTTCAGAGCAATTAAATATATACTACATTTGAGCAAAGCAACAAATTACATTACATAATAAAAGCCATGTCAAGAAAGTTTGATCAAAGTTACTTTAAATAAATAGTAAACCAACATTAAGTATAACATTGTACCTTCAAGATAAAGTTTGAAATTTAGACATTAACCTAGATATTTCTGACAATAGAAACCTTATTCACAAGCTATTAACAAATCATGAAAACTTAAGTGATTGCAACTTACAATTTATAGTTTCTGAACAAGGTTACCAGTGAACTATTTAAAGCTTGTACGCTTCCTTAATGGGTTAAACTTGGACATTCAAAAACAAACAAAACCTGACTTGCCAATAGCTATAATCCATTATTTTTAAACATGGCGAAAAGTTTATTCCTTAACATTAGATCCGATAATTAATGAACCGCTATGCCTCTTATGCAATATTATAATTTAAAACTTTCAAAATAAACAAACCAAAACAAGTAACAATGTTGACCTCATATGCTGCCAGACCAGTGTTAACCCTTTCAGTACCAGCGACGTGTCTTACCTTTGACTATTCTAGACACTTGTGTGCAGCTTAGGAAGGATATTTGCTAGGTAAAAGGGTTGGTCGAGTCAGTCAAAGCCTGATAATTGCTACAGATCCTTCCTAATCTGAATACAACCGTCCAATAGTCCTCATAATATCAACAAAAGGACGTCAACGCTACTGTACAGGTTAATGATAAATATCGAGGGAAAAAGCGCTTGTGTCATACCAGCTTTACACTATTCATACCTTCCACATAATATACAGTAGTAAACACATTGCCCGGGGTGGCATACTCGAGACAGACACTGAACCCAAACTACATTATTTTATAGTTCCAATTCTTAGGGTCCTTCACCACTTTTGCGTTCCCTCGCACCTTTCTCTGGTGAACTTTATCAGGAGTCATACTAATCCTAACATATATTGAATACTAATACTCATCCAAAACAATTAAGGCTATTTCAAACTTCAATTCAATAATAAAATTAATACTTATACTATTCATTACTCATCAAAAACAATTAATTCTATTTCAAACTTTAATTAAATACTCAAATTTATAGTTATACTATTCCCTACTCATCAAAAACAATTAATGCTATTTCCAAATTTAATTAAATACTAAAATTTATAGTTATACTATTCCTTACTCATCAAAAACAATTAATGCTATTTCCAAATTTAATTAAATACTAAAATTTATAGTTATACTATTCCTTACTCATCAAAAACAATTAATGCTATTTCAAACTTTAATTAAATACAAAAATTGATAATTATACTATTCCTTACTCATCAAAAACAATTAATGCTATTTCAAATTTTAATTAAATACTAAAATTTATAGTTATACTATTCCTTACTCTTCAAAAACAATTCATGATATTTCAAACTTAAATTAAATACTAAATTTTATAATTATACTATTCCTTACTCATCCAAAACAATTCTGGCTATTTCAAACTTAAATTAAATACTAAAATTGATAATTATACTATTCCTAACTTTCAATATACTGTACAGTACTTATAATAAGCCTACCTTTCCATCAAAATACTAAAAACAGAGCAATTATAATAGTCATCTATCAAGTTATGGCTGTCTCGAGTCGGCCACCCACAATAACATACACAAATAATCAACACATAGAAACAAATAACAAATATATCATCGGTTTAATTTTAACTGATAGAGTTCTGGCAAATTGCACCATTTAAGGGGGGATGGCCTGGTTTTCTGCTCACCCTTCTTCCTCAAGCTTACCCCCAATAATTTTAAGATGTTAACATGTTTGCCCCATTAGTTACTCGATTTTCAGACCTTTCGCCGCATTTATTAATCAATATTTAGACCTTTCGTGCTATTTAGGTGCCATTTTTTTTCCCTAGCGAACGATAGTGAGCCTGTAATGTTACAACAACCGACCTTTGGCCGGGACATTTTTCTACCAAAAAATTTACAAATTTATCTAAAAGGGGGATCTGGTGTTTCTTTTTTTTTAAAGTTTGATGGACATCTAGGCAGGAAACTACAACAAATATTAAATACGTCAGATAAAATGAAACAGAGTATAGGTTTGATTCCCGAAGGGAAGTAGAGAAAACTTAATATTTAGTAGGGGCCCCGGAATCATTGACGATGTTGCCTATTAGTATAATAGTCTCCATTCAACATCCACGTCAGTCGTTTGAATCCACCGCCGCGAGGAAGAATAGGAGTCATCTTCATAAGTGCAACGCTACTTCTCTTATGGTGTCGTCACAGATAGGGTGCCCACTACGAAAAAAAACTTCGTAAAAAATAAGAGAACAATAAAGGAAAAAGAATTTTCCACTTTAACACTGTTATTCACAAGCTTCCCACATTCGTGGATTTTCTTGCGTTGTGGCTTCTTACCGCCTCTCGCCAAGCGCAACAATTCTTCCTTCAATGATATAACAAGATAACTCAAAATATCAGAGAATGGGAAGGGGATGGCTGGGAGGGACGTCGTCGTCAATGATTCCGGAGCCCCTACTAAATATTAGGTTTTCTCTACTTCCCTTCGGGAATCAAACCTATAATTTAATAGTGGCCCCTCCATCATTGACGATGTTGCCTGAATTCCAAGACTGGAGAGGGACATTCGTAGTATTAACCTCTTAAAGGTGGGGGCGCATGAGTTGAGATAACCATGTAATGATAATCGCCAAGCTGTACATAATTATCTTGCAAAATGCGATGGCACTGAAATAAGTATTAACAATGGTATAAAGGATTTTGTGGATCGTCTATACCGGGCCTGTGACGTCACAGGAGTGTAAGTCCACATTCCAGTCTAGGATGAGGATACTGGTGTGACGTCACTATGACGTCACAGGCCCGGTATAGGCGATCCGCAAAATCCTTTATACCACTGTTAATAATTATTTCAGTGACATTGCATTTTACAAGATAATTATATGCAGGTTGGCGATTATTTGTCCATGTTTACCTCAACACATGCACCCCCACCTTTAACCCAGCGAGCCCCGGCTAGTTATTAATAAATGTACCACCAGAAACCAGCCGGTTTTGAATTTTTTTTTTTCCAGAAACAATAGCGAATGGGTTAGGAATGAAGGAAAAACCACGAAAAACCGATCAAAAAGCTCAAAAAATGGTCCTACAGAGCCCCGAAAACGGATTTTACAAGAGTAAAAAATTGAAGGTAATTTCCCCAAAAAAACATATTTTTGCGCGCTCACGCGCACGCGGTTGGACTTTGAGATTTTTCAACCATCGGCATGGATGCGTGGGATACTTACACAATTCCCATACAAATCTGAGCCCTCTAGGTAGAGCCACTCTGAGCCTTACGACTGAGCTAAAAGGGTGACTCGTCAGGCGAGTCGCTGGGCTTTGGCGTTACATACATAGGTGACTTGTCAGACGCGTCGCTGGGGCTGGCCGGGTTAATAACCGCATGGTTAAGTCAAGAAACATCATAACATGAAAAGCTATTCGTATATGTAGTTGTACATACAACACAGTTAAAAAAATATTGACAGAGTGTGAGCAGTGCGTTGCTTCAAAGAAGCCTGCTCCAACAACAGAGTCCTTATACATGAGGTGTTTGTTGTACCGGGTGAGACAGAGTTAAAAGCAACAACCCTGCATCACCCTGACCCGGAACCTATTCTGAGCTCAGCTAGGTTCCTGGGCGTAGTCATATTGACAATTATCAAACCTACTGAAACTAGTGTAACTAGCCAGGAACATATTGGAGTCGCCATCTGATCTCGATTAGCCTGGAAACTTGAAAATCATATAAACCGTAGGGAAAATAATTCTTTATTATTCATAAACTGGACAGTTAGATAATGGAAATATTTACAGAGTCACTTAGGACCTATTGTAATCTAGTGCAACTAGTTTCGAAAATTGAAACATAAAAAAACTTTCTTTTATTAATCATAAAACCTGAGTGTGAATTAAGCAATCTAAATTCCCAATTCTTTCTAAATCAAGCAAACTGAGCTTCTAAGCTCCTACATATCTCATTTTGGGCACAGCCCGGCGTAAACAGCGTCTAGGCTTGCCCTTAAACCCACTTGTAATCCTGTGTAAGGGGGAGTTCCTCTCTTGTACTGGGATCCACATATCCCCCCCCTTTTTTTCTGAAGCCTTTCAGGGCGCAACTATCACAGTACATAAAAACTAGGAATACAAGAACAAACAACAGGAGTGTGTCCATGGGCATACTTACAACAATCGTTTTTTTTGTTTTTGTTTTTTAAAGAAAGAAAATGTAGTTTGTACAGAACACGGGGAAGTAACTTTTGCCATGACAAGCTGTCTCGATGGCACTTCCTACGTCTATTATCGAGCCCCGTCTTCTCGGCGAGGATTAGCGCGTAACTGAGTTAGTCGACTATCTCAGGTAGTCCGCCGGAACCCTTATCATCTCAATTGAGGAGGGTATCGAGGCATACACTCGGGGAACCTGAGCCGGGGGCCTAGACAGGCGTCCGCCGTGATCCCCGCCCTTCATGGTATGACCCAAGTGGCACATAGACATTATGGTGAAAGGTTGATCATATATCTAAAACATAATTTGGCCCAGCCAGCACATAGATATTATGGTGAAAGGTTGATCTTAACTCTAAAATATATATACACCCGGGGCCAGAGCAGGCTCAGGGACAGCGCGGCTAGTCACTTAAGAGAGTAACGATCTGGATACGGCAGGACCGTTGTCAAGGTCATGTGGGATTGAATGGGAAAAGGAATTTCCTGTGAAAGGATGAGTTATAGAGAACTGAAATGGCCTCGGGACTAACCGGGCCGAAATGAGGTCGGGGAGCCCTGACCAAAGGCATCAGCCGCAAGGATTGCAGAAACACGGACGTGTCTGTAAGATCAAGTGAAGCTTGCCAACCGGCAAGGGATTGTGGTTATGATTCTATATGGCATAAAAAACAAGAGAAAGACAGGAACGAGAGTGTCCTGAAGGGCTCCCTTTGCTGACAACAGAACTTCAACAAGAGGTTGGAAATAATGACCCCGGCCGGCAGTGGTTGTTTTGTAAACAAATATCGACTTGCTGCTGAGCCGACCCTGATCCTAGGAAACCTTTTCCGGGTGCACACCCTTAGGTTAAATATATGGAGACAGCCCCAAGTCCCTTGGAGATAGGAAGAAAAAAGACCCACCGGGGTGATTTCCTATCCCCAACGGCGGGGGGCGATCTCTAAAGGAACAGCCGGCCGCCAGACGAGCCGAGGACTGGAATGGCTTAGTATAGGGAGGAAAACTGATGCGTTACACCATATCAATCATGTCAAGAGGGGCCTGTTAGGGGACCTACATGCAGTAATGTGGGTGAGAATCCTTTGGTGACCTTCTCTCCCTGTTAATGACTAGTTATTACATCGTTTAATAGTTATTACATCGTTTAAAGGAGGCAAGCCGGCGGGCGGGTGCTTTCGGCTATCACTTGTTCAACGAAATTTGAGATACACTCCAGATGCGGATCCACCGGGGGGTTAACGGTTGTTGCAGAACCGACCCTGGATGGCGGCCACAGTCCTTTGTCCCAGCGTAATGAGTTAGTCACCTTATCCCTTATGCAGAGGGTGGTTATCGGTCTGTTATGCAACGCCATGCGAGGTAAAGCCATATGACTTATGTTCCGGCGTGCTATTATGTGGACCGGTTCCGGACAGTCGGACCGAAGTCATCAGGGGGCAGTGCCCCCCGCAGGAACTAACACTTGGTCGAACCTCAAACCCCTATTGCGCTAGCATGACCGAGGGAGGGAGGAAGACAGAGGTAGGACTGGAGAATCCTGGACATTAGTCCTGAAAGTATATGTGAATTTAACACCCCCAGAGCCGGAGGTGAACCCGTCCGCCTGCCGCCTGGAGCCGACAGGGGGAGAGCTATTGGTTTGTCTTTTTCTTCAAGCGCAACATTACCCGAACATCACGTTCCGTCTGTTTATCTATGACTCTCGCAGTTAAGACGGGAGAACAAGATCCTATAGTAAGCATTCATAGATAACCCTTGAGCCATACCGAGTCCGAGTAGCTGACGTCACCGGACTGCCTCAAACAAGGCTGTACGAATTTCCGTGAGAGTTCTAGCCGGGGCAGGGAGGAGGTATTGTTGAAAAACTTTAACTAATTCCTGAGTTCGGGGAGAGGGATTCGGTCTTGGTTTGGCAATAGCCTGGGCCATGTCTCTAGTCAACAGGAAGCTAATAAATGACCTGTGGGCCTTATCTCTGATCAGAAATTCGTGTTGAAGTTCAATAGGTTCAGGAGTAATGAGAGGTAAGGGAAAATCTTCCGCCGTTAATTGAGGGGCTATAAGAAAATAAAAAATAGGGAATGGAACTCCGCCCGGTCGTTGTGCTAGCCAGTCAAACTCGATAAGGGGGGGGGGGGGGATTGGGGACAAAGAATTGGATGTAATATCTATAGCAAATTGTTGCAGTTCTTGATCCCACGGCCCATCGCCCACCTCACTCAGATTCAACTCCCTTTGGTCTTTATGTGGGCCACACCTGTGAAATTTACCAGAAGGCTCCTGCTGTGTGGGCAGAGAACGACACCCAGTAGGGCTACATTTTTATGACAATCAGGGCAAATGGGAGTGTCTGGGTGAGAAGGATCCTGGACTGGGGTATCTGCCAGAAGAGGAACCAGCTGGCAAGGGTTGTACACAAAATATTGAAAATTTGCCGGGTCAGGTTTGGCATATATCGAAACCTGTAAGACTGTACCGGTAGCATCTTTGGCCCTAAAGACATGTTTATGGTTAACTTCAATAGCCCACTCCACCGGCACCGGGACCTCCCCTTGTATTAATTTATGCCCCTCGCCTTGTGTCATTGCCGTAACCGGAAGCCAGGGCCTGCCTGGCGCTTTAACTACCTGAGATTTTGATGGGACCCCCGGCGGGACTAGTGGAGCGCCGGGGTGAGACCCGGGGGTAGAAGAGGGACCCGGCAGGCTACTTGCCGTATGGGTCCTATTTATCGAGGGGGACAAGTAAGGTTGGGTCTCATCCGAACTTACAGAACTATTCAGACTTAGGCATTCTTGACTATGAACTGACTCAGTGTCCAACGTAGTGTCCAACGTAGTTAAGGGGGATCTAAGGCCGGGAGGAACAATTGCCCAAGGCTCCGCCGGTAGTCCCTGCCTGGGTCGGCCGGCGGAAGGGAGAGTCATATTGGGGGGCTTGGACATACCCATGAACTCAAGGTCTAGTAAACCTAAGAGTTGCTTCGAGGTTGAGGGACGGACTAATGGGTCTGGCAACGAACCTGGGGTAACATTTATGGCCCGTGGCTGAAACTCTTGCCCCTCAGATCGGGAATGAATTGGACTGTTTAGCGCCGGGCCCGTGGGCTGCGGGTAGTCAATTATGCGGGCCGTTGCTGGCCCGGCGGAGGGGACTGCCGGAGAGGGAATGCCTACATTGATATGAGATGGGGGCCTAGCTACACTGTGAGGTGGTCCCGGCGCCAGAGTAGGGGTTTGACCCTGTTTAATGGCACACTGGCTTATCACCTTCTGAAATAATTCATTTAGTTGTACAGCCGTTAACCTTGTGGAAGTGGTCTGTGTCGTTGGCCTATCATGTTGGTCTGTTTGTTTCAGAATGTCAGCCTGTTTGATAGTGGCCGCGTGTGTCTAATGAGTGTTCGTTAGCGTCAGACTGCTACTAGCCGTAGCCGGGTGGGGCGAACTGCAAGCCGGTGACTTCTGGTCACGCGGCTGAGGTGTTATTGGGTTGGTCGCATTCTGCGAACCTATATCCGTGAGGGCGGCTGTCAAGCCGGGCTGGTCCTTAGAAGGAGCCAGTAGTGTTGCGTGAGACCGTACGGTCGTAACCGCATCTGACGTAATTACACCCGGAGACTGAGACAAGCCCTGTCGGCTTGTTGAGCCTGTATGTTTGACAACACTAACTTGGAACCTTGGACCCTAACGTGTACAGTTTGTCTAAATCTAGTGGCAATGTGAGGGGGGTCGGCGTCCGGCTCGGGGAGACCGGGACTAACTCCCTGCATCCCCGAGGAGGTCGCCAGACCTTCCAGCGGTGATCCTGTGAGATCTACTTGCACAGACGTAGGAGTTCCATTAGAAAGTGGCACATGTCGTGGTGGGCTGGAGAGCTGGCTGATCTTGTCAGGCAAATATTCCGTGCTGTCCATGCGCCTCAGGTTGCCCGCCAGGGGAGCCGGTTGGGTAAGGTCGAGGCATTCCGGTGACATCAAGCGGCTCCTCTTTGCTGGGGGAGTGGAGCTCTGTGCGGATGTCATGGAGGACGTAGGGGACCCCCTGGTCAACAAGGGCATAGGGGAGTTATGTGATTGGTGAGCTATATGATTATCAAATGAGTATAAGTTAACTACCCTTAATAATTCTGGGTTATCACATGACAGTTCTTTGTTAGCTACCTGAGAAGCATAGGTTTTAAACTTAGACTTAACCTCAATGAGTGTGCGTAAGCAAGACATATCTTGGGCCACTAGCCATTCTTCAAATAAATCTGAACAAACTGGACACGTACGAGATGCCCACGAGAAAGAGTTTCTGTTTAAACACTGAACACATCTGATACATCTGCTATGGGCTGGTATTGGTAGCAAAAGACAAGAGGGGGTTGAGCAGACTGTAAACAAAGGCATGATGCAGAGACTCCTCTCCCCGGCGGGAACTGCGCGGTATCCAGCTGTCTTTGGTGTCCACCTGGAAAGAAAATTTTCCAGGAATCAATGCTCATAAGGATATACAGGGAGAGTCTCACCCATCCTAACCTCCCAGCGTAAGAAGAATAGGAGGCCACGGCCTCCTCTTTCTTATTACCCCTAAGAGGGCGTGAATATCCTCCTCCCATGCCCCTGAGTAATATGAGAAGGGGATATCCCCAAAACGGAGGGCCCCCCGTTACGGCGTATGTCGTAGCACAGGGAGCCCTTTTAACGGCGGACCGCTCTGTGCTCCACCAAACACACAAGCAGCCGCTGATTAGTTTACCAACTGGGCCGCCGGCAAGGCGGGGTAAACGTCATTGAGGTAAGCGTGCTAGCTGATGGACATAAGTGCAGTATCCGCCGGGGTCTATTATCCACTAGGCCGCCGGTACGGCGGGGTAAACGACCGCAATATCCCCCGTCAAGAACTGACCAGGCCAAAAGACCGGGGGATCCCTAACGGTGGGTATCGTTGTGTTCCGTATACGAAAACACCACCCGCCGGAGGACTTGTAGCTCTCGCAACCGCCGGGAGGCGGAGGCAAAGTCCGAGGGGTTTGAGAAGCACCTTACCAATTAGATCTATATCGGCGTCCGCCGGATTCCCGAGGGACCAGGGACCAGGGGGCAGTGGCGCCGCCACACCCACCGACGCAAAGACCCGGCGAGGGAGACATGAGCTCGTGTACACGTCAGCACAGCACACCGACCCAACGGCTACCAACCGTAGGCCGGCGAGCTCAGCAAAGTGAGGGGGAGGGACTCTGAGCAAGGCACAGCCGCGAGGAAACTGAACCCCAAACTCACGCACTCCCACGCTTGGAACACGTTGCCGGACTCCCGGAAAGTGGCACACTAACCATATAGGGAGACCACAACTCACAGGAGACATAATACAAAAAAACCAATCACAGTAATAATAAAATCCCCCCAAAACTAGATAACCTATGGGCTTATCCGGAAAAATATACAGACCACACGAAGAACTCAGAACCTTGCCAAAAGGGCGAAGACAAAAGCCCCCACGAGGGGCCTCTCCACAGGCTCAAATGCCAGAGGACGCCACAACCACGTGGGACAATCCTAACCCTGGCATTTCTGTAACCAAGACAGGGTCCTTAGACCCTCAAGCTGTTCCTCGGAACAGCAAGAAACTTAAAGGAAAGCCTCCTAAGTAAAAAGCAAAAACTAAGGCGCCTAGCAACAATAAAAAAACACCACGGAAAAATTGAACACAAGAAGCGCCTAAACGTACCCTAATTTTAACACTTCCTGTGGGCCAACAATAACACAACCCGTGCTAGCTAGTCTAAACCCTGCTCACTATCTCCCAGATATATACAAATGAGAAAAGACTCACTAGAGGAGAGCGAGCGTCGAATGAAGCCGGAGCGCGGGGGCACAAGTGTTGACAGTAGGCCCGCGAGGAAGAGAAGGAAGAATTGTTGCGCTTGGCGAAAGGCGGTAAGAAGCCACAACGCAAGAAAATCTACCGAATGTGGGAAGCTTGTGAATAACAGTGTTAAGATGGAAAATTATTTTTCCTTTTTTGTTCTCTTATTTTTTTACGAAGTTTTTTCGTAGTGGGTACCCGATCTGTGACGACACCATAAGAGAAGTAGCATTGCACTTATGAAGATTACTCCAATTCTTCCTCGCGGCGGTTGATTCAAACGACTGACGTGGATGTTGAATGGAGACTATTATACTAATAGGCAACATCGTCAATGATGGAGGGGCCACTATTAAATTATAGTTTTAAGTAAGCAACTAAAACATTCATAATATTACATTGTATTAACCCTCTCTTGTACCGGCGATATCTTTTAAGTTTTATTCTACCTATATTTAGATAATTTTGTGCAGCTTATAAAGGATCTGTGATGGTAAAAATAGGTAATTAAAATATAAAACTTGAAAACTAACTCAAAAGTTACTGTTCAAATTAATATTATGTTCTCTCCACTAACCAACTTTACTCCTAAACTCGATTAATGAAATTAACAAACACATGTGGCAGTTCGGGGATTCGAACCCAGAACACTCACACCGAAAATCAACACACTTATGCATTGCACCACGAAGACAGTTCTCATTAAGAGAACTCATTAAATATGTCTTTTAAGCGTAGTAGGGAAGGTGTATAGGGAAGGTGTATAGGGAAGGTGTATAGGAAAGGTGTATAGTGTAGGTGTATAGTGATTGAGAGAGTGAGAGTGAGAATGGAGAAATGGATAGGCGACGAGCAGGGAGGTTTTAGGAAGGGAAGAGGATGTGTAGATCAGATTTTCACCCTGAATTGTGTTGTGGAGAAATATCTGGAGAAGGAACAAAAGGTGTATGTTGCCTTTATGGACTTGGAGAAGGCCTATGACAGAGTGGATAGAGAAGGCATGTGGAAAGTACTTAGAATATACGGAGTAGATGGCAAGTTGCTGAAAGCAGTGAAGAGCATGTATGAGGGTGCAAAGGCGGCAGTACGTGTGGAGAATGAGCAGAGTGAGTTCTTTGACCTGAGTGTTGGGTTGAAACAGGGGTGTGTGATGTTCCTGTGGTTGTTTACTGTATATATGGATGGAGTCATGAAAGAAATACTATCAAGAGCAGTGGATGTTGGTGTATCGCTGAAAAGGGAGGGAATTGAGTGAAAGCTACCTATACTGCTGTTTGCGGATGACACAGTTCTGATGAGTGATAATGAATGGGAGTTGCAGGGTCTGGTAAATGAGTTTGGAACAGTGTGCGAAAAACGGAATTTGAAGGTAAATGCGGGGAAAAGCAAGGTTATGGTCTTCGAAAGGGATGAAGTCACAGAGTTTGAGGTGAAGCTGAACGGTCAGGCTATGGAGATCGTCAGCTCTTTTAAGTATCTGGGCAGTGTGTTAAGTAAAGATGGGACTGTGGATGAAGAAGTGCGGGAGAGGGTGCAACAGGGGAAGAAGGTTGTAGGAACGTTGAAAGCAGTAACAAGAAATAGAGTGGTCAGTATGGAAGTGAAGAAGTCCTTGCATGACAGTGTGGTAATCCTGACACTAACTTACGGAAGCGAAGCATGGACGTTCGTGGAGAGACTGAGACCAAGAGTGAGAGCGGTGGAAATGAGTTACTTGAGAAGTGCGTGCGGAGTTACATGGAGGAATAGACAGACGAATGAGGAAGTAACAAGGAGGTGTGGTGTGGAGGTAGATGTGCTGGAAAGTGTGAAAAGGAACAACTTGAGATGGTTCGGCCATATGGAACGTATGGGAAGCGAGAGAATGACTAAAGGTAGGTTCACACATAGGCGAGTCGGAGCGCGAGGCCAACGCGAGTCACACTCGCCGCATATCGCCGTTGATGGAGCCCGAACCCAACGCGAGTAGCAGCTGATGCGAGTAAACACGCATATAACACGAATATAACACGAGTTTACACGAGTTTACATGAGTTTACACGAGTTCACAGGAGTTTACGCGAGTGTCGGCGAGTGTAACACGACCCCAACACGAACCGCCAAAATTTGAAAAAATAACGGTCAAATTCCAGGGTACGAATAGTGCGAGTCTACAGGAGTCTACACGAGTGTCACAGGAGTTTACACGAGATGAACGCGAGTCTACAGGAAGTTAACAGGAGTGTATGGGAGTCTAACATGAGTGTGTGCGAGTGTTGGCGAGTGTCAGGATACGTATATAAAGAGGCCCCCACTGGCACCATTTTTCACACCACGCAACACCACCACGGACGGACGTTACTCTGCAGGATACAGCCCAACCCACCCACCCACCCGCACACCATGTCCATTAGGAGGCGGAGAGCGGCAGCTGTGCTCATACTGCAGATGCAGATGCATCTCCTAGACCTAGAGGAGCTGGAGGAGAAGGAGGCTGAAGAAAGACGTCAAGGGGAAAGGCCACGAAGGAGAGTTTGGGCTAGGAGCTGGCTACTGAGACGACCACAGTTCGGTGTGTACGAACAACTTATGGAGGAGCTTGAGAGAGAGGACCCCAAAGGATTCCGGAACTTCCTACGTGTGGACGTCCACATGTTTAGGGAGTTGGTGGCACGTGTCGGGCCTAGGGTAGAGAAGCAGGACACCTTCTGGAGGGAGGTTTTGTCACCTGGGCTGAGGATTGCAATCACACTCCGCTACCTGGCCACTGGTGACTCATATCCTAGCCTACAGTACGCGTTCCGTGTGGCCCGGAACACCATCTCCCTCATTGTGCCTGCAACATGCGAAGCCATCATTGCAGAATACCAGGAGGAGGTTATACGTTGCCCCAGGACACCGGCGGAGTGGAAGGATGTTGCCAGTGAGTTTGCCAAGCGCTGGGATTTCCCACATACCGTTGGTGCCATCGATGGAAAGCACTGCGCCATCAAATGCCCTCCAAATGCCGGTACAGAATTCTACAACTACAAAGGCTTCCACTCCATCGTGCTCATGGCTATTGTAGACGCCGACTACAAGTTCCTCTACTGTGACATGGGTAATCACGGTAGCTGCTCAGATGGTGGGGTCTTTATAAGAACCAATATCAGAGCAGCATTGGATGGGTGCACCCTGGGACTCCCTGCTGCCGAACCCCTGCCCAACGACGACACACCTGTTCCCTACTTCCTGGTGGGTGATGACGCCTTCCCCATGCGAAGGTGGTTGATGAAGCCACACTCTACCCGGCGACTGACTGTACCTGAACGGATCTTCAACTACAGACTGTCCCGGGCTCGCAGAGTTGTTGAGAACGCCTTTGGCATCATGGCATCCAGGTATGTGTATGATTATGTGACATGTTTGACCATAAATACAGGTATCGGTGATGGCACCCTACTAATGTGAAGTATACTAGTCAGGTATTAAATATACATGCTCGTAACCATTCTCCCTATAATTAATATGGATTAATACATCTCCCCCACATCCACAGAGTGTGAGTCGTCCACGTCTGCAAGTCGAGTTTTAACTATACATGATCCTAACCATTATATAGTGTTGACTCCTGTTGTACTCGTGTAGACTCAAGTAGACCCGCGTGGACTCGTGTAGACTCGTGTGGACTCGCGATCATTAAATTTCTAAATAGTACAACGCGAGTGTCACGCGAGTCTACATGAGTGTCACGCGAGTCTACATGAGTGTCACACGAGTTTACAGGAGTTTACGCGAGTCTACGCGAGTATACGCGAGTCTACGCGAGTCTATGCGAGTTGGCGTCCTACTCCCACTTGACTCTCCAAATTTCATGTCTGCATGAAATTTTTGGCCGCGTTCGCGAGTGTACGCGGTGCAGCGCGAGTCCACGCGAGTCTGTGCGAGTGTCGGCGAGTGTCGGCGAATTTGGGATAATCATTGGCGAGTGCAAAAATTTCATCACTCGCGTTAGAGTTGCGCTCCGACTCACCAATGTGTGAACCTTGCTTAAGAGGGTGTACGAGAGCAGGGTGGAAGGACAGAGAGGGAGAGGTAGACCGATGGAGAGGTGGAAGGATGGAGTGAGGAAGTATATGAATGAAGGCGGTGCTGGTTGGGAGGAGGGGCGTCGACTGACTGGGGATATAGGTGCTTGGGGGCGGTTCGTTCGTGGCCACCCCTTCGGGGATCATGGCGTCAGGCAATAGATAGATAGATAGATTAAAATTAAAAACTATCGAAACAACAACACACTCAACAAAATCTATATATATATAGTGAGATATATCCAAGCCTGTTAATATTACAGTAGGTCCTTTTTAAGCTGAATTAAATTGTCTAATAAGTATCAGAATTACCAGCCAAAATATGGTTGTAGTAAAATTATAAACCCATCTAAGCAAATTATACATACGTCCATCAGTGACCTACATTATTAATGCATTTCTGTATAATTATTATGTTTTTAACACCAACCAACTTCACATCTAAACTCAATTAAGGGGGAATGGGCCGGTTTTCTGGACCACTTTCTCCCTATGTTTAGCCCCATTAGTTTTCAGATGTTAAAATGTTTGCCCCATTACTGTAGTTAGTCGATTTTAAGAGCTTTCGCTCCATTTCTTCGACAATATTTAGACCTTTCGTGCTATTTAGGTGTCGATTTTTTCCCTGGCGAACGATAGTGAGCCTGTAATGTTGGAAGAACCGGCCTTCGGCCGGGAAATTTTTCTACCGAAAAATGTACAAATTAATCTAGAAAGGCGATCTAATGGATGTGTTTTTTTTTTAATTTGATGGAGGTCTAGGAGGAAACTAGAACAATAATGAATACATGCAAAAATCGCCCAAAAAGTGAACCATCCCCCCTTAAGAAGGATCATATTACTCTGAAGGATGGTGGAGGTTGTATTTACCCCTCTGAGTTCTAGAGGTAGATTAAATGCTGACAAAAATCTTCTAATGGTAACCAGAATATGATTAAAACTACGTCATCGTGCTGAAGGGGTTAATTAGAATACAGTAACTTAAGTTTATGATTCAGAAATATAGTAGTTTTATATGTTTCCATTAAGTATCGATACATTAACTGCTAAGGCATTTCATTTAGTCAGATTAAATGAAACCATATAGTAGTATAGCCAGGGTGGCCACAACTCAAGTTCCTGAATTCTAAATCCATTACCTCTACACCTTAGCAGTAATGATCATCGTAAGGGAACGCTAACAAACTATTTAGGAACTCCAAGCATCTAGTTATTCATTTCAGAACTATAATTTTACCTTTGATAACTTCGGCTTGTGCTTTACGGGCGACGTTTCTCCAAGATAGCTCCAGCTTGATCCAAACACTACTTCCTCCTAAACCTTCCATTTACTGTAAAATCAAATAACATAAGGTTTGGCAATACATTCTCTAAACAATATCTACAACAAATTAAGAGTACTGGACGGGTTTCAAATTTGTATGGATAATTTTAATGATGCAACTGCTTCCATAATTTTATGGCAAGCCACTTGCAAGCTTAGAATGGGGCAGGGGCCTAGGAATTCTCCTCTCCCTGTAAGCTTATCTTGCTCAACGAGACAAAGGGACGAGGGTACACTAAAGTGGTCCCAGACCCTGAGAACTTTAACTATAGTTTCTGTTCGGGCTCCGTCTCGTGTCGGCAACCCCAGCAAAGGGGTAAGTACCGGAGTAAATACATGCACCACACCTGTGTCGGCAACAGTGTTTGCATGTTGGAGCAGTTATGGGGCAGGACTTTATTATTCTATAGTCCAAATTGCCTAATATACAGTAGTCTTGTTATGGTGCTGTCTTTTTGTAACTCTGTTAAGGCTGGTGTGGTTGCAGATACTGCAGGTGCAAGTGCTGCAGGGGGACTCTGTTAAGTCTTGCTGAGGCACGGTTATCACTATACCAACAACAGCCACAGTGATGACTTGGTGGGGCAGTGCTGTGGCGAGACTTTATTGTACTACAGTACACTCCAACTACTGAAAATCTACCCCGTCTGAGCCGTTACAATGCATGTAATGGAAAAATTACACTAAACCATTGTATGTAAGTATGTATACTGTATATATTAGCAGCAGGGGAATGAATAACAGCTGGTCGTGGGATAATTTTGTAAAGAAAACAAAAATCAATTACCTGTGTGACTAAAAACTGGAAAAATATTAAATAACCAAAACTCAAATTGGGCAAGATTCTAAATGTTTACCAAAAAAGCATTCAAATTAGATACGAACGTAATTACGAGCTTGTGAATATGTAAAACAAGCGACTGTACACCCGCCAACACCATCCTTACCGATTCCTTCAATATTATTGTATTATTAGTGGGGGTGGTAAGAATGACGTTAGCGGGTGTACCGTCCGCCTTGCTTACATAAGTCGCAAGCTCGCAGTTACGTTTTTGTCTAATTTGACTGCATTTTTTTTACGCAATTATTTCACGGCCAGCTGTTATTTGCCCTCTGCTGGTAATATACATAACAATGACAATAAGTCATGGGGTGTGAGGGAGCTTTACTGTATCCCATGACCAGCTGTTGGGTAAATGTTGTTACCGGCAGTGGGGCAAATAACAGCTAGCCGTGAAATAATTTCGCAAAAATATATATATATACTGTATGTACGGTCGGTCGTCATGTTTACACAGGTCGATCGCTCGCGGTCAAGTTCCCGTCTATTTTGACGGCTATTTTTTTCTGATATTTGCCCCCTGCTGGCAATATATATTATGATGACAATAAGTCATGGGGGGGTGAGGGGGGGGATACCTATTATCGTATCTCAACAGAGTGGACAGAAATGTGCTGAGCTGGTATGGTCATGTTGAACGAATGAAAGATGAAAAGCTTACACAGAGAATATGCGAGTCAGATACAAGGGGAGATAGAGGGGTAGGAAGACCTCCATTGAGATGGAGAGACTGTATAGGACAAGCGTTAAAAGGAAGCTAGAGCAATGCCTATAGATCAGGAAAGAGAAGTGGTAATAAATAGGAATGAATGGAGAATGCTAGTGAATAGATGAACGTAAACGCGGTTGTTTGGGAGAGAGGGTAATGCGCCAGTTGGACTAGATAATAGTCCGTCAGGTGCCTGGCCCGGGGAGCTGGTGATAGTGAAGGGTGCACCTGGAAGCATGATGGATGGGCTTGTGGTGGTACAGCTTCGCTGCTCAAAGCCTCTCCAGGAGATCTGGGACCTGGGAATCTTTTGCTGGGGACCCCAAATGGGCCTGGGTCTCTCGGTATTTCTCCTGGACAACAGAGATGTGTGTGATGTTGTGTTTTGTTTTTCTGATGTGTTGTGATGTCCCTGTTCAGGTTCTGTCTCTAGTAGGCCACCCCCATAAAAAGACAAAATAAAAAAAAGGAAAACTGGGGTAAATGCCAGATTATATACATACTGTACATGCTCCCAACACCCAACACCTCCCAATGAAATTAATGAAAGCATATCTTCCCGGGATTCGAACCTGGGTTACCACATACAGATCTTAAACACTAACTATTACACCATGAAGACAGTTGATATCAAATAGAAACTGAAATAATTAATTTAACCCGGACCCTCTCAACCATTTTCATTAGCATGTGTTCCACCAATCCCAGCCGTGGGGTCAGACAGCAGGTTACCACATATCCATCATTCGTGGCTCGCAGCCGGCAGCTGGACTCACAGTGGGGAGAGAATGACAACGCTCCAATAACTTCCACGCAGTGTTACCAATGAGTTTAGCAAAGCCTCTTCTAATTTTAGCACAACCAGAACTGTTTCAAACAATCGCGCACGCAGATAAGCTGCGTCAGCTGAGAGCACACGTAAAGCGAAGTAGGGATTGCTTTGGACATTATGTGAGTCGGCTGAGAACCAACGCTGGGAGATCCTCGGTTAAGTAGGTCAGGGGAGGGGACACTGCTTTTAGACCCCATTCTCTCTCATGATTATCCCTATTACTTTTGAAATTTTATTATATTCACCCCAATAGTTTGGCACTTTTAAGACCTTTTGAGCTATTTAGGTGACGATGTTTCATAACAAGCGATAGCGAGCCTGTAATTTGGGAGTTCCACTGGTGAACAGTTATTATACTGTACTGTACTTAAGTCTTTGGAAGTTCAGTTGCCCACATTAGTTCTGTTCCTCTCTGTGATCTTATACATGGAATTATAATGCGCATGATTGAATTACAATTCCAGTTTCTTAAGCAGTGGTTAACTCAACTGAAAATTAAAAGAAACCACACTCGCAATTCATTCATATTAATTTTAGGTTCATACATAAGACCACAACGGGGAACAGAACGATGTGGGCAACTGTATATTCTTCATGAACAAAAATAAGCTAAAACCTAGTACTTTGATTATTGTGGCACCTAAATAGCGTCCAAAGAAAAACCTGTCTCCTCTCTCTTACAAAATTTCTATGTTGCAGGCGTTAATGCAATACTATTATAATGTCAAAGAATAAGTGGAAATACCTAAGACACCTTATCTATCTCTCCATAAGTTTTTTTCTTTTTCTGGACCACCTTCTTCCTCTTGTTTGGCCCCAGTAGTTAGCCAGTTTTCTGACCTTTCGTGCCATTTAGGTGTCGATTTATTCTTGGCGAGCAATAGTGAGCTTGCAATTTAGAAGGAACATCCTTTGGCCGCATCCTTTTTTCTAACGAAAAACGCACCAGATTGTTAAACCGGGAATATTTGGTTTTATGATTGGAATGAACATGAACAACAATATATGCAAATTTACATGAAGATGCATTGCTGTGGCTATTTTATCACTTCCAAAGAGACAACAACAACTGTGAAGCATAAAGTTATACTGTACATGTATAATTAGTAATGATGACTAAAAATTACTAAAAAAAAAAAAAGTCTCTGGTTTCACACACTGGTCTATCTATCTATATACTCAGGCATTTACCCTTTCTTTTTTCTTTTCTTTTTTAACAGGGAGTGGCCGACTTGAGACAGCCCGAATAGGTACAGCAAATAAACGCAAAAACAAAACACAAATTCCCACTTTGGTAAAAGCACTCAACGGTTTTTATTAACATTCCATGGTCAATATTTCTGGAATCTTTAGCACTGGTATTGGAAACTACACTGCCAATACATTCACTTAGGTGACATTTATTAAATAAGATTATATGATAAGCTGCCAGACCAGAGTCCAGATTAAATATTGAGGGAAAAGTGCTCGTTAGAAGCCGGCATAATCCATAAAGAGTGAGTATTTTTTACCATTTTTCACTAATTTTAAACTATTTTATTCTCTTGAGAGGCAAGAACCCTTTCCTATAGAAATAAATAGAGTAAAACAGGGTAAATCCGCCGCAACGGCACTATTTCCAATTCAGAGGGACATAAGTCCGAAACTATAGCATCGTTTCTGCTGTTGGTCTTTGCTTATAGACGTCACAAAGTATGAAGAGTAATAACATGAAGTTTCAATCCATTGGGCAAATATATTATTGTTTTGGCAACAAATTTAAAAAAAAGAGTACAGTGTGGCCCAAATTGATTTGAGTACAGTAGCCTACATGATTAGATAAATATCCAGTATTCGATAAATAGATATCAATCGTGTTGGTCATGTGCTGTACTTATATGTCTTAACCTTTTCATTGCGGGACCCGTTCAGGAACGTTCTGGCAATTTAAAGCAATCTACAGGCCCATAATTAAAGCCTCTTAAGGCCTGTGGAGACGAGTGCGAGTGAGCGGGAGAGCGGCAGGCCCTCGTCCGCTCTCCATCCCGGCGGCTGGTGGACTGAGGAGTGAGTGCCACATCTCGGGAGACCTATGCAGCGCTGCCAAAGGCAATTGTAGCACTACATTGCTCATTATTAGTCAATATTTGCCGATGTCTATGGTAGCGCTGCGGATGAACCTCGCACGCTACAAAGCTCGTTCTGGTGTCATTTTGAAGCTATTTTCTTCTAGATTTTGGCTGAATACATTTAATTTCATTCAGACACTTGCTTAATAATTCAGGAGTGCCTGAATGAGCCCTAATATAGCGGAAATATGCCCGCAGCGTAAGTGTTAATAGTGTAATGGTAAGAGCATGTAAGTTCTGTATGTGATATCCTCGGTCTGAATCCTGGGAGAATCACATGTTTAAATTGATTTAATCTGGTGAGTTATTGGTGTTAAGAACGATGATAAAAGTAATATATTGTACTATTATAGGCATAGTGAACAGAAAGGCTGAATGTATAGATACAGCAATAGAAAAATACAAAGTTAATGTATGACAGTTTGTAATTGACAAAAATCACCGTTCACGCCAAAATTACCCCGTTTTACCCCAAGTACTTAGTGACCAAGGTCTGTATCTCTGCTGCAAATAAGACACTAAGAACTCCATAGCTTTCTTAATCTTCCTATCGTGACAAGTTGAATACAGTATAGATAAATGAGGAGATGTCTGGCCACTCTAAAATTATCAAGGACGGTACAGGACGTACAGCAAGTGGTACTCACGACATGAAGGTTAGTAAAAAATGCATATCTACGTCAATCTATATTCCGTTTCTCGGGACACCACAAAAAATATGGGTAAAGCTGGTATCACACGAGAGCTTTTTTAGTCAACATTCGATCCTCAAAAAATTTCTGGCAACATTTATGGGATATTTAACACTGGTATCGGAAACTAGACTGATGATAGATGAATTTACGTAACCGAAATAATATTAAATGTTGACCTCATAAGCTGCCAGACCAGTGTTGAGGATACATGTTGAGGGAAAAAGCGCTCGTGTGATACCGGCTCAAAGAATAACCATACTAACTGAACAAGAACTGCCAGAGGCCAGTACAGGTGCTTACTCCATCTAAGGTTCACTGCTGTTCTCGAGTACATTTTGTTGCTGTTCCCTTTAACTAAAATAACTTTGGAATATGTGTAGGCTAGAGCTACAGACGCAATTATAGTTGTTATTTATGGAAACTTTAAAGTGGAACCAAAAGTTATACTAACTGATTGTGTGTTCTTCACTATGGTGTTGAGGAGCTGATAAGTGTTCTATATTTTAGCTTAAAATAATCAATTCCTTCCTGCTGTGATGGTTTGCGCATCGTTGGCTGGTGTTCTACAATACCACTGTTAAAATATATGGATTGGCTGCTTTTTCTCGCTGGAATGATATCGTATGCACCGATAATCTTCTACTTTTCTCCCATGCTTTGTTGAATTCTGGTTCCAAAACGAGTGTGTTGTTAGTGTGCTGGTATCCTGAACTGAGGGTACTTCCCTTATTCTCCATCACTGTTGTTAAAACCAAGCTCTTCAGCGGGTGTATTCCCTTGTTACTGACGTTCTGAGCAACGGAAAGCTATATTATTGTTCCATATTAAGACTATGATTTTTTAAATTCAAATTCTGGCTCCCTAACATGTACCTCCTCGTCGTACTGATGTCCTGAGCCAAGAGAAACTGAAATTCCTCCATCTTGCTGACAAATCGGGTTGTACACTTGGTTTATTGGGGGTCGCAGTATTGATGATTTGAACCAGGAAGAGCTTCTGTTTTGCTGTATTCTCTCAAGTCTATTTTTTATCTTCCACTTTCCCTCCCTCATTATGCCGTTACATCTAGTTGGCCTCCTGCTCCTCCCGGTGTTACTAGTTCACCTTCCTCACGTCGTGCCCCTCGACGTGACTCCCGACGACGTCCTTCAGTACACCGACATCCCCGCCCTGGGCAAGGTCGTGGAGGTGCAGGGGAAGATGTTCTCCAAAGACGAAGCCTTCATTGTCCTGCCGACCACCACACTGTGTAAGTTAAGGCATGGCATATAGTTTCATTCGTTGAAGGAAGACCAGGCGAGTGCAGATGGACAGTTCATATATATAAAAGTGGACCTCAGCATTCGAGGTTTTCTGTATAAAAAGGTATCGCATAACAACTTATTCATGACAACCAAATTTTCTAGTTATTGTAAAAAGGCAAATGATGTAAACAAAAATATAACTAAAACTATGTTATTCCTTCTGCCATAAATCCCATGTACCGATATACTCAAGAACTGCATGGGTCAAGTAATTGTACAGTTCCCCACATAGGTTATCTACCTCTCCATGATGTTATGCATGGAAACTAATTTTGTAAGACTGAATTATTAGTGCAGTTTGTTGTGTAATGTTTACTAATTCATATGACCAATTCACTTATAAATATATACATTGTATATATATTTTTTTCTTCTACGTGGATAAGGGAGACAAAAAGCAGGACTGTCTGTGACAGTTGAAAGAGTGACGGCCAAAATCAAGGAATGTTCGAGCCAAACTGCCTGGACACACGGAGTTTGAAACAATTTACGTCATAGGATGAGGGAAAGATGAATTCAGGGAGAGAGTTCCAGAGCTCAGCTGTTGAACAGAAGAAAGATTGGGAGTATCGTTTCACTCTTGGGTTGGAGGAGAGTTGCACATAGTAGGGGTGGGATTGTGTTGCAAGACGGGTGCTGAGAGAGCTCTGAGGAACACTGATTATTGTAATAGCGATAGCATTGCGAGAGATATGCAACATTGCGGTGAAGAGAGAGAGATAGCAGATAATCGGTGAGTGGACGGGAGTTAATGAGACGAAAAGATTTCTTTTCTACTTTGTCAAGAAGTGCTGTGTGAGAGGATCCTCTCCACACATGCGAAAAATGCTCATTACATGGACGCACTGTGCCCCTGTACAGAGCAAGAAGCTGTGCAGGGGTAAACAAAAAAACCTGAGGTGGTTGAGCACACTCAGCTTCTGGGAAGCCGTTATAGCAAAAGTTGTAATATGGGCTTTCCAAGAGAGATAAGAAGAAAAAGAGACACCGAGAATACTGAGAGAAGATGAAGTGTTGATTTTTGTATTGTTGAAGTATAAGGGATATATTGTATATATATATATATATATATATATATATATATATAGTGTTTGTTTCATGTAAAGAAAAATATATTAATAAATTCGTTTCCACAGACATACTTCCATAATTAGTTATATGTGAAATCCATCAATATTGCTGAGTGGGTAGAGACTATGGTATCCGAGTGTACAGCCTCGAACAACAACAGCGTCCCTTTTTTGGTTTTTAACTAATCTTGAATCAATGGATAATAAGTCAATAAAGCAGAAAATCATGTTCCCAAATGTCTCCGGCTTTGCCGGAGATTTTTTTTATCGAAAAATGTACAAATTTAACTTCTTGTCAAAACAAAAATATATATATGCTGGCTCGCTACCGCTCGCCAGGAAAATATTGACACCTGGATGGGGGTAAACGTCTTAAAACAGTAGGCTGAATGGGGCCGAATGGATACAAGACAAAGAGAGAGGGAGAGAAAGACAAAGCAAGCGAGGTGGGCTCCCTTAAGGTGTGGTAACTGTAGGTTATGACTTTAACGCCTTCAATCACCGTGTGTCCAAGCATTTTGACTCAATGAATCTAAAATATGGCTGACTTTCTCTTATTTTTCCAGAATGGGCACTTGTACAGGTACATTTACCTTTTATCCTCTTCTTTTACATTGAAAAAAGGAAAAAACAAATTAACAAAATACTGTATATATATATATATATATATATATATATATATACTGTATATATATATATATATATATATATATATATATATATATATATACTGTATATATATATATATATATATATATATATATATATATATATATATATATATATACCTGTATATATATATATATATATATATATATATATATATATATATATATATATATATATATAGATATACCGGTATATATATATATATACTGGGTATATATATATATATACCGGGTATATATATATACTGTATATACACACGCTGAATATACCATACTATCAGTACCGGTAACTATATAAACCAATACGCTATATTGTCGTTATAATTATGTATCAACTCCGTAAATTTATTATTGTACTTTTCATACTGTAAGGAATGTAGTATAGCTGATCCCCCCCCCCCCCCCACACACACATATATATATACTGTATTATACCATACTATAAATAGGTCAAGTAACACGCTATAGCATCACTATAATTTTGTACCGAGTCCGCACATTTATTATTGTATTTTTTAAGCTGTAAGGAATGTAGTCTATCTCACAACCTGGGCTGCGTGAGTGCGTGACGTGACCATGGCTAACACCAAGACCAATAGTACAATATTATTGGTCTTGGCTAACACTAGTTGGTCCGACGTCTTGCGGGGGGTGGGGGGGGGGGGGAATTATTATGGTATTTCGTTTTATGAATTTGAGAATTTTGCTTGCCCCTGCATTTTTTTTAGCAATTCATTTTAGTTTGTCCCTTAGGCTAACGACATCCCAGACTTCTTTCAAACTAAAGAGTTGCCCACCCAAGCCCCCTGCAGGCTAAATTTGCACATTCTTCGATAACAAAATATATCTCCCGATGGCTGATTCTTTCTAAGTTACAGGCTTGCTATCGCCCATCCCACCAAAAATTGACACCTGCATGAGGTGAAGCGTCTTATTATCGCTAAACTAATGGTTTGAAACGTGTTAAAATCTCCAACTAATGATCAAAACTAGGAAGACCCAGAAATACCTCTCTCTTGTTTGGTCTGAGTGCTGAAGTATTTTTATTTCTATATAGTTTAGATCGTATTCATAATCATAATCGAAAATGAATCATTGCAATAGCGCTGGATGGCTATACGTCAAATGCACTAATTATCCGCTGGCATGAAACACTTGAAGAATTTGCATTAACTCATTGTGACCTTCAATGATACGTAATCCAAGTTGATGAACCAGAATATTGTATTCTTCCCCTTATTGGCCCAGAGGTAACAGCAAGTGTGAACGCAGCCACTGCAAACAATGTTCACACTTTACTACTTTGCTAACCCAAGACAGCTCAATTAATTGGCCAGACAAGCACAAAATGCTAGAGGGAATTAAGTTCAGCATTGTCAAAATATGGCCATTCCCCGCACAAAATGATCTTCGAGATAGAGCTGTTACACCCCCTTCAACACTTCCGGACCAAGAAGTAGTGCTCCAACACCTCAAGAAATAAATTGCCATCACACAATCAACGCAGGGCCTATATATTGATGCACCTCGTGAATCATCTTTTCAAGTCGGCAAAATTGTGGTTATTGCAAATTTGGCTTGCAAAATCAAATTGGCACCCAAATCTATAGAGCCATATAAGGTCATTGCATTCCTAACGTTTTCCAAGTTAATGCAGATTACCACAGAGAAGCCAAAGCCCCAAGAAATAGACACATGCGGCAAGTACACCTCCAGGTAGAAGACCAACAAAAGCAACTACCACCACAGCAACAATATCAACAATTAGTCCTACAACCCAACCTTAGGCATCAACCCAACAACGTCACCCAGGGAATGCAAACAGACCCCAAGTATAAACAGAAGCATAACATTTAGGGAAGTTTTAAAATTGTGTACATCTGCAACCTGTCATAATGGGTGAAACGTGGGTGAAGGCCCAGAACAAAAATTTGAGTTAAAGAGTGCCAAAAAGCTAAGATGAGCCTCCACATCGAGGATTTCACAACTCAACTCCTCTAGTATGGAATTTATCTATAACCCCTTCAGTGCTTAAAAGGCTGTGTTACATAGACATACATTATAAAACGATAGTTTTCAACCTATTTTACAGTTAACAACTTTTCCTTCAAACCCAGCAATTGTAACAATTGAAAGGATTTATCCATATTATACTGTAAATATTAATATACTATCCATACTATTTACTCAGGTCAGTGTCGGTGGTCGTGTTGGACGAGTGAGCGGTGTGTGGCGGCCGCGATGGTGAATACCGGACAGGGGACAGAGGACCTTCACTGTTACCTGGCCGACAAGGGACCAACGCAGATGGACCTTCACGACAATGAGAAGGCCACATACCTTTTCTGGGAAGGTGAATCTTTCTTTTACGGTTGCTCTTTCTTGTTATTTTATCTTTCCTTTCTGGTTGCTCTTTCTGGTAATTATATTTTTCATTTCCAGTTGCTCTTTCTGCTATTTATATTTTCTTTCCGGTTGCTCTTTCTGGTTATTTGGTCTTTCCTTTGCGGTTGTTCTCTCCATATAATGTGTTGATATTTTCTCGTCCTCCCTGTAGAGTCCATCCCTGGGGGCCAGTACCAGGTGTTGGCTGATGGGCTGCTGTATCTGGTGGTGGTCGGAACGATTACACAGGAGAAGGCGAGGACCCTATGTTACAAATTACCAGGACACCGCCTAGCCATCACCAACACCATCAAACAGGCCGAGGCTCTCAAGAAACTCCACAACGACCTCAGTAAGTACCCATTTCCACTAGACAATTATATTTACCCTATTACGCTCTAAAACCTTCTTCACACTACCAGTTTTCAAGCTCATATTGTTGCCACAAAATCCTGGGCGAAAACCGGGTGGCTGTAACTGCCAGGTGTACAGTCACTAGTAACCATTATTACTGCTTTAACCTATCCTCCACGGTGTAAAGAAATTAAGGGTTAGTGAAGAAAACAAGGTGTGTGAGAAATTACTTATTCTGTCCTGCGCATAGACACCAATACCTCATCTGCAGCTGGTTTGTAGCCTCAACATTGACAAGAGGAAGTGAGTAGCTTGGCACAAGAGTTGCCTGGCCAAAGCCAGCGGTTTTCGAATGACTTACATGCACCACAACTTCGTCATCATTTGGGCCTTAGCTCATGTTTTAATGGACTATGTTTTCACTTAGTTCATAATTTCTTATTACATACTATATACTTGTATACATTATGCACTTATAATGGCACCAGAGAGGCTGCAGGGTTTATTAGGAGTTTCCACATCAGAGGCCATGTAGATGATGAGGTCCAACACATATCTTGCCTCACAGTCACATATCACGAAAAACTGTATCTCAAATTGGCGCTCTTTGATGGAATGTGTAGCCTAAAGGTGACATGCCCCCGGTGAAGAATCAAGGACTCATCGATAACAACTTTCGAGAAATGCACAAATTTGTCCTTGAGACTTGTCAGAGCTTGGCAAATTTTCCACAGCCTGTCGTTGATAGAGGGGCCTATGTTGTCTGCAAAGTGGAGGCACTTCAATATCTGCTGGAACTGGTCCCGGGGCATATACTTCCAAATGATTAGGGTGGAGATCAGTGTCCACTAACCAGTACTGCTGGAGGACAGGTTTTTTTCATGTGGGGCATGAGCAGCATGAGGGCCATCAAGACAAGAAGTTCAGGGATAGTGATGTCTGTGCAATGACGCATCTTTAGCGGTGGCAGCGAGGAATAACAAATGCGACTATCTTGCCCATCAGCCAACCTGTGGCGGTGCCGGAGTTGGGGACCTAGGATGCTGGCTAGGCATCGAAGAGAGTGGGTGGATTTGGGAGGCATGAGGGAGGAGATGATGCTTGGTAAGGAGAGGCATGGGCTCCAGGTAGGGAAGATGGTAGATGGATGGGCATAGTTGGGAGGAACGTGGGCATTGATAAGTGACTAATGATGCTTAAACAGCCCTGGTTGTGGAGACAGTGATGCTTGGTGCTTGCTGTGGGTGGCATGGGTATGAGGGCTGGTGTGGTTGGAGATGCTCACACCCATACATCATGTGGGTACCTGTTGGTGCAGTGGGTTACATGTGCGTGGCTTGGCGGAAGGAGACAATGCGGTCAGGCAGGAAAAGCCCCATTCCTCTCTGTGTTCTTCTACTTTCTTTACAGCCTCCAGCGAGATGAAGTCGGCCTCAAACTCACTTTCATCATCACTTTTTCCTCTAGAGAATACCGAAACCTGCAGCTCCCTACTTTTAGCACTATGACTAAGGCCAGTAGCACGAGCGGGCCGCAGCAGAGGCTTAGCTGGAGTTGACAAAACCAATGGTTGCTCCACTACATGGGGCGAGTGATCGGACGAAGTTGAAGCGCATGTATCCATATTGGTAGTTCAAGTGTGACTGATTGTGTGCAGGATTAGTGTTTGTACCCTGTGCATCAGCTAGATATTACCAGATTTCACACAAGACCTATGCTTTTGGCGGGAAAAGCAAAATATCTGAGAACGTTCCCGGAGTGCAGGGGTCAATATAATTGTTTCCATTTAAAACATACATATACAGTATACCGGTATATAGTATATTGTTTAATGAAATATACTATAATTTAAGGAACATTGATATACAAATGTTATAATCATTCCATAACCATGATCAGGATTGGAAAAAGTTAGATCCTATGTATCTTTTTCTGGTTCGCATTTACGGCCAATTTTTCAGGTATGGCAAAACGTGGAACTCTCGAATAGCTCAGACAAAACTTTGAAATGTATATGTTAGGCAAATAATTAAGGAGTTCAGTTAATGACTCAGTTTGGGATTGCTTTGAAAACCTAAGGACATGTTTAAATTACATCCTAGAGTGTACTTATTATTAAAGGCGAATTTACCCGAATATTTTAATAGTTTTTTTGGTAGTTCTGGAAGAAAAACGATTAAAATAATGTATTATCAGAATTCAGCTAACTCCACTAAACCGAAAACAGCTGTTGGTGAACTTGATAAAGACTGACAGTAGCTATTCTGAGTGTTTAATTAGCTTGCCTAGCCCATCATAATTTTTCTAATCCAACTAGCCTTATTGTCAATTTATAATATATATATATATTTTTGTTCTGTATATCTCCCTCTAGCAACGAAATTCAGCTGTGGGTGGATCTGACAAAGATTCATGGAATTTTTCATGGATGTGTCCCGGTCTTACTCAATCTCCCTATATACATAGAAGCCTAACCTATCCTAACCTAATTTATCAAATATAACCTACCCTAGTTACGTTATATCGTTCGTGATAACTTGCCAATTTAGCTTTTATTCTCTATGTGTATATCTCCCTCCCCAGACGAGAAACAACTATGGGTGGACCTGACAAGAGCCCCGGACAGCAAAAAAGCCAAGTGGGGCGATGGGAGCATCTTCACCAATAGTCCCGCCGCCCAGATCCTTACCATTCAATGTGAACAGGGTAATGGCTATGTGTATCGGATTGCCGAGGGAATGATACATGACAATGTTGTGTCTCATCAGGCCCATGCTCTGTGCCAGGCCAGCCCCTTTGGTGGGGGTTGGTAGAGGGAAAGAGAGGAGCATGACCAAGAAGAACAATATATAATACAAATGTAAGCTCGCACAGACATATTCACTCACTCACACACACACACACACACACACTTAAAAACACACTCATAATAACAGTCACACACACGGAGATAAGCTTTTGGATATACAGGATGGCCCAGTAAATTTTTTGGAAGGATTTACCCCCAAACTCACCACATCACATCACATTTTATGATTATTAGTATTATTATAATTATGTATTATTATATCGGGTGGATGGGACTCGTGAGCCTTGGTCAGCAACACATCTAGGGGAAACAACCTTATAAAAATCGGGTGGATGGGACTCCTCAACCTTGGTTGGCAACCCATCTGGGGGATTAACCTTATACGAATCCTTACTATTCACCTAAGGATGAAGGAGGTTGGTGAATGGAATAGCCTCCCACCACTGGTAAATAATAGCGCTAAAACTATATATAGAGGGCCTCTGAGTTGAATGAATCCTAAGTTGTGTGATCAATCCTGTAATTCCTTGAATAATCTAGCACGGGTTGGCCTTCTCACGGGGAACAGGTCCTATTGGGGGCGTTTTGTGTATGGCCACCCTCATAAAGTGTAGTAAGACGTCTGGCAATAGACAGATAGATATAAAAAAAAAAAAAAATAGTCCCTGGGCATTAATGTAAAGATATGAAAATTAAATGTAAAACAGTTTTCTTACAGTCAGATCAGTATTTACTAAATTGTTTTTAGAAATAATGGCGAGATATGTATTCATATGTTGAATTCTTTATCCATTTATTTATATTAATATTATTATTCTTAGGTTCCTCCCTAGACCGCCATCAGCTAAACAAATGCTATCAAGACCCCCTCCGAGATAAATTTTTGCATTTTTTGGTAGAAAGATTCCTCCCAAATGCAGGCTCAGAATCGCTCGCTATAGTCCAAGCATTATATGAGTGACCGTGAGTCCTCCATTCTTGGCTGGGATCCTTCGCACGGTCTTCTGTAAACACATTAGCAGCTGATAATTGACATTTTGGTTGATAAGCGTCTATGACCTCTTTCACCTCCCATATACATTCTCATTCTCTCTCTTCTTCCCTCATTCCATATGCTTCTCTATATTTATCATTAGATAAAGTGAAGACACCCAGGTGATTTTGTTCAAATTAGGAAGGACCTCATATATATATATATATATATATATATATATATATATATATATATATATATTTACAGTATATATACTGTATATACAGTATATACGTATTGTCTTTTAAATGTTCTCTCTCTCTCTCTCTCTCTCTCTCTCTCTCTCTCTCTCTCTCTCTCTCTCTCTCTCTCTCTCTCTCTCCTACCTACCTATCTACCCACCTATCTATCAAAACATAGAATACAGTACTTCTATTATAGAAGTAACACATTTATTTGTATTAAAGAAAACCGTACAATAAAAGCAAACCAATATTTATTTGATAAAAATTAAAGCTTTGGCATTCCTGCATTCCTCAGAGAGATAGATAGATAGATAGATAGATAGACATATATAGGTGGGTAGGTAGGTAGAGAGAGAGAGAGAGAGAGAGAGAGAGAGAGAGAGAGAGAGAGAGAGAGAGAGAGAGAGAGAGAGAGAGAGAGAGAGAGAGAGAGAGCATTTAAAACAAGAAAATATAATATATACAGTATATATATACCGGTATATATATATATACTGTACGGTATATATACCGGTATATATCTAAAAATGTATATGTACTGTACGTAAATGTATATAATGTATGAGGTCCTTCCTAATTTGAACAAAATCACCTGGGTGTCTTCACTTTATCTAATGATAAATATAGAGAAGTATATGGAATGAGGGAAGAAGAGAGAATGAGAATGTATATGGGAGGTGAAAGAGGTCATAGACGCTTATCAACCAAAATGTCAATTATCAGCTGCTAATGTGTTTACAGAAGATCGTGCGAAGGATCCCAGTATAGCCAAGAATGGAGGACTCACGGTCGCTCATATAATGGTTTGAGTAGCCTATAGTAACAAATGGACATACAAATGGTACAAAATGTCTTATATAAATTCATCAAATTATTGGGGGAATGGCTTAAACTCTCAAAACTAATGGGGCTAAACATGAGGGAGAAGGCGGTCAGAACCCCCCCCCCCCTCTTTAATGACCTGTTCAACCTAGTATCCCTGCCCTGAATCACTGATGATAATGACCATTCCTATATTCTATTCACTGTAAGTAGGCGAGAAATCATGACCTCTAACCTCTGTAACTCAAAAAACGACTAGAGTAACCGAGCTAATATTTCTACCATTTGAGAAGAGTCAGCCAAGGAATATATGTGGAAATTTGCAGCCAATTTGCTCTAGCCCTTTTTGAGTTACAGAGGATAGAGGTCATGATTTCTCGCCTACTTACAGCGAATAGACTATAACATTCCAGCTGGAGCGTTCCTGATTTTTCTGCAAATGTTTTCCTGCCATACTTCTGTTGTCTGTATATTGTTTTGGTACAAAGGAGTACAAAGGTACAAAGGAAATCAAGCAACAACAGATCTAGTGACACACACATACACACTCTCTCTCTCTCTCTCTCTAGGTAATGGTCAGGTATAGTGTTGCCAATTTAGCTACTTTCTAGATCTAAAGGAATTTACTTCGATCTAGAGACAAGTTTTTACATCTAGCGACATGAATCCTAGTGATATTCTGGAGATTTGAGCCATTTCGAGTGATATTCTAGAGATTGTGGCATTATTCTAGCGATTTCCGACTTTTATTTACTATCACACCGCACTCCTAGACAAAGTAGAAAGGAAGGCCTATCGTATCATTAATTCCCGCCCACTCACCAAATCTGCAAACTCTCTCAATGTTGCATCTCTCTCGCTATTCTATCGCTACTACAATAATCAGTGCTCCTCAGAGCTTTCCCAGTGTATACCACCTACTCTACGTAGGGTACGTGGTACTCGTCTTGCAACACAATCCCACCCCTACTGTGTGCAACTCTCCAACCTAAGAGTGAAATGTTACTCTCAGACTTTCTTCTATTCAACAGCTGAGCTCCGGAACTCTCTCCTAGAATCAGTCTTTCCCACCTCCTATAACTTAAATTGCTTCAAACTCCGTGTGTCCAGGCATTTTGGCTCGAACGTCCCTTGATTTTGGCCCTGTCACTCTTTCAACTATGGGGGAGGCACTCGCTGCAGGCAGTTCTGCCTTTTGTCTCCCTCACTCACATAGCAAACAAAAAAATCTAGCAGACTTGATTTGGCAACCCTGGAGACTCAGGTAGGGCAAGATCAGGGGTGCGTTTGTAGACAGCGACCAATTAAGAGCCCAAAATTTCGGTCAGTGACCAGTGTCTCACAAACCACAGTGACCGGTCCGCCAGTAGCTTGTAAACAAAGCTGCCTTGTTACCATGGTAACAAGGCAGCTGAAGAATTTCCACGGATAATGGCGTACCAAGCACCATTGGAGGGGTATTTTGCTGCACAAGGTGTCTTAATATCGGGTTTTATAAATGTGATCAACATTATTCTCCCACAGTAGATTATACACGAGTACAGTATAAGGATTCCATATACCTAAATTGTCCTTAATAAATTATGTATAATAAAGGCGACGAGCCTATTCCCTATAATTATCGAAAACAATAATACCATTATAGTAAAATGGCCCTGAAACACACTTTTCACAAATTGGAAAAATATAGTATTTATTTGTGAAACTCATAGCCAAAACTGCACTCACAATACACCTACTATATAACGGTAGCAATCTATTGACCCTATTTAATACACTTACTATATAACGGTAGCAATCTATTGACCCTAAATATAAAATCCCAAATATATAGCGAATTAACCCCTTCTGTAGTCTGTACCGATGACGCTTTTGATTTTATTATAGCTACATTTAGACGATTTTGTGCAGCTTCAGGAGTATCTGTGGTAGTATTATGGGTTAAGGGAGATAGTTCGAAGCCTGCTTACTGTAGACCCTTTCTAAGCTGAATAAAATCGTCTAATAGTAGCCAGAATGAAGTACAAATGACGTTGCCGGTACAGAAGGGGTTAAAGCGGGAAGTGTTAGCGCTAATATTACCTTATTACTTTCTTTGTTCATTGTATGTTACATTAGTGGAAGCTAGGTTGTGATAGTATACAGTAGGTTAGGGCATTGCATTACATATAATTATATATTAAGGCTAGCTTGGGTCGATTTTGTTCCCTTAATGATTATGGGATATTTATAGCTCAAACTGACGTGAGTGCGATGGTTTTATAGGATAATTTATTAAACTTACCAGTGCACCTAAAGGTCGGTTCACACATGCACGAATTAACGTCACGTCCGTCCCCGACCAAGAAAATAGGCAGCACGGCATCAATCTGGAGGCCCCATGTTTCGTTCCAACGTTCCAACTGTTCCAACGGAGTTTTGCCGCCGTTCTCATCCCGTTATATTCGTCATCTAGATGCCGCCAGGCTGCGCCTAGACAATGATTGCTCCCGTGTGTGTCCCCTGGGTGTCCCCGACATAACAATTTTTCTGGCAGTTGCCCCGACCCATACGGACCATTTTATGCATGCATAAAAAGGACGCCGCCCAGGCACGGCGAATTAAGGGTCGGGGACGGATGGGACGTTAATTCGTGCATGTGTGAACCGAGCTTTAAAGCTCAGTTCACACATGCACGAATTAACATCACGTCCATACCCGACCAAGAAAATAGGCAGGACGGCATCAATCTGGAGGCCCCATGTTCCGTTCCAACGTTCCAACTGTTCCAACGTTTTTTTGCCGCCGTTCTCATCCCGTTATATTCGTCGTCTAGACGCCGCCAGTCGTCGTCTAGACGCTGCCAGGCTGCGCCTACACGACGATTGCTCCCGTGTGTGTCCCCTGGGTGTCCCCGACATAACAATTTCTCTGGCAGTTGCCCCGACCCATACGGACCATTTTATGCATGCATAAAAAGGATGCCGCCCAGGCACGGCGAATTAAGGGTCGGGGACGGACGGGACGTTAATTCGTGCATGTGTGAACCGAGCTTAATAGGTGCTCACTAGCCACATCATAATCATTGAAAAAGGTATTACACTCCGAGCAACTGTACACTTGTTGATGTTGAGCGTCCATCTTTGTTTATATTGTGACGTCACAAGAGACTGGAGTGACCAAACCGCCCCACCTCCCGAGGTGGGGTGGTTTGGTCGCCGACCGGGACAAATCAGGTTTCTGGTCACTGCCGTTTGTGAGAGATCGGTCTCTTTGGTCTGTCCCGGTCGCTGTCTACAAACGCACTCCAGGGGAATTAAGGTGGTGGCCGTGGGTTTTCTGTTGGACACCAGATGTTTTGGTATACAAACACACACACACACACACACGCACACACTCTCTCTCTCTCTCTCTATACAGGTACTAGTCAGGTAGGGCATGATCAGGGGAATTAAGGTGGTGGCCGTGGGTTTTCTGTTGGACACCAGATGTTTTGGTATACAAACACACACACACACACACACACACACTCTCTCTCTCTATACAGGTACTAGTCAGGTAGGGCATGATCAGGGGAATTAAGGTGGTGGCCGTGGGTTTTCTGTTGGACACCAGATGTTTTTGTCCCCTGGGAAGAAATGGCGTAGGTGCAGTCATAATCCATAATAAGTAAAGACAAAGCAGCAGAGTCAAGCCGGTATAACTGTGTTGGTTGTGTAATGGTTTAGGTGCTTATGTTCTTGGTGTGGTGTCCCGAGTTCGAATCCCAGGAGGAACATATGCTTTCATTAGTTTATTTAAGTGCATTGGGGTTTGTAATCTATGATTAATGTTAAGAACGGGGTGTTACTTATCACATGAGAGATTTTATAGTCAACATTCAATGATCACCATTTTGTTGGCAACATTTCTGGAATATTTTGTAACGGTTTCGGAAACTAGACTGATGATAGCTGAATTTAGGCAACCGAAATATTTTATGTGTTGACCCCTTAAGCTGCCAGACCTTTATATGGCTAGAGGTCCTTCCTAAGCTGAATAAAATTGCCTAATAGTTGCCAGAACATGATGAAAAGACGTCCCTGGTACAGTATGGGTTAAGGGGGAAGCAGTTGTTTTTTCTGGCCCCCCTTCTCCCTCATGCTTAGCCCCATTAGTTTTGATAGTTTAACCCATTAACTGCAGGAGACGTTCCAGAACACCATGGCAATTTACAGGCTTTTAAAGCCTCTTATAGCCTGTAGAATCGAGTGCGAAGGAGTGGGAGCGCGACAGGCCACCCGTTCTTCCTTCAGCCAGCTTACCAGACACTTGCTTAACCCTTCTTTAGCGGCGCGCAACATAAGTCGAGTTAAATAAATTTGGACTATCTGGCGGCGCGCGACATAGGTCGTGTGGCAATTTCAGCACGTAATGTTGCTGAGAGAGAGAGACAAGTGGTGGCAGGAGAGTAGCGAGCGTATGACTGCTCCAGACCACCGCGGCGGGCCTACTGACATGAATCCCACCCTCCTTCACCCTCTCACACTCGCTACATACTGAAATGTATGGGGAAAGTACCGAATTACATGGTTTTTGCACTCGTGTTGCGCGGTTGTTGCAAAAAACCTAGCGGTCATATAAGGATCGTTGTGGTGTCATTGGAAAGCTCTGTTTATGCCCTTTCAGGGATAGATGCTTGTTTTACGCTCTGGGTCTTATTTAGGCATGAAAATGATCACGTAAACAGCCCTATTTTGGCTAAAAACACCCCGCTGGTGGCTACATATTATTTACCGCCTAGGCCGCTCGTTAGGTGTTAATCAATCAAGAGTGCCTGAATGAGCCCTAATATGGCGGAAATATGCCCGCACCGTAAATGTTAAGACATTCACCCCATTAGTTTGTAGATATTAAGACCTTTCGTTCTATTTCTTTATCAATATCAAGACCTCTCGTCGATGTTTTCCTGGCGAGCGATAGCGAGCCTGTAATCTTGTAGGAACGGGCCTTCGGCCGGGACATTTTTTTACCGAAAAAAGTACAACTTTATATCGATGGGGGATCTTTAGGATAATTTATTAAGCTTGATGGAGGTGTATGAAGGAAACTAAAACATTAAAGAATACATAAATAATTGAAGTAATAAGTAAACCCTACCTCCTAAAGATACACGTAAGAATGTGTGTGTGTGTGTGTGTGTGTGTGTGTGTGTGTGTGTGTTTTGTGGGGTTTTTTTTACAGTGATGGCGTGACCAGGACTTACATTATGGCTCAGGGGTAGTCATATATTGTGTTGCTGCCTGGAATATATACTATAGCCGGTTTTTTTCCAGCTGAGGGTAAACTGAATCCCTTAACAGCTAATGTCTCGAAACGGAATGGAAAACTATGAAACTACTATGTCTCTGCATCATATTATTATCAATATTTCATAATCAGCACCATATTTCACTACAAAATCTTCAAAATACAGTCACTGAGAAATCTTGCTGGGAACTTTGCAATTTACCGTCAGTTGAAAAAATGAAATACAAAATAATATAAATGAAACCGGCTACAAGTCCTTTCCGTGAATACGAGAGGAGGGTCCAGCCATGTTTACGGCCAGACGAACGCACGCATACACTCACACACACTCTTTCTCTTTCATGCTCATAATTATATACACACACACACACACACACACTTTCCAAACACACACACACTTTAGAAACACACACACACACTTTAGAAACACACACACACACACACACACACTCAGGCATACACTCTCTATCTTTCTTTGTTGCTCATAATTATACACATACATTCGTTCACTCAAAAAATACAGACTACACACACATCCACACTTTCCAACAGTACATAAACACACACACACACACTTTAGAAACACACACACACTCAGGCATACACTCTCTCTCTTTCTTTGTTGCTCATAATTATACACATACATTCGTTCACTCAAACACTCTCTAAACACACACACACACACACACACACGCACTGACAAACACACACCAAATACCGAAAATGCGTCGATTTAATAAAACAAAATATATATAACAAATTTAATATCGTTCAGTGTTAGCATGAGTTGATCAAAAAAGAATACTTCACTGTACTGGAGTTGTGCAAGGTCATTCTAGGGCCCCCTTAACCCCTTCTGTACCGGCAACGTCTTTCTTATTTTATTCTAGCCACATTTAGACGATTTGTTGCAGTTTAAGAAGGATCTGTGGTAGTAAAAATGGTTAAGTGAGATAGTTCGAAGCCTATTAATTGTTGGATGCCCTTTTAAACTTAATAAAATCGTCTAAAAGTAGCCAGAATAAAGTTAAATAAACGTCTCCGGTATAGAAAGGGTTAACCCTTTCAGTACCGGTCACGTCTATTATATTGGATTTCAGCGACAGTACCGGTAACAGGACGATGCAAAAGAAATTCAAGGACTGGAGTTCTCAAAAAGGGGCTCCAGTCCTGACGCTATTCTTGACTTACAGTGTGGTGTGGTGGCTTAATAATCCAGAAGGCTTAATAGCCTCTGAAGTCCTATTTTAACTAACTTAATAAAGAAATTCCACTACCATCTGGCACACACGCTAAGCTAAACTTTAGATCTCGTAGTCCCCCATAAGGTCGATCTTTCCTCTACTATTCAGTTTCCTTGGTTTCAACACGTTATACATTGTACGCCACGATTGTAAATAGGGTGATTCTTGTTATGTAACTAGGTAGAGAGGTACTTGGTTGATTGAAGACTCAGGTAGACTCAAAGGTAGTTATGTCTGGTAGATACACTTATGCAGCCACCATCCCTTACCATAAATATAATGTTGATACCTATAGGTAATAGGAAATAACTATTCTTCTTATACCAGTCACAGGATATTTATTCAGAATATACAGGAACTTTTAATACAGGAACAACATGAATTACAAGCTGGGTCTTGATTGCAGGAACAGTAGGAGTTGTAATAATAATGTCTACCTTCCTATATATGAAGTATAGAGCTCTCTAAAACTATGTATGAAATATAGAGCTCTCTAAAACTATGTATGAAGTATAGAGCTCTCTAAAACTATGTATGAAGTATAGAGCTCTCTAAAACTATGTATGAAGTATAGAGCTCTCTAAAACTATGTATGAAATATAGAGCTCTCTAAAACTATGTATGAAGTATAGAGCTCTCTAAAACTATGTATGAAGTATAGAGCTCTCTAAAACTATGTATGAAGTATAGAGCTCTCTAAAACTATGTATGAAGTATAGAGCTCTCTAAAACTATGTATGAAGTATAGAGCTCTCTAAAACTATGTATGAAGTATAGAGCTCTAAAAACTATGTATGAAGTATAGAGCTCTCTAAAACTATGTATGAAGTATAGAGCTCTCTAAAACTATGTATGAAGTATAGAGCTCTCTAAAACTATGTATGAAGTATAGAGCTCTCTAAAACTATGTATGAAGTATAGAGCTCTCTAAAACTATGTATGAAGTATAGAGCTCTCTAAAACTATGTATGAAGTATAGAGCTCTCTAAAACTATGTATGAAGTATAGAGCTCTCTAAAACTATGTATGAAGTATAGAGCTCTCTAAAACTATGTATGAAGTATAGAGCTCTCTAAAACTATGTATGAAGTATAGAGCTCTCTAAAACTTAACTTGACATCTTGAAATATGAAGCAAAAGTGTCTATACCTCAAAGCTCTCTCTACCTCATCCTCAGTAACTGCCATGTGACCACTTCCGGTTAAGGGACCCCACCTCGCTTTTTTCTCTTTCTCTCCCTCTCTCTTTGGCTTGTATCCATTCGGTACCATTCAGCCTACTGCTTTAAGACGTTTACTCCCATCCAGGTGTCAATATTTTCTTGGCGAGCGGTAGCGAGCCAGCATATATATATTTTTTTGTTTTGACAGCAAGCTAAATTTGTAAATTTTTCGATAGAAAAATCTCTCCGGCGAAGCCGGATTTCTCCATGCAATGCTGGCTCGCTATCGCTCGCCAGGAAGAAATCAACACCTGGATGGGGATAAATGTCTTAAAACAGTTGGCTGAATGGGGCCGAATGGATACAAGCCAGGGAAAGAGAGACAAGGAGAGACAAATAAAAAAAGCCGGTGACCCCCCTTAACCACATGACCTAAGAATGCTGTATACAGTGTTATACCTGACACGGGAATAAATGAGCCGGAGATGACTTTTAACTGAGAAAAGTGTACAGCTGCCTTCTAAAGTACATGTACATTATTATTTCCACTGCAAGTATACTACTTAAACCTATATGAGAGTAGTATTAATGTTTCCTATATATAATTCAAAGTATACCTTGTAAAACGACGCAGGCAGGCACCGCATAGTGGTACACACTTGATTTATATCAACTCTCCCTCTTGCTTTCCATGTTTCTCCATTCCATCTTACCAATCCACACTAAAGGGGTTGGCCTGACACAGCGTATAGATCAAATCAGACTTGGCCTTATCGTCTAGCTTTCCACTGGCCATCCGATAGACTCTGGGACTAGAGTCATCACACCAGAGATCAAGGACCTCGGCGGCGGGAGTGTTGTTGAAGGGGATTCCGTTACCCCATTCGGGATGCTGGCAGTCCGTGATCCCTGTCAGATCCACCCACAGCTCTTTCTCGTCTGGGGAGGGAAAGATGCATAGATAACAAACTTTAGTCGGAAATCGCTGGTTAGACTAGGTTACAGTGCATTCATTCGACATATTATATCGACAGGCCCCACCCGCTTCCACCAGCGCCGTAGACGAAGTAGAGCTTATCATACCGCAATCTCGGACAAGTCACTTGTCACCTTACCACGGAGCTGATAAGAGCTCCAAGTAAAATTAATTATAGGATGTAAGAGCGCTTTAATACATGCATATTTGCAGTTATTTTTTTACTATACAATATTACCATATACCATTGTACAGAAAAGTAAACTCCATTACCATTGTTACCTCGTCTACTTGGGCAGAGCAGAGGTAGACATTTTTAAGCTAGGCTTAGCGAGCGACTGCGTTTGGGTGTATAGGGTACGGTACCGTAATGCCTCCCCCTCCCTTGTCTGTGTACCTCAGTCTCCCTCCCTCCCTCTCTCTCTCATAGTGTGAAGTGATCAAGTTGTCAATTGATCCAAGTATGGGTGAAAGCCGTTGCTGGTAAACTGGTGAATGAAAGACGCCTTCAATCTTCCTGCCTTGAGTTCTGATCTTGTTAATCAATGGCTGTGAAACTTGTGTTGCCTCAGAGGTTTTCTTCACCACCACATCAACTGGCTCAGTTTTCTCCTTATCAAAATACTTGAATACATTTAATACAATATTCCTGGCTTGACTGACAAGTCGGGAAGAACCAGCAGGTCTGCCAGGGGTATGGGCAGGAGACGCCATCTTCCCCCTTCAGAAGACGGGAGGGAACTGAACTGATGTTTGACTGACAGCGCATTGACAGTTGAGAGAGAAGACCTCGGCGTTGCCAATGTAGCTACCTTACCGCTAGATCTAAAAGTATTTACTTGAACAAGGGAATGGAGCTGTTAAAGACAGGCTCCAGTCTTAACATTTCTTTCTCACTCGTTGATGTAGAAAGGTAGATGGCTTTGTAGGCCATTTTTAATAATTTAAATTGATAAATAAATATTGACTTGATCTAGCGGCAATATTTTACACCTAGCAATAAGAATGCTGGCTATACTCCGAATCTTTTAGCACATGTTATCAATATTGGAGTAATATTCTAGCAATATTAGGTAGGCATTTACTAGTTTGTATTCTTCTAGTTACTTCTGCAAACAGATTAAATAATATTTTTGTGCTGATTTGGTAACCCTGTTGGACACCTCGCACCTCGCACAGTCATGCCAGCCGTATGATAACGGTTGGGGAAGTGGGCGGGGCCTGTCGATATATGTTGAATGAACGCACTGTAGGTTACAGTGAAATGTGTGTGCATGTATGTATGTGTGTAGCAGTTACGGTGATTTCTTATTGCTGTCTTGTTGTAGTACGGTGGGGGCTGGTGTGGTGCAGATTTGCCAGGTGAAGTGATTCAGGGGGACTTTGTTGAGTCTTGCCGAGACACTGTTAGCACTATACCAACATCGGCCAATGTGGTGACATGATGGGGCTGTTTTGTGGCAAGTCTTTGTTGTACTGTTGTATGTATGTGTATGTATTGGGTGGAGGGAGAGATGTGGATGGTTAGATAGATATAGATAGGTAGATGGATCAGTATAAAGATAGATAGATAGATCGACATTTACACAAAGTTAGGTTAGGTTAGTGTGGTTTGTGTTTGGGAGATTAGATTAGGCAAGGTATTATTCATTATAACTTTACTGGGTCTTTGTCAGATCCAGCCATAATTGTATTTCAACAATGGAGGGAGAGACCATCACTAATCAATTAATAATGTGTGAAGCAGCCGGGTTGGCCAAGGTTAGCTTAGATTATAATAGAGAAAAACATAACAACATTGGCAGACGAAATCATATATTCAAAACAGTTTCAGAGACAACTTTAACCATCAGTGACAACACGGAAAGGAACGTTTGGAATTCATAATTTTCATGCGCCAGTGTGCGATTTTTTCCTGTTCTGATGATCACTCCAGTGAGATTTCCTGCTATTAGAGTAGTTTATCTGAAAGTAGACTAAGTTAAGGTAAATTCACTATTTGGTTTCAGACTTACAAACACACACACCTTCAGCCACACTCTTCCATATAGAATCAGCGCTTGTATTGAAGGGTGATTACAAAATACAAATAATGGCTTCCCTTGGTCTTCATCAAGTTCACCCACAGCTGTTTCCCGTCTGGAGTAAGAGGCTGAATGGCTATATAGCAGTATTTTTGGAAACATTCAAATCGGAATTGCTGAAAAAAGTTTTAAACTAAAGAACCTATGTGGCTTCGGCTAAAATAATACCAATACTAATTGGGAATGGCATCGTCTGGTGGAAGAAGGTCCTTACTGAGGTCGTTGTGGAGTTTGAGGAGAGCCTGGGCCTGCTTGGTGGTGTTGGTGATGGCTAGGCGGTGTCCTGGTATGGTGTAACACAGGGTCTTGGCCTTCTCCAGGGTGATCTTCTCGTCCACCACCAGGTACAGCAACCCGTCACCCAACACCTGGTACTGGCCCCCAGGGATGGACTCTACAGGGGAGATGGGAATATATATATATATATATATATATATATATATATATCATCAATCAATCTGACGCCTCTCTGGAAGCGCACCAAAAGGGATGGCCATGGCAGAAACTGCCTCCAGGCTCCCAGACATGCCTCCACTGACCCACTCCACAGTGCTATTTCCACTAAGTGGTTAATGATCATTATCACTGAAGGAACAGACCCAGAGCAGTCCCTCACCGGATGGCAATTCCACCACTGTTTTGCTAGTTTATTTACCCCAGTGGGGCCCTGGCTGGAAGCATACCAAACACAGGAATTTTCTGAGATAGGAACCAGTGGTTCACTTCTCCAGAATCTGATTGCACCACCAAAGTGGCAGGCGGTGGGGTCACCGCATCCCTACGCCAGAGAGAGAAAGGCCGACTTGTGCCAGTGGGCTGTGAAAGTAAGACACTAGGGAACCATGGGGCACACCATTATAGCCCCATTGCCTTTACCACTCTCAGGAAAAAAGTTAGAAATAAGAATGATGAAAAAGGCAAAGTCAGAACCGGCTATGGGAAGTAGAGGACACCAACCCTCACTCGGACAGATCCAGCCCACCACCATATATCAGATATATTCACCTACAGTATATTGAAAGAGAGATCCAATATGGTGGGTGAGCGAATCTCCTCTGATGTGCGTGGAACTAATACCACACTGATAATGTCAGTGTTGTTCATCAGAAATGAGGGAGAAAATAACCAGAAAGTTGGGAAAAGAAAACCAAAAGTAAGATAATTATATTGAGTGGGGATATAATATATCCAGAATGGTAGGATAAAATTACTTGAAGGGATATTGTTGGGGATATGCAAAACAATTATCCTACAACTCCTATAACGGCTATACTGCCCATAACACCCCCCTTCCTTCCCCCCCCCCCCCTCAGTTGGGTCAGTCAAAATTAGAGTGGTGCAACTCTCCTCCAACAGACATCCACCATGAACATCTCCCACACCTCCAGGGAAGCTGTACAATGGACAAGGACGTCCTGGGCAACCTATCTACCCCGTTAACACACCAAGTGCCCTCATACCTTCTGGCTCGGTCCCTTTAATGTCTCTAGAACTCGAATCGCCCATGCTAGCCACTGAGCCTCTCCAGCTAGCATACAAGCCTAGGATAGCCACCAAGCCTACCAAGCAAGCCCATGAGCCTAGTTTCCTACATCACAAGAATCCGAAGCAGGTGAATGGCCCAGGCAAGTTACAGAAAGACAACTTGAAGGGAATTGGCCAAGGAACATAATAAAGGGAAGGAAGCTCAGAACCTCCCAAAGAGACTCTAGAGAATTATCAGTTCTTTTTCGGCACCACCCCTGCCAACAGCCCTCTCCCTCCCCTCCTCACCTGCACCCTCAGCAGGGCCCTCTCCCCGACCCACAAGCATACCCCATCGAGACGCCATTCAACAGGAGCAAAGTGGCTTCTCCCTGGATGAACAAGATGACCACAGGGCCCCAGGATTGCAACGGTTCAACCTCACGTAGGTATCAAACCTAAAATCGCGCGCCTAACATGTAATACCCCTCCCCTTTGCGTGTGCAACTAATCATATTCAAGAAGCCCTCCCCTGGTGACTATTGACTTGAGAGACCCCGTATAATTCCTTCTCAACGAGTATAGATACTGTGTATAATACAAGCATCAATTGAAGGTCATATACCCATCTGACGTCCATAATTAATGAGCCCCCTGTTACCTCTTTTAGTCGCCTCCTCCGACACGCCATCAGCAGCAGCTCCTTCCCACACATACAGTATGTATGTGTGTGTGGGAAGAGCCCCACAGGTGCCCAAAAAGGCGGGATTCCGCTAATTCCCTAATGAGAGTAGAATTCATAGATACATAGATAGACAGACTGGCCCATCTAAGAATTATAACTACTGTAGATGGATTTAATAATTTATCTCACTATTGTGTTTGCAAAAGACACATAATTAGAATAAATAAATACATTAATACAAACAAATGTGTGCCTGTCTCTTGGTGTGCAGCATATCATATACCTAGGAAAGCTAAGAGTAAGTATCTAATAATTATAAAGGTGAAATATGCTGGAGGAGCATTGGACTATTGAATACTGAGTTAGAATTAAATATATATTTGTTTATTAAGGAGGATGTTATTATAGATATTTTCAGTGATTAGAGCTCAGACATAATTTGGTGATTTTCTCCATTGTTTTTTTGTTTTTCTTCTATGTGAATGAGGGAGGCAAAAGGCATAACTGCCTGCAGCGAGTGCCTCCCCCAGTTTTGAAAGAGTGACAGGGCCAAAATCAAGGGACGTTCGAGCTAAAATGCCTGGACACACGGTATTTGAAGCAATTTAAGTCATAGGAAGAGGGAAAGACTGATTATGGGAGAGAGTTCCAGAGCTCCGCAGTTGAATAGAAGAAAGTCTGAGAATAACGTTTTACTCTTGGGTTGGAGAGTTGCACAGAGTAGGGAAGGGATTGTGTTGCAAGGCGGGTACTACATACCCTACGTAGAGGAGGTGGTTATACACTGGGAAAGCTCCGAGGAACACTGATTATTGTAGTAGCGATAAAATAGCGAGAGAGATGCAACATTGCGGCGAAGAGAGAGAGATTGCAGAGTTGGTGAGTGGACGGGAGTTAATGATACGAAAGGCTTTCCTTTCTACATTGTCTAGGAGTGCGGTGTGAGAGGATCCTCCCCACACATGTGAACAATACTCAATACAAGGAAGCACTGTGCCCCTGTACAGAGCAAGAAGCTGCGCAGGAGTAAAACAAAACTTGAGGCGGTTGAGCACACCCAGCTTCTGGGAGGCTGCCTTAGCAAGGTAATATTCTTTGTGTGATTAATCAAGCCTCAGTATGAGTATGAGTAGATGATTATGTTTATATATATTCGAAATTATCTTAACCACTTAAGTGAAATATTGAGAGTGTATGCAGCAAGCTCCATCCTTTGTTCCCCCACCTATATGACGGAAGTATGTGTTCTGCACAATAGTTGTATAATACTTTGTAGATTCACCTTCCCAGAAGAGGTATGTGGCCCTTTGCTTGTCTTGAAGGTCCATCTGTGTTGGTCCCTTGTCGGCCAGGTAACAGTAAAGGTCCTCTGTCCCCTGTCCGGTATTCACCATCGCGGCCGCCACACACCGCTTACTCATCCAACACGACAACCGACACTGGCCTGAATATATAACATGGATAGTATAATAGTATTCACAGTATATATATGGATAAATCTTTTCAATTGTCCCAATTGCTGGAATTGAACGCTAGGACGAATCGTTAGCTTTAAAATGGGTTGAAAACTACAGTATATATGCTTTTTCTCTTATATATATGTAAAAAAGCCTTTAAACACATAAAGGGTTAAGGGGAGATTTCCACCTGGAGGATTTTTTTCTGGACCTCTTTCTCCCTCATGTTTAGCCCCATTGCTTTTGAGATTTTAAGACGTTCGCCCCATTAGTTTGGCGATTTTAAGAACCCTCGCCCCATTTCTGTCAATTTTAAGACCATTCGTGCCATTTAGGTGTCGACTTTTTCCTGGCGAGCGATAGCGAGCCTGTAATTTAAGGGGAACCGGCCTTCGGGCCGGGAAATTTTTCTACCGAAAAATTTACAAATTTATCTTGAAAGGGAGTCTAGGGGGAGTAATTTTAAGCTTGATGGAAGTATAGGGAATCAGCTAAAAACCTCCCCTTAATGGTAAAATTCATACCTTCCCAGTTGAGTGTTGAAATCCTCGATGTGGATTTTTTTTTTTACAACTTTGGCACTCTCTGTAACTCAGAGTCTTTGTTTTGAGCCTTCACCCCATCATTCACCCATAATGACACGTTGCAGACATACACAATTTACAAATGGTTAATATCTCGAAAACTATGTTCATGTATTTAACAAAGGGGGGGGGGGTTCCTGTTTTACTAGGGGTCTGTTTGCATTCCCTCGGTGACATTGTTGGGTTGATGTCTAGCGTTGGGTTGCAGAAGTTATTGACATTTTGCGGAGGTGGTTTTTGCTGTTGTTGGCCTTCTAGTTGGAGGTGTACATGCCATATATGTCTATTTCTTAATGCTTTGGTTTCTCTGTGGTAATCTACCTATCGGTATGCCTGGAAAGTGTTAGGGAATGCAATGACCTTATATGGCTCTATAGATTTGGGTGCCAATTTGTTATTGTAGGGCAAATTTGCAATACCCCAAGTTAGCCGACTTGGAAATATCTCTGGGCTATTATCTCTGGGCCAATAAGGGGAAGAATGTAATATTCTAGTGCATTAACTCAGCAAATTCTTACCAAACTAGGCCAGAAAACTTGGGTGCATTGTCCATGTGCCACAGGGCTTGGTGGCCATAGTGAGTGAGGATATCGTCAATAAGGATTCTGGCAACTGCAGTGGTCGAGTGGAGTAAGTATCAATGAAGGTCACAATGAATCTGAAGTTATTGTAGGCAGGTAAGATTCCCATCACATCAATTGATGGTAACTGAAATTATATAGTACCTACTAATCTACCGGATGGGCCCTGGCTTCTTGTGATGTCCTTACCTTTAGATAATGGAAGATATTCAAGGATAACTTCTTTGATGATCATCATGAATCCTGGAGACCAATACATTGTGTCGAAAGTGGCCGAAAGTTTGTTGGTACTGAGATGTATACTATTGCTTTTATGGAGAAGGTTTCAATGTGTTGAAAACAACAATGTCACTCGAATGTACTTTGCTCCTACCTCAGAAAGATAGGTTTTCTTGGGATCTCAGGTAAGACAGGACTTGGCTTCTCTTACTATTCTTCTTCAGTTGTCTCTTCTCTGGGGTGTAACTCATGGTTGGTCGTGGCGCTTCATTGTTATGCTCAGACTCCTCTGCTAGGCTGTCGGTGTACTCCGCGAAGGAGACACTTTACCTGTCAGACAAGTATGCACAGATTCCTCGACTAGAAAGTGTGCAGTGTTCTGCAGAAGCAATACTGTTTGAATATTTTGTGGGAGCAATATTCTCGAGCCCTGCGTAAGCGACTCGTTTTGGGAATCCTGCAGAAGCGACATCCTTTGATTATTCTGCGGAAACAATACTCCTTCAGCCTGTGAAAGTGCTGATGCCTTGCTCTGCGGAATCAACAAGTGTGCTTGGAAGAGGAGGTACTCAAAAGAGCTGGTGAGCTACCAAATAGCCACTCTATCTTCTCTATCCTGTTTTGGTGTCTCTTGGCGGGGTTCGGCTTCCGGATAAGAGGGGCCACAGATATTCTCATAAGAGGTTGAACTTATGCCCTTCCTGTACTGGGCTGTCAGGTAAAGGGTTAATGAGGTGGATGGTGGATACAGGTGAACTTCGATTTTTGTTGGGCAGGCTGGCAGGGGTGAATTTGTAAGGTTTTCTTTGGCTGGGTGGACTGAAGTGCTATGGTGGGGTTGATCTCTGGTTCTCCGTTTTCTCTGGTGGCTGGCAGGGTAGGCTGAACAGTTGTTGCTGGGCTTCTGTTTATTCTTTGGAGTATCTGGTAGCGGGGTGATGAGTAGTGGCATGCTCGATAGTGGGGTGATGAATGGCAATGGTGTTGGTACTACCCAAAGTGGTGGTCAGGTGGGGTTGGCTGGTGATGTTTCGATGACCGATAATGACCGAGATGTTTGTGGGAGTTGTAGAATCTGGCCTATTAATATATAATCTGCTGTAATAGGTAAGCTACAATATTGCCTTACATGAATTAGTTGTTATGCCTTTACGTATATTTTAACCATTCCAGAAAATAGAAATGCCCCCGTCATTGTAAAGAATTATCAGATAAATGAGCTTGCCAATGCCCACGCACCTGACCTTTTATCAACATCTCACAAAGTAAAATTAAGACAATATAGACCATAACAGAATTATTTAACCCCTTTAGCACGATGACTTATTTTTCCCCTTTTATTCTGGCTATAGTTAGACTGTTTTATGCCATTTAAGAGGGACCTATGTTAATCTGAGGGTTTTATTGAGATACTATTTAATCCTTTGAGTCCTAGAGGTAGATTACAAGCCAAAGAAAATCGCCTAATGGTAACCAGAATAAGATAAACAATACGTCATGGTGCTGAAGGGGTTACAAGACCCCCTAATATTTCAATCGTTACAATAATAGGACTGGCAGCACTATTGCCAACCTGTTACTGTACTTACAACGGTCGACATTGTAAACTATTACGTTCCCATTATCATAATTGTACAGGCCACAATAATATATGGTATTTTACTGTTACTTAATTCGTTATGTACGATGGTGTAGTTTTCATGATTTTTCTGGCTAACATTATAAGACTTAATTCAGCTTAGGAAGGATCTCTAGGGAATAAAGGAGTTCAGACTATCTCTATTAACACTGTCTCTTCTACAGTTACTTTCTAAAGTTAATACATTAATTTATGATAAAAAAAAAAGAAAAAAAAAGCGCCATCGTACTGAAAGGTTATTTTCCCAGACATTATTTCCGGTACTGTTCCATAAGTTACACAAACTCAACACAATGCTAAAGGTAAAAGTAATGCAGGTAAGTTATCATTATGTGGTAATCTACGGTCCTCTACTATTAATTTCACTGAAATATTCACCTCCACCGCCCACGACTTACACAGTTTGATGGTCGGCAGAATGAGGAAGGCGTTGTCCTTGGAGAACATCTTCCCCTGCACCTCCACGACCTTGCCCAGGGCGGGGGTGTCGGTGTACTGAAGGACGTCGTCGGGAGTCACGTCGAGGGGCACGACGTGAGGAAGGTGAACTAGTAACACCGGGAGGAGCAGGAGGCCAACCAGGCGTAACGGCATAATGGGGGACGGAAAATATGACTTTATCGTGGCTCTGAACCACAGTGAATACAATAACCCTTTAAATGTGAGTACTGTACTGAAAACAAATCCTTCCTTTTGTTTTCTGCACTTCAACTGCTGTGAGTAAACATCCAGTGTACACAAAGATTTTAGTAGTAGTAGTATGGGAAAATATTAGCAGATTCCCGGGGATCACGACTTCAGTATAACGAAGAGACGCATGCTATGCAACCAAACCTCGACAAAACAGCGCCACAATATGGAGCAGCGTGTCACCTCTAACAGAATACCACCGCGGTAGATCTTGGTTTTAATATCGTTAAAGGACATCAATATCAACTTTCCGTGGAATATAAATGGACCTAAATGTCATTCCATAGAAAAACTATCAGAAGTACTTACAATCAATTCCAACTCTGTGTCATTTTCGTGAAGACTGGCATGCTACATTAAGGGGAGACTGACCATTTGTTTGGTCTATTAATTAATGTATTCATATATTTTTTTTAGTTTCCTCCCTAGACCTCCATCGAGCTTAGAGAAACACCCCCTAGACCCCCCTTCAAGATAAATTTGTACATTTTTCGGTAGAAAAATGTCCCGGCCGAAGGCCAGTTCCTCTTAAAATTGCAGGCTCGCTATCGCTCGCCAGGAAATATTCGACACTTAAATGGCACGAAAGGTCTTACAATTGATAACGAAATGGGGCGAAAGGTGTTTAAACCGCCAAACTAATGGGCCGAACGCATTATAATCTCAAAACTAGTGGGGCTAAACATTAGGGAGAAGGGGGTCCAGAAAAACGGTCTGCCTCCCCTTAACCCTTTCGTGTACGGGAAGGCCCACACGCGTCTTCCTGGGATACTTACTTAAGGGAGCCCACCTCGTTTTTTTTCTCTTTCTCTCCCTCTCTCTTTGTTTTGTATCCATTCGGCCCCATTCAGCCTACTGTTTTAAGACTTTTACCCCCATCCAGGTGTCAATATTTTCCTGGCGAGCGGTACCGAGCCAGCATATATACCCGGTATATATTTTGTTTTGACAGCAAGCAAAATTTGTGCGAAAAATGTCTCCGGCGGATTTCTCCATACAATGCTGGCTCGTTATCGCTCGCCAGGAAGAAATCGACACCTGGATGGTGATTATATGACTACTTTATGCAATTTTAGAAGGATAACTAATTATCAAAGAGGAAAATACTATCTCAATTAACGCTCTAGCTCCATCAAGTTCATCCGAAGCTGAATAAAATCGCCAAATGATAGCCCGAATAAATGATCAAACCGTGGCATGATTCGCAGTTAAGGGGGGTCACCTGCTTGTTTTCTCTTTCTCTCCTTTTCTTTCTTTCTCTGGCTTGTATCCATTCGGCCCCATACAGCCAACTGCTTTAAGACGTTTATCCCCATCCAGGTGTCGATTATTTCCTGGCGAGCGATAGCGAGCCAGCATTGTATGGAGCAATCCGGCTTCGCCGGAGAAATTTTTCTATCGAAAAATTTACAAATTTAGCTTGATGTCAAAAACAAATTTATATATATATATATATATGTGTTGGCTCGCTACCGCTCGCCAGGAAAATATTGACAACCGGATGGGGGTAAACTTCTTAAAACAGTAGGCTGAATGAGGCCGAATGGATATATAAGCCAAAGAGAGAGAGGGAGAGAAAGATAACAAAAAAAAGCGAGGTGGGCTCCCTTAAAATATTTGAATAAAGTGACACAAAACTAAACGACACAATTACCGCTAAGTGCCCGTGTGTAAGTTCTGAATTCCGAATTCAATTAAGTTTATCATGCACGAACGATCAAACTTAACGGGCTGCGTGCTGCGTGGTTTCAAATTGATCTTGGCCCTGCTCCTGCCAGGTTTATATATTATATACAACTGGGTTAAGGAGTGATTTCCACCTGGAGGATTTTTTTCTGGACCCCTTTTTACCTTATGTTTAGCCCCATTGCTTTTGAGATTTTAAGACGTTTGCCCCATTAGTTTGGCGATTTTAAGAACCCTCGCCCCATTTCTGTCAATTTTAAGACCATTCGTGCCATTTAAGCAATTTTTTCCTGGCGAGCGATAGCGAGCCTGTAATTTAAGGGGAACCGGCCTTGGGCCGGGAAATTTTTCTACCGAAAAATTTACAAATTTATCTTGAAAGGGGGTCTAGGGGGAGTAATTTTAAGCTTGATGGAGGTATAGGTAATCAACTAAAAACCTCCCCTTAAAGAGTGATTTTGTACTTATATCCTTATTATTATTATTATTATTATTGATATATTATTATTATTATTATTATTATTATTGATATATTATTATTATTATTATTATTATTATAGATATATTATTTATCATTATATATTTTTTGTATTAAACTTGCCTTCTTAGACCTCCACCAAGCTTAAGAAAATACCCTCAGGATCCCCCTTCGAGATAGGTTAGGCCTATGCTGGTTCCCCGTAAATTGCAGGCTGTACCATTTATTTGGCTTTCATTATAGTCATCCTCATTATAGTCATCCTCAATATAGTCATCCTCATTATAGTCATCCTCATTATAGTCATCCTCATTATAGTCATCCTCATTATAGTCATCCTCATTATAGTCATCCTCATTATAGCCATCCTCATTATAGCCATCCTCATTATAGTCATCCTCATTATAGTCATCCTCATTATAGCCATCCTCATTATAGTCATCCTCATTATAGTCATCCTCATTATAGTCATCCTCATTATAGTCATCCTCATTATAGTCATCCTCATTATAGTCATCCTCATTATAGTCATCCTCATTATAGTCATCCTCATTATAGCCATCCTCATTATAGTCATCCTCATTATAGTCATCCTCATTATAGCCATCCTCATTATAGCCATCCTCATTATAGCCATCCTCATTATAGTCATCCTCATTATAGCCATCCTCATTATAGTCATCCTCATTATAGTCATCCTCATTATAGTCATCCTCATTATAGCCATCCTCATTATAGTCATCCTCATTATAGTCATCCTCATTATAGCCATCCTCATTATAGCCATCCTCATTATAGTCATCCTCATTATAGCCATCCTCATTATAGCCATCCTCATTATAGCCATCCTCATTATAGTCATCCTCATTATAGTCATCCTCATTATAGTCATCCTCATTATAGCCATCCTCATTATAGTCATCCTCATTATAGTCATCCTCATTATAGTCATCCTCATTATAGTCATCCTCATTATAGCCATCCTCATTATAGCCATCCTCATTATAGCCATCCTCATTATAGCCATCCTCATTATAGTCATCCTCATTATAGCCATCCTCATTATAGTCATCCTCATTATAGTCATCCTCATTATAGCCATCCTCATTATAGCCATCCTCATTATAGTCATCCTCATTCATAGCCATCCTCATTATAGTCATCCTCATTCATAGCCATCCTCATTATAGCCATCCTCATTATAGCCATCCTCATTATAGTCATCCTCATTATAGCCATCCTCATTATAGCCATCCTCATTATAGTCATCCTCATTCATAGCCATCCTCATTATAGCCATCCTCATTATAGTCATCCTCATTATAGTCATCCTCATTATAGCCATCCTCATTCATAGCCATCCTCATTCATAGCCATCCTCATTCATAGTCATCCTCATTATAGTCATCCTCATTATAGTCATCCTCATTATAGTCATCCTCATTATAGCCATCCTCATTATAGTCATCCTCATTCATAGCCATCCTCATTATAGCCATCCTCATTATAGCCATCCTCATTATAGTCATCCTCATTATAGCCATCCTCATTATAGTCATCCTCATTATAGTCATCCTCATTATAGCCATCCTCATTATAGCCATCCTCATTATAGCCATCCTCATTATAGTCATCCTCATTATAGTCATCCTCATTATAGTCATCCTCATTGTAGTCATCCTCATTATAGTCATCCTCATTATAGCCATCCTCATTATAGCCATCCTCATTATAGTCATCCTCATTATAGCCATCCTCATTATAGCCATCCTCATTATAGCCATCCTCATTATAGCCATCCTCATTATAGTCATCCTCATTATAGCCATCCTCATTATAGTCATCCTCATTATAGCCATCCTCATTATAGTCATCCTCATTATAGTCATCCTCATTATAGTCATCCTCATTATAGTCATCCTCATTATAGCCATCCTCATTATAGTCATCCTCATTATAGTCATCCTCATTATAGTCATCCTCATTATAGTCATCCTCATTCATAGCCATCCTCATTATAGTCATCCTCATTATAGTCATCCTCATTATAGCCATCCTCATTCATAGCCATCCTCATTATAGCCATCCTCATTATAGTCATCCTCATTATAGTCATCCTCATTATAGTCATCCTCATTATAGTCATCCTCATTCATAGCCATCCTCATTATAGTCATCCTCATTCATAGCCATCCTCATTATAGTCATCCTCATTATAGTCATCCTCATTATAGTCATCCTCATTCATAGCCATCCTCATTATAGTCATCCTCATTATAGTCATCCTCATTATAGCCATCCTCATTATAGCATCATTATAGCCATCCTCATTATAGTCATCCTCATTATAGTCATCCTCATTATAGTCATCCTCATTATAGTCATCCTCATTATAGTCATCCTCATTATAGTCATCCTCATTATAGCCATCCTCATTATAGTCATCCTCATTATAGTCATCCTCATTCATAGCCATCCTCATTCATAGCCATCCTCATTATAGTCATCCTCATTAGTCATCCTCATTATAGTCATCCTCATTCATAGCCATCCTCATTATAGCCATCCTCATTATAGTCATCCTCATTATAGCCATCCTCATTATAGTCATCCTCATTATAGCCATCCTCATTATAGTCATCCTCATTATAGTCATCCTCATTATAGTCATCCTCATTATAGTCATCCTCATTATAGTCATCCTCATTCATAGCCATCCTCATTATAGTCATCCTCATTATAGCCATCCTCATTATAGTCATCCTCATTATAGTCATCCTCATTATAGCCATCCTCATTATAGCCATCCTCATTATAGCCATCCTCATTATAGTCATCCTCATTATAGTCATCCTCATTCATAGCCATCCTCATTATAGTCATCCTCATTATAGTCATCCTCATTATAGCCATCCTCATTATAGTCATCCTCATTATAGTCATCCTCATTCATAGCCATCCTCATTATAGTCATCCTCATTATAGTCATCCTCATTATAGTCATCCTCATTCATAGCCATCCTCATTATAGCCATCCTCATTATAGTCATCCTCATTATAGCCATCCTCATTATAGCCATCCTCATTATAGCCATCCTCATTATAGCCATCCTCATTATAGTCATCCTCATTGTAGCCATCCTCATTATAGCCATCCTCATTATAGTCATCCTCATTATAGCCATCCTCATTATAGTCATCCTCATTCATAGCCATCCTCATTATAGCCATCCTCATTATAGCCATCCTCATTATAGCCATCCTCATTATAGTCATCCTCATTATAGTCATCCTCATTCATAGCCATCCTCATTATAGCCATCCTCATTATAGTCATCCTCATTCATAGCCATCCTCATTATAGCCATCCTCATTATAGCCATCCTCATTATAGTCATCCTCATTATAGCCATCCTCATTATAGCCATCCTCATTATAGCCATCCTCATTATAGCCATCCTCATTATAGTCATCCTCATTATAGTCATCCTCATTCATAGCCATCCTCATTATAGTCATCCTCATTATAGTCATCCTCATTATAGTCATCCTCATTCATAGCCATCCTCATTATAGTCATCCTCATTATAGTCATCCTCATTATAGTCATCCTCATTATAGTCATCCTCATTATAGTCATCCTCATTATAGTCATCCTCATTATAGTCATCCTCATTCATAGCCATCCTCATTATAGCCATCCTCATTATAGTCATCCTCATTATAGTCATCCTCATTATAGTCATCCTCATTCATAGCCATCCTCATTCATAGCCATCCTCATTATAGTCATCCTCATTATAGTCATCCTCATTATAGTCATCCTCATTATAGTCATCCTCATTATAGTCATCCTCATTCATAGCCATTGCATATTAATATATTTGCATGCATAGTATAGTCTTCAATTAAGGGGGTATGGGCGCATTTATTTGCTCATTTATGTATCTTTATTATTATCCTTTGTATCCTAGACCTCCATCAAGCTTAAGAATACACCCTACCCCTCCCCCCCCCCCCCCCAAGACCCTCCTTCAAGATAAAATTGTACATTTCTCGCAAGAAACATTACCCATTACAGGCTCGCTTTCGTTCGCCAGGAAAAAATCGACACCTAAATGGCACGAAAAGTCTCAATATTGTCAAAGAAATAGGGCATAAGGTCTTAAAATCGCCAAACTAATGGGCCAAACGTCTTAGCATCTGAAAACTAATGGGGCTAAACATGAGGGAGAAGGGGGACCAGAAAAGCGACCCATCTCCCCTTTAAGGTGCATTCTGTAGATATATTTTATTATGAGATCTGCTCTAAAGTACTGTACTACCTCTCTCCTTTTCTCTCTTTCTCTGGCTTGTATCCATTCGGCCCCATTCAGCCAACTGTTTAAGGAGTTTATCCCCATCCAGGTATCGATTTGTTTCTGGCGAGCGATAGCGAGCCAGCATTGTATGGAGAAATCCGGCTTCGCCGGAGACATCTTTCTATCGAAAAATGTACAAATTTAGCTTGCTGTCAAAACCAAAATACATATATGCTGGCTCGCTACCGCTCGCCAGGAAAATATTGACACCTGGATGGGGGTAAAAGTCTTAAAACAATAGGCTGAATGGGGCCGAATGGATACAAGCCAAAGAGAGAGGGAGAGAAAGAGAAAAAAGCGAGGTGGGCTCCCTTAAATCCTATTATTATATTATATTATATTATATTATAGAATATTATAATTATTATATATCTATGTATTTGTAATAATGGCAATAAATACTAGAACTTGAGTAAGCTTCAGACACGTGTTATTGCATATCCTACTTTGAGTTAAGGGGAGGCAGACCATTTTTCTGGACCCCCTTCTCCCTAATGTTTGGCCCCACTAGTTTTGAGATTATAAGACCTTCGGCCCATTAGTTTGGCGATTTTAACACCTTTCGCCCCATTTCGTTGTCAATTTTAAGACCTTTCGTGCCATTTAAGTGTCGATTATTTCCTGGCAAGCGATAGCGAGCCTGCAATTTTAAGAAGAACCGGCCTTCAGCCGGGAAATTTTTCTACCAAAATTTTTACAAATTTATCTATCTAGGGGGTGTGTGGAGAGATGATTTGTATCAATATATGCCCAGCTAGTCTGAGCTAGAGGGAACATAGATTTCTACGAAGCGAATGGGGGGGGGGGGGAGAGAGAGAAGAACGGACGGTGGTGCCCTCTGACGGCCAGAAAGAACACTATAGCGGAGCCTATGTCAACAAACGATGGTATACGAATATTTCACTAAATATTCGCTTATAGAATAATCAACGTTATTCCGACAACTATATCTTATATTATGACGGTACGATGGTTGAGCGTGAAGTCACAATATACAAATAATTAATAGAAGTCTGTTTAGTGCTTTTTAGAAGCCTTTATGTATATGAGTTCAAGAATTCGGTGCGTCTACCTTCTATGTTGCTATACCGTGATGTTTATAGCTTCACAATAACATAGCAGGACCATGTTTATAGCTTCACAATAACTTAGCAGGATCATGTTTATAGCTTCACAATAACTTAGCAGGACCATGTTTATAGCTTCACAATAACATAGTAGGATCATGTTTATAGCTTCACAATAACTTAGCAGGACCATGTTTATAGCTTCACAATAACATAGCAGGACCATGTTTATAGCTTCACAATAACATAGCAGGACCATGTTTATAGCTTCACAATAACTTAGCAGGACCATGTTTATAGCTTCACAATAACTTAGCAGGACCATGTTTATAGCTTCACAATAACATAGCAGGACCATGTTTATAGCTTCACAATAACATAGCAGGACCATGTTTATAGCTTCACAATAACATAGCAGGACCATGTTTATAGCTTCACAATAACTTAGCAGGACCATGTTTATAGCTTCACAATAACTTAGCAGGACCATGTTTATAGCTTCACAATAACATAGCAGGACCATGTTTATAGCTTCACAATAACATAGCAGGACCATGATTATAGCTTCACAATAACGTAGCAGGACCATGTTTATAGCTTCACAATAACTTAGCAGGACCATGTTTATAGCTTCACAATAACTTAGCAGGACCATGTTTATAGCTTCACAATAACTTAGCAGGACCATGTTTATAGTTTCACAATAACTTAGCAGGACCATGTTTATAGCTTCACAATAACTTAGCAGGACCATGATTACAGCTTCACAATAACTTAGTAGGACCATGTTTATAGCTTCACAATAACTTAGCAGGACCATGTTTATAGCTTCACAATAACTTAGTAGGACCATGTTTATAGCTTCACAATAACTTAGCAGGACCATGTTTATAGCTTCACAATAACTTAGCAGGACCATGTTTATAGCTTCACAAGAACTTAGTAGGACCATGTTTATAGCTTCACAATAACTTAGCAGGACCATGATTATAGCTTCACAAGAACTTAGCAGGACCATGATTATAGCTTCACAAGAACTTAGCAGGACCATAATTATAGCTTCCCAATAACTTAGTAGGACCATAATGATAACTTCACAATAACTTAGTAGGACCATGTTTATAGCTTCACAATAACTTAGTAGGACCATGATTATAGCTTCACAATAACTTAGTAGGACCATAATGATAACTTCACAATAACTTAGTAGGACCATGATTATAGCTTCACAATAACTTAGCAGGACCATGATTATAGCTTCACAAGAACTTAGCAGGACCATGATTATAGCTTCACAAGAACTTAGCAGGACCATAATTATAGCTTCCCAATAACTTAGTAGGACCATGATTATAGCTTCATAATAACTTAGCAGGACCATGATAGTTCAGTCAGTGACAGGAGAAGGTTGTGTTAATCTGAGCTCCTGCCCGGACCACTTACCAGTGACCTTTAGTGACCATTACACCTACCTGTGTTTGGGGGCAGTGCACTCGTGTTATATAAAAGTGTTATAGCTCAGTTTTTAGCTGTTAGTTTACTTGTTTTTGTTTTTCTGTACTTAGTTTCTTGCTCCTCGCTAAGCTTATTGGGATCATGGCAGGTATGGAGTGCGAGTCTCTAACTGATCTGCATCATCTTATTCTCCAGGTAAGAGAGGAGATGGTTGTGGTGAAGGAAGAGGTCTTGGCTCTAAGGGAGGTTAATGTTAAACTTCAGAGGGAAGTGGATTTGATTAAAGACGAAAATCTAGCTTTCAAGCTTAGCCAAGAGGAAATAAAGTCAAGTAAGGGGAAAAGGGAGGAAGTTGATGAAAAATTGTATTCATGGCAGGTTGTTAAAAATACGGGTGGGAAAGTCACACTCAAGAAGCAGGATAGTAGAATAGGTATGAGTGTGACAAATACATTCTCTCCTTTGCGAGACGAATGTGAGGGAAAAGATAGTCAGGATAAGGGAGGGATAACCGAAGTGCCTGCCGCCGACTCAGCTCCAACCTCTGACGCTGTGCTACCTACCACCACCACTACCCCCACCACCACCACCACCAAGGGAGCTTCTGCCACCACCGGGGGTTCTCCAACTGCAGCTGCTGGATCCTCCCGAGGGAAAGGTAAGTCTGTGTCCCGAGAAGGTAAGTCTGTGTCGATTGTGGGCGACTCCATGGTAAGACATTTAGTTAGGGCTACCCGCACTAAACTTAGGAAGGTTGTGTGTCTGCCTGGCCATGGAGTTGGGAGGGTTTTAGAGAAGATGGACCACATCTTGGAAGATAGTGGAGATAACCCCATTATCTGTCTCAGTGCCGGGAGTAACGATGTTGGTAAGGGTAGAAGTGAGGAACTGTTGCAGCAGTATCGGGATGTGTTAGATAAAGTTAGGATGAAGGGAGGGATCCCTGTAGTACATTGTATCCTACCCAGAAGAGGAGTTCCCAAGGAATGGACATCCAGGGCGATTGGTGTCAATTGCCGTTTGGAGAAATATTGCAAAGAAAAAGCAATACCATTCATTGATAACTGGGATAGTTTCTATGGGAGAGATGGGATGTACGCAAGGGATGGGGTTCATCTTTCACGGTTAGGGGTTTCTACATTAGCTAGTTCTTTAGATAGGGTGGTTGTGGGGTTTTGAACAGAAATATTGAGAGTGTAAATGAGAGGTTAAATGGAACAATTTTAGCGTCAGGAGAAAGCGATAAGGATATTCAGTCTCATGCTAAAAATGATGACTATAATGCAAATGATAGTAGTGATGGTGCAACGGAAGATGGAAATGTCGCTAAAAACAAAGGTAAATTAGGTATAAAGAAAAGAAGTAAATTGAGAGTATATTACACAAACTGTAGGAGTCTATGTAACAAAATGAACGAACTTAGAGCCCTTGTTAGCAAAGAAAATATAGACATAATAGCGCTAACTGAAACGTGGATTAATACAGAAACCAGGCATTTTTTAGCAGAATTTGATATACCAGGATATAGTTTGTTTAAATATGACCGAACAAGTAAGAGGGGTGGCGGTATAGCAGTGTTTGTCAGGAGTACATTAAAAAGCTGTATTAAATCAGGTATTAGACTAAATAACGATAATGAAAGTGTTTGGGTAGAGGTTAACGAAGGTAGTGAGACCATAGTTATTGGAGTTATGTATAGACCGCCAAATATGAGTAGAAATGACGGAACGTCATTATGGGAGGAAATTAAAATGGCATCAAGGTTTAGCAATGTGTGCATTATGGGGGATTTTAATTTTCCGAATATAGATTGGCAGCATCAAATAGGAGACTCTGATTCTGAGGAGTTTATAGAGGTAGTACAAGATAGTTTTTTATTTCAATTCATAGATACGCCGACTAGAGGTAATAATATTCTCGATTTAGTTTTCAGTAACAATGAACATATGGTAAATAATGTAGAGATAGGGGACCACCTAGGAAATAGTGACCACAATTCTGTGTATTTTAATATTCAATGGAAAGGTAATACCAGAGAGAATACAACATTAATACATGACTTTAGAAAAGCCAATTATGGTGGGTTAAGAAGAGCCCTATTAGCGGACCCTATGGTCAAAAAATTAAGTCGATCCAGGTGTCCAAATGAGTGTACCCCTTCTCAGGCACCTGTCATCTTAAGTCAGGAAGAGACGTCAACCTTGGTAGATACATACGATAATTTTATCAAGTCAGTATTCAATGCACAAAATAAATACATCCCCAAAAGAAAATTTAGATCAACACAGAACCAACCCAAATGGATGAATAATAGACTATTAGATCTTCTAGGACAAAAGAGAGGAATATATAGAAAAATTAGAAAAGGCGAAATTCACCTACTTGCTTACTATCAGAATCTATCAAGACAGGTAAAAAGGATATTAGGAAAGAAAAAAGAAATTATGAAATTAAGGTTGCCAATGACTCAAAAAATAATCCTAAAGCTTTTTACCAACTATATAAATCCAAGGTTAGAGATGTAATTGGTCCCCTTAAAACTTCGATAGGAGAAATTACAGAAAATGATTTAGAAATGTGCAGTACATTAAATAGTCAATTTCTTTCCGTTTCACTAATGAAAATTTGGCACAGTTTCCAGAAGTCCGTAAGGTATATAGCGATAGTATAGAAAATAGGTTAAGTACGGTTACTATAAGTAGAAATGATGTGCTTAAGGAAATTGACAGACTGAAACCTCATAAATCGCCTGGTCCTGATGAGGTATATGCTAGAGTATTAAAAGAATGTAGGGATGAGTTAAGTTACCCATTAACATTTTTATTTAACAAGTCATTGGAGACAGGTATAGTTCCAGAAGCTTGGAAGCTTGCAAACGTAGTTCCGATCTTCAAAAAAGGTGACAAATCAATAGCATCCAATTACCGTCCCATTAGTCTTACATCAATCATAGGAAAGCTACTAGAGTCAATTATTGCTAGTAAAATTAGAAACCACTTAGATACATTTAATTTAATAAATTCTTCTCAGCATGGATTCACTCAGGGACGTTCTTGCCTTACTAATTTGCTTAGTTTTTTCTCAGAGGTATATGAAGCAGTAGATAATGACAAGTCATATGATATAATATTTAGATTTCAGTAAAGCTTTCGACAGAGTCCCCCATGAGAGATTGATGAGAAAGGTTGAGGCGCATGGAATAGGTGGGGCGTTGTTGGGATGGATTAGGTCATGGCTAATTGGTAGGAAGCAGAGAGTCAGCATAAATGGTACGAAGTCAGAATGGGGAGCAGTCAAAAGTGGTGTCCCCCAGGGATCTGTATTAGGTCCTCTGTTGTTTGTTATATACATAAATGACCTAGATTTAGGTATAACTAGTAGGATAAGTAAATTTGCAGACGATACCAAAATGGGGAGAACAATTGATTCAGATAGAGATATAGAGTGCCTCCAAAGGGATCTAGATACCTTACACGAATGGTCAGTAAATTGGCAGATGAAGTTTAACATTGACAAATGCAAGGTATTAAAGATAGGGAAGATGCATACAAATGTTAAATATAAACTAGCTAATGTGGAATTAGAAAACTCGAATTGTGAGAAAGATCTAGGTGTGTTTGTTAGCAATGATTTGAAGCCTAGACAACAGTGTATAAGCGTTCGAAACAAGGCAAACAGGATTATCGGGTTCATCTCAAGGAGTGTGAGTAACAGAACTGCTGATGTTATCTTAAAACTTTACTTGTCATTAGTGAGACCCCATATGGATTATGCTGTTCAATTTTGGTGTCCTTATTACAGAATGGACATAGATTCATTGGAGAGAGTACAACGTAGAATGACACAAATGATCCATAATATTAGAAATCTTCCGTATAAAGAAAGGTTGAAGAAATTAGGCTTACATTCGTTAGAGAGACGCAGAGTTAGAGGGGATGATAGAGGTGTTCAAGTGGGTTAGTGGGATTAACAAAGGGGGCATGACAAATGTACTAAAGCTCAGTGATAGCGAAAAGAACTCGTACCAATGGTTTCAAATTAGATAAATTTCGTTTCAGAAAAGATATAGGCAAATATTGGTTTGGTAACAGAGTTGTAGATGGGTGGAATGGACTACCAAGTGCTATAGTGGGATTAAAAACGATAGGGAGCTTTAAGATAAAATTGGATAAGCATATGGACGAGAAGGGTTGGGTGTGAAGGGGGATCAGCAGGGTTGGACCCCCGTAATCCTGTGTTAATCTCTAACCGTTTTGGTAAGATGATCCTCAGGGTATTAGAGTGTTGAGCCTATAATTGGGCTTTGTAATTGGGGTTGTGTGGGACAGGGATCTGCCTTGCTTAGGCCAATCGGCTTTCTGCAGACTCCCATTTTCTTATGTTCTTATGTTCTTATAGCTTCACAATAACTTAGTAGGACCATGATCATAGCTTCATAATAACTTAGCAGGACCATGATTATAGCTTCACAATAACTTAGCAGGACCATGATTATAGCTTCACAATAACTTAGCAGGACCATGATTATAGCTTCACAATAACTTCGCAATAACTTGATTTCCCCTTCACAATAACTTCATTAGACCCTACCTTTTCCTTCACAATAACCGAGGAAACCCCCAATATTCCGCCCAACATAAACGCCACAAGACCCTAATTTTACCTCAAGACGGTGATTTTGGGTTCAGTTTTGCAGATCGTCAGCTGTGGGCGGATCTGATCGCTGTGGACGGGGTGGTGCAGTGGGGCGACGGAACCCCCTTTATCGAGACTGAAGCCTCCAACGAGACCTCAATCGATACTACCAATTAGGAGACTGAATTCAACTTCAGGATGATGAACTCTAACTTTCTCGATTGTGCGGAGACTGCCACCCATTACCCAGTCTGCCAGGCTAACGTCAATGGAGTAGAGTGGTAAAGGAGAGACCGCAAACGAACCACCTGCACCAAGAAAACCGAAGAATTGATCAAGACAAACGAACAATACAAGCCGAATGAAAAAAAACAAGCCGAACAAACTGAACAAATCAAACAAACTGAACAAATCATATAACCTGAACGAGCCAAACGAACAAAACAAGCCGAACAAACTGAACAAATCAAACAAACTGAACAAATCATATAACCTGAACGAGCCAAACGAACAAAACAAGCCGAACAAACTGAACAAATCAAACAAACTGAACAAATCATATAACCTGAACGAGCCAAACGAACAACACAAGCCGAACGAACAGAACAAGCTGAACGAACAATACAAGCCTAACGAACAAAACAAGCCGAACGAACAGAACAAGCAGAACGAATTGAACAAGTCGAACGAATTGAACAATTAAGGAACACCCTGTTCTTAACATTAATCCTCCATTACAAACCCCAATGCACTTGAATTGATTAATGAATACATATGGTGCTCCCGGGATTCGAACTCGGGACACCACATCCAGAACATAAGCATCTAAACCATTATTCCACCAACACAGTTAAAGGCTATGTACACGATCACGATTAATATTAATTTTCGAATTTTGGATATCAATCTAATCATATACTTAGACCCATCTGCATTATGGACAGCCTAATGTTTTAGTGAGAGGAAAGAGCAATGAATGGGGCCAAGATCACTAGTACCGGCCTCGCTAGACATTAAATCCTGAACCTATAGAAATTAAGGAACACCCCGTTTTTAACATTAATCCTCCATTACAAACCCCAATGCACTTGAATACATTAAAGAAAACATATGGTCCTCCCGGGATTCGAACTCGGGACACCGCACCCAAAACATAAGCATCTAAACCATTACACCACCAAGCTAAACGAATTGAACAAGCTAAACGAATTGATCAAGTCAAGTGAACTGAACAAGCCCAAGGAATTGAACAAGCCTAATAAATTGAACATGTCGAACAAACTGAACACGTTGCATGAAATGAACAAGCCGAACAAAATGATCAAGCAGAATAAAGTGAACAAGTACAACGAATTGAACAAGTCAAACAAACTGAACAAGTCAAACAAACTGAACAAGTCAAACAAACTGAACGAGCAAAACGAATTGAACAAGCCGAACAAATTGAACAAGCCGAACAAATAGAACAAGCCGAGCAAGCAGAAAAACAAAAAACAAAAAATAAATAAATATGAAAAATGGGGAATGGGCCTGAGCAAATACATACATACATACATACATACATACATACATACATACATACAATATGCCTATATTTACACATATATTCAATGTTGGTACCTAATTTGCCTATATTTACCTATATATTAATTTGTGTGTCATATCTTGGCACTGTACGGTTAGAGGCCGGCTTGATCTGAATATGTGCATATGACCCCATTCAGCACACACACACACACACACAAAGATGATTATATAAACAAACATACACACACATAAACAACACTATTTCTGCTTTCTGTCATTTTAACAAAATTCTCACACAGGTTACAATATAATGTAAATGTCTTAATGTATACAGTAGTATATCAGAAGAATGAGACGAAGCTACAATTACGCAATAAATATTATTTTTTCAGGTGTCGATTTTTTCCTGGCGAGCGAAAGCGAACATTTAATTTTAGAAGAAACCGGCCTTTGGCTGGGCCATTTTTCTACTGAAAAATGTACTAATTTATCTTGAAAGAAGGTCTAGGGAGGGTATTTATAAGCTTGGTGGAAGTCTAGCGAGGAAAATCTAAATAAATTAATAGATAAACATATAGACAAGGAAATAAAACAAGCACTACGCCAACAGTTTGAACTCTAAATCATATATTTGTATAAATACAGTAATCTCCATAAATACAGTATTCTCCTTAAATTTCAGTGTAAGGGTGATATTCTGTATTTAATTCAGGCGATCAAATGAGTTATGCAGCTTAAAAAGGATCTCCGGCAAACAAATGTGTAAAATCGAATGTATTTGTAAATTGAACTAACATAGACTCTTTCAAAACTTATACAATCGTCTAACAATAGCAGGAATAGATTGACAATTAAGGTACACTGAAAGGGTTTCGAATACATTCCGGAAATATATGCTTGAAATCAATACATACAGTAAGTTCATAATGTGCTTAGAACTATACTTTATTCAGTAAAATATAAGTTATACAAAACTTTGCGCACCAACCTCTATAACTAAAACAGGACTAGAGTAATCCAGCTAATATTTCTACCATGTGGGAAGAGTCAGCCAGGGATATAGGTGTAGGAAGTTACAGCCGATTTGCTTTAGCCCATCTCGAGCTACAGAGGTTAAGGGTCACAATTTATGACCTACTTAAGGAGACATTTTTTTTTCCTTTTTTTTTCTAGCTCCTCTTTTTCCTCTTGCTTAACCCCATTAGTTTTCAGATTTTTAGACATTCGGCCCATTAGTTTGGCGATTTTAAGACCTTTCGTCCCTTTTCTGTGCCAATATTAAGACTCTTCGTGTCACTAAGGTGTCGATTTTGTCTGGTGAGCGATAGCGAGCCTGTATTTTAGGAGGAATCGGCCTTCGGCCGGTACATTTTTCTACCAACAAATGTATACATATATCTTGAAGGGGGATCCTGGGGTTACATTTAGACAATGTTGTGAGGCTTCGTAAAGAAATATGGTAGCTAAAAGGTTTAGTTGAGATATCATGTAATCTTTTAACGGGTAGACGTCCTTCCTAATCTGAATGGAATCGTCTAATATCTGCCAGAATATAATGAAAAGAATGTCACCGATATTGATGTGGTCAATAAACTATCTATCTATCTATCTGTGGCCAATAAACTATCTGTCTGTATATCTATCTATCTATCTGTGGTCAATAAACTATCTATCTATCTATATGTGGCCAATAAACTATCTGTCTGTATATCTATCTATCTATCTGTGGTCAATAAACTATCTATCTATCTATATGTGGCCAATAAACTATCTGTCTATCTATCTATCTATTTGGGGTCAATAAACTATCTATCTATCTATCTATCTGTGGTCAATAAACTATATATCTATCTATCTATCTATCTATCTGTGGTCAATAAACTATATATCTATCTATATATCTATCTATGGGTTAATATGAACGATTTAGAAAAAGGTGTTCCCAGCCGTATCAGCACGTGCCCTATACCAATACCATTAACTAAGTTATCCTCCTTCCGTGACGGGAATAAATGAGAACACTTTGTACGGACACACCTACCACTACCTTTCTATATTCACCCATATATATATATATATATATATATATATATATATATATATATATATATATATATATATATATATATATATATTACCGAGGTAATCCTCTCGAGCATGGAAGCATACATTCCATTTTCTTTCTCTCAGTATAATGCAAACAAATCTTGGGGAAATCACATTTTAACTAACTATTTAGTTCGTCTCTAATTGGAGAGACCCTTCTTGCCCCCTAGTAATGTTGTCCCCTCTGGGAAACTAAAACACACATCCCCTATCCTTGCATTCCTGTTAAGTAATTTTCATAATATTATAGCCGGACATTCTGGTTCGATATAATATAGATTTAATAGTGAGACTTAATTTACCATCACTCCAACATCCGCTCGCACACACACATTTATATTTAGTGATTGTCCCAGATAAATAGATATTCTTCTATGCTAAAGATCAAGTAGAACATATCGCCAAGAGATATAAGAGAACACGTGAACTCGTGAGCAGCAGTAATTAGACTCACTTCGTTAACAATCCGACTCTATGATATAATCAGTCTAGTTTGCCTTTATTATTTCCATGTGTATGAAGCTATTAAGTACATTTAACCTTGAATGTTATAAATTGCTGAACCTAAAAACTCACAAATTCAAGTGATTGCATAAATACCTTAGACCACGTGTGTCTCACAGCTAATATATTTGCGGTTTCAGTTTATGATAACAGTAAATTTCCAGAAATACTAATAGATACGTTATACTGTACTTTCCCTTAACTAAAATTAATTATTTGCCGAGTGTAAGAACCCTTAATAAATAGTAACTGTATAAATATATCGACTACGTGTAGTATTCACCTACTGTATTATAGAAAATGTTTAGTTTGCAAGTTTTACATTTTAATTTATAGAAAACGTACTAACAGGATAACTCGTTACTGTACCTTTTGACTCAGACTCAAGTAAATTAAGATTCCATTAACTTGTATCTTTCATATTTCAGCTGTAACTTAACTACACATAAACCCTTCTATTTTGTGAATGTAATATTGTATTTTTTGTATCTATGTATTGTTGTAGTATTAATGTGTGATGTATTATTATTTTGTGTATTAATAAACCTGTCATATTGTACTTTTCGAATATCTTGCCTTGTGTTTGATTGTACTGTAGATATACACTAAATATTTATGCTCTTCCTGTTAGTAGAACTCACCAATCTACCAAATGTGTTGTAGCAAATAACATTTCTTGGTATTCTAGCTTTGGAATCGACAACTAGCCTGGCTTTATATGATTTTAAGAGCTTGCAATAATATACAACATTAATTCAGAAGGTGCTAGACCAAAGTTGCCAATATTATAACGGAATATTGCTGTAAATTATACTTTGGTCTTTGGATATACATTTTCTATGATAAAACATATAAAATCTCTTTCTTTGATAATAATTGAGGTACCCAAATGGCATCCACAGAAAAAAGATGGCCATTCCCTCTTACTCCAGGATCTCTATTATACAGGTTCGAATCCCGGTGGATCACATACATGCTTACATTAATTTCATTGGAGGTGTTTGGTGTTGGGGTGAAATTAATAAAATATAGAATATATCATAGGGTATGAAGTCCTCATCTGGTATAGAACCTGTTGAACGGTGTGACTGGCAAATGTATAAAATGTTCGTGACAATAAACTGTTCAGGGCAATCTTGTTATATGAGAGGACGTTCGAGCATAGCGTGAGACTTAAAGTAGTGTTGTCTGTGAGAGAGAGAGAGAGAGAGAGAGAGAGAGAGAGAGAGAGAGAGAGAGAGAGAGAGAGAGAGAGAGAGAGAGAGAGAGAGAGAGAGAGAGAGAGAGAGAGAGAGAGAGAGAGAGAGAGAGAGAGAGAGAGAGAGAGAGAGAGAGAGAGAGAGAGAGAGAAGGAGGGGCGAGGGCGGAGGAGGAATGTTGGAAAGGGAATTTTACAGAGTGAGTCAATTAAGTTTTTAACCCCTTCTGTACCGGCGACGTGTTTATAATTTTATACTATCTATATATAGTCGATTTTGTGCAGTTTAAGAAGGATATGTAGTTATAAAAAGTGTTAAGTAAGGTAGTCCGAAGCCTGGTAATTGCTGGAGGCTCTTTTTAAACTGAATATTATCGTCTAATATTAGCCAATATAAAGTTAAAGGGACGGCACCGGTATTGAATGTGTTATGTGAGTAGCTTTTGTTATTGGATGTTGCGAACCTCATACAGCGTGAGACTTAAAGTAGTGCGCGTGTGTGTGTCAGAGAGAGAGAGAGAGAGAGAGAGAGAGAGAGAGAGAGAGAGAGAGAGAGAGAGAGAGAGAGAGAGAAAAAAATAAAAATAAAACTATTCACAAGTAGAGCGGAACAGTTAAAGTGGCGTGACTAAACGATTACTGGAACACTAAATCATACCTGAATATTCTTTGTTTGAAGGAAAGGATTCTATCGTGTCTCTAATGTGAAATGTTTTTTGTACTCTTTGAAGATCATGACGCATTCTGACAGTTTATTCTGGCTATCATGAGACTATTTTATTCCATTTAACCCCTTATGTACCGGCGACGTCTTTCTAATTTTATTCTACCTATATTTAGACGATTTTGTGCAGTTTAAGAAGGATCTGTTGTAGTGAGAAGGGTTAAGCGAGATAGTTTGAAGACTGTTAATTGTTGGAGGCCCTTTTTAAACTGAATACAATCGTCTAATAGTAGCCAACATAAAGTTGAAAGTTCAGCACCGGTAATGAAGGGGTTAAGAAGGATCTGTGGGAATAATAAGGTTAAAGACTAACTCAATTATCCTTCTGACTTCTGCAATTCTTAATATGAATAACATTGCTTAATTATAGGCAGAAATAAAAAAATATCATTACGTCATCGTATCTCATAAGGTTTAATTAATGCGTTTAGTTTTTATAATGTGCATGATATAACCCCACCCCCCAAAATAAATAAAAATAAATATATATAAAATATATAATAAAATGAATAAATACAAATAATAAAAAACAATTATAAAAAAGTACTAGTCTACAGTATATCTAACTCACAGTACGAGAGGGGCACTCGGTAGAGCACATACCTCCGCCTATGCTCGTTGGTTGTTTACCATTATATATATATATACTGTATATATATATATATATATATATATATATATATATATATATATATATATATATATATATATAGAGAGAGAGAGAGAGAGAGAGAGAGATAGAGAAAAAGGCAAAGCTGCCTATAACAAGTGTCCCCCCCAATGTTTAAACAGCTACAGAGAGCCAAATTCAGGGTACGTTAGACTTAAAATTTCTAGACACACATAGCTTGAAACAGTTTAAGTCATAGGATGAGGGAAAGACAGGGGAGAGAGTTCCAATGCTTACTTGATGAGGAGAAGAAAGATTGGGAAAATTGGTTCACTCTTGGGTTAGAGAGTTGGACAAAATAGGGGTGGGATTGTGAAAGGTGGGTGCCCCCCACTTTCCGTAAGGGAGGAGGTATACGCTGAGAAAGCTCTGAAGAACACTGATTAATGTAATAGCGGTAGAAGAGTGAGAGATATGCAACCCTGCCGCATGTAGAGAGAGATTGTAGGGAAGTAGTAAGAGGAGGCGAGTTGATGAGACTAAAGGCTTTTGACCCTACCCTTTCGAGAAGTGCAGTTTGGGTGGAACCTCCCGACACATACGAACAATACTCGATCAACGAGCGAACTGTGCAAAGCAAGAAGCTGTGAGGGTGAGGAACCCACGGAGGTAGTTGAGCACACCTAACTACTGGGTAGCTGTGAGCGAGTGGTAATATGATCGTTCCAAGAAAGGTCAGGAGAAAAAATAATACACCAAGTAAACTGAAAGACGATGAAGGTTTGAATTGTGTATCGTTGAAGAATAAGGGACAGTCGTATGGACGATCATGACGTATGGATACATGAAGAAACTAGGTTTTGGAAGCATCGACTCCCAACAAGATTTTCTCTGCCCCAATCGGAAATAGTTAATAGATTAGAAGATACACGTGGTATGGCCTCATCATATGAGTTTTGGAGTAATTGTATGGTGGGTTGTTGTGGAAAACTAGTTGAATAGTGTAATGTAGACTCATTCCCAATTAATACACTCAGAAATTGAAGGGAGATTGAATGTTTATTTATTCATATTTTGCTACCTTTCTAAATTTTCATCAAGATAGACAATATCCCCAAAACCCCATAGCAGCGAGGACAAAATATGCATTTTTCGGCAGACAAACTCCTCCTAAATTGTAGGCTCGCTATCACTTGCCAGAAAGAAAAACAAATGACACCTAAATGGCATGAAAGGTCTAAAAATTGACAAAGAATGGGGGGAGGGGTAAAAAATTACAAAGTACGGGGGAAAGTTCTTAAAATTGCCAAACAAATGGGGCGAACGTCATAAAACTTCAGTACTAATGGGGCTAAACATGAGGGAGAAGGGGGTCCAAATACAGCGCCCCCTTCGAAAAATTGCAGATTTACCTTTACTATTTTCCTATGGGTTTTTATCGTTATCAGATTCGTTAACCCTTTGAAGATCATGACGCCTTTTGACAGCTAATTCTGGCTATCATTAGACGATTTTATGCAATTCAAGAAGGCTCTGTGGGATTATGAGGACAAAGACTACATCAATTAACCATCAGAATTCAACATACCCTTCCTAATATAAATAACATCGTCTATTGTTAGCCAGAAAACCGACAATAAATACGTCATAGTATCTTCTAAAGGATTTATCAATATTTGCATTAACCCCTTGAAGATTGCCACATATTTCGACAGTATATTCTGGTTATTCTTAGACGATTCTTTGACAGCTTAGGAAGGATCTGTGGACATCAATAGGGTAAAGACTCTCTCATTTAACCGTCTGAATTCAACAGACCCTTCTTAATCTAAACAAAATTGTCTAATAATAGCCAAGAATACAAATTAAAAGCGTCTTCCAATCCGGAGAGGATTGCGGTATTTGCCAAACCTTCTCTTAACCCTTACAAGATTCGATTACGCATTTTTCTGGCTATTATTAGGCGATATTATTGACATTAGGAATGGTTTATGGAAGTCAGAGGGTTATCTGAGATAGTCTTTACCCTTAGAATTCCCATAAATCCTTCCTAAGTTGTATAAACTCGTCTAATGACAACCAGAAAATACTGTCAAAATGCATCATAATCTTCAAAGGGTTAACCATTTCAATCAGATGAGACGAAGATAGGTTTTGTTATAGCTATTTTCTGATGATTTTATGCAACTTAAGAAGAACAGCTTCGAACGGCTTGCTCAGTTTGTTCAGCTTGTTCAGTACGTTCGGCTTGTTCAGTTCGTTCAGCTTGTTCAGTTCGTATGGATTGCTCAGTTCGATTGGCTTGTTCAGTTTGTTCGGCTTATTTGGTTCTTTTCGTTGATCATTTAGTTTGGCTTGTTCAGTTTGTTCAGCCTTTTCAGTTCATTTGGTTTGTTCAATTTGTTGGGTTTGTTCAGTTTGCTGGGATTTTTCAGTTTGTTCGGCTTGTTCAGTTTGTTCGGCTTGTCCACTTTGTTCAGCTTGTTCGGCTTGTTCAGCTTGTTCGGCTTGTTCAGTTTGTTCGGCTTGTTCAGTTTGTTCGGCTTGTTCAGTTTGTTCGGCTTGTTCAGTTTGTTCGGCTTGTCCACTTTGTTCAGCTTGTTCGGCTTGTTCAGCTTGTTCGGCTTGTTCAGTTTGTTCGGCTTGTTCAGTTTGTTCGGCTTGTTCAGTTTGTTCGGCTTGTCCATGTTTGTTCGCCTTGTTCAGTTTGTTCAGCTTTTTCAATTCGTTTGGCTCGTTCAGTTGGTACGGGTTGCTTGTAGGTTCAGTAGGTTAATTCAGTTAGTTCAGGGTCTTTCCTTTACCATTCTACTCCGTTAATATTAGCCTGGCAGACTGGGTAATGGGTGGCAGTATCCGCACAATCGTGAAAAATAGAGTCCATCATCCTGAAGTTGAATTCCTTCCCCACATTGTTAGAATCGGTTGAGGTCACGTTGGAGGCTTCAGTCTCTTTAAAGGGGGTTCCGTCGCTCCACTGCACCTCCCCGTCCATAGTAGTGATCAGATCCGCCCACATCTGACGCGCTGTAAAAGTGAAGCCAAAATCAGCGCCCTGAGAAGAATTTGTGGAGGATGAATTAGGGTCTTGCGAAGTTTATGCTCGACGGAGTATTGGGGTTTTCCTCAGTTATTGTGAAGGAAAAAGCTAGGGTCTAATGAGGTTATTGTGAAGGATAAGTTAGGGTCTTCCGAAGTTCTTGTTGAAGCTATAATCATGGTCCTACTATGTTTTGTGATGGAAAAATCATTGTCTGGCAAAGTTAATGTGAATCAAATATCATGGTCCTAACAAGTTATTGTGAATCTAAAATCATGATCTTACTACATTATTGTGAAGGAAAACTAAGTGTTGGCAAAGTAATTGAGACACTAAAATTTGGGTTTGCGAAGTTATTGTGAAGCTATAATCATGGTTCTGCGAAGTTATTGTGAAGCTATAATCATGGTCTGGTAAAGGTATTGGCTAGACAACGGACAGGCAAAAACAAATGTAATTATATTCAAGGGCCAACGTCACGGTACAGTTACAGGTTGTGGTCAATCTATGTTTATATGTCTAGTTATATTATTTTGGAGTCCGGGCTTAGAATTCCTTGCCTCCATTAGATTGTTTCCACGAACACACAAAATAGCCCTTTGGAGCCTGCGTGGAGTGAAGGTGGCATTCTAAACTTAAACACAATAGACCCGAGATCGAGCTCTCACTGGATGAGTGTTTATTTGTAACTCAGCCTCCTGGGATTCAAATCCTCTCTGTAATGACAGACATCAGAGGTGCAGTAGATCAGTGTTGTATTTACAATGTGAATGATTGCATCTGTTCAGCATATGGAATTACTTGCACTGGTTACAGAAAACACTCATAACTACAGCCACCCCAGCAGTACAATGACATTCAACATATACTTCATAATGCACAACACACAAGTTGGCCACCTTGCCTCGGCGGGATATGGCAGTAGTTTACACAGAAATATGTATATTTATTAACATGTGCGTATATGCTAAAATGGTTGCTATATCAAATAAAATTGTTTGACTAATTTCCAGGCAAGCTTCTAATAAGGTCAACGTTCTTCCAAAATTAACCAATGGAATATCACCACCAAATTAGTCACATCAAATTTATTTGCTGATGAAAAGGTCAAGGTCAATGACATGTCAATTTGAAAACCTTAGAAAAATAATAATAAATACAAATAATGTTCAACGACCCAATTTGCTAGATGCTCTTTCCACTGACCAACATTCAGATAATATTTCAAAAAGTCCTGATAGAAGGAGATGATTAACATAGATTTTAAATAAGTTTCTCATAAACTACACGATAGATGTTCATGAATTTAATAAGGTGTATCTGCTTTACATAAGCAAAAGGCGATTTTAAAAGGAATAGTCATATTGAAGCTAAAAGCCATAGGTAAAGATGGTGGTCAAAATATACTGCAATGATTAAATAATGTAAATTTACTAAAATGTCACCATAACTGCTACGGTAGTTGCCTCCTAAATTGAAACTATACTTACAAACTCACGTGCCTGTACTATAAAGTTCACAATGAAGTTAAACATAGTAATTTTTCTTTTCTTTGTACTCTAACCAATAATCATCTAGTGTCTATGCAAAGGTCAGTCAAGAAATATATTAGATCATTGGTCAAAGGTTTCAAGCCAACTCTCATCATAATTGTTTTATTGATTTAATTGCCCATAATATTACGGACAAGTTATTGACCGACATTCAAACAAGTTTCTTTTGGTCAAGCCATAAATTCAGAAACCATTATTGTCAAAATTATGTGCAGTTATCTCTACAAACTGCGCTGCATTAAATACCGTATGTATATTAATAGATAAAAGTATTGAAGTACTGGTGCGAACTGTAGTGTGTGTGCTTATATATATATATATATATATATATACAGTATATATATACAGTATATATATATATATATATATATATATATATATATATATATATATATATATGGTACAGCAAAAATACCGTTCATAAATTTGAGAATGCATAGATATAGTAATAATCAATTTACTATTCTATTTGATGGTTTGAGAGAATTTGCATACTTACCAAGTTATTACACATTTTAGAGATATATTTGTCTAATGAAAAATATACCGGAAACTCTACGGGGTGCAAATGGTAAATCCAGTAGAGCCATACAAACAATACTATACCTTGGGATAAGAGCAAGATGTATGCAACACTAATCCAGTAGAGCCATACAAACAATACTATACCTTGGGATAATCCAGTAGAGCCATACAAACAATACTATACCTTGGGATAATCCAGTAGAGCCATACAAACAATACTATACCTTGGGATAATCCAGTAGAGCCATACAAACAATACTATACCTTGGGATAAGAGCAAGATGTATGCAACACTAATCCACACCCGTGAGAAACTGTGGCATGATGCTTCCAGGGAAATAAGGTTCCCCCAAAATGTCAGGCTTGCTATCGCTCAACAGGAAAATATCGTCATATAAATGGCACGAAAGGTCCTAAGGGGAGGCAGACCGTTTGTATGGTCTATTAATTAATTTATTCATTTATCGTTTAAGTTTCCTCCCTAGACCTCCATTAATCGACACCTAAATGGCACAAAAGGTCTTAAAATTGACAACGAAATGTGGCGAAAGGTGTTAAAATCGCCAAAATAATGGTCCGAACGTCTTATGATCTCAAAACTAGTGGGGCTAAACATTTGGGTGAAGGGGGTCCAGAAAAACGGTAGGCCTCCTCTTAATATTAACATGAAAATAAGCGATAATCTTAAAAGTTGAAAATGAATGGCGCTAAACATGATGGAGAAAAGAGTTAAAAAAAAACAATAAAAAACCAAAAAAAAACAGACAAATATTTCCCCATAATTACCGCTTTCCTTGTGGATGTATTTGAAGGACCAAATCTGTCTCCTGGTCTTGACGATGGCCAGGCGGTGACCGGGGATGCCGGAACACAGACTCTTGGCCTCAGGGTAGGTCATAGTCTTGTCCCACAGCAGGTACATGAGTCCATCCTGTCTCATGCTATACTGGCCAAACGCTGTGATGGGTTCTGAACGTGAGGGACAGATTAGCTACTTATGAGAGAGAGAGAGAGAGAGAGAGAGAGAGAGAGAGAGAGAGAGAGAGAGAGAGAGAGAGAGAGGAGAGAGGAGAGAGAGAGAGAGAGAGAGAGAGAGAGCGTTTCAGTAGTGCATGTAATCAAGACAATTTTATTATAGTTAGGTCAAAAATCATAAACCTTAACCTCTGTATCTCAAAAAGGGCTAGACAAAATGGGCTATTAATTTCATACCTATTCCCTGGCTGACCCTTCCCAAATGGTAGAAATAATAGCTTGATTACTCCAATCGTTTGTGAGTTATAGAGGTTCATGTTGAAAAGTGTTGGCCTATATACTTGGAATAGGGTATAGTCCATTCATTATAGTTAGGCCAAAAATCATAAACCTAAACCTCTGTATCTCAAAAAGGGCTAGAGAAAATGGGCTATAAATGTCCTCATCTACTATTCCATGATGATAGTATTCCCTGACTCTTCCCAAATGGTAGGAATAATAGCTCTATTAGATTAAGTTATAGAGGTTAGTGATCAAGAGTTTTGGCCTAATTATATTGAATAGACTATTGTATGTTACTGTGCAGGGTGTCAAACTGGAGCAATGTTGTTTGAAGACTTGATGAATATGAGAAGAAATACAAGACAATTTTGTTTGAAGACTTGATGAATATGAGAAGATAGAAAACTTACGTGAAATGGCATTGTTTTTGGCCATTTCCTCATTTCCAAAGACATCATTTGGAATATAAACCATAATTTGACCTTTACATATACACTAAGAAACACAGATTGGACTCGGCTTTCGTTTGGCACCCTTATACTTTGAGGTATTAAATTATCGTAGGTTTCCTAATTTCCTTAAAACGCTATTTTCTGATTAGCAGAGTTATTAAACACATATTTTATTTAACTTTTTTTGAAGGATAATATGAGAATTATGTTTCACAGCTTGATTGAACATAGCAAAATACTATTAGTTACTTTAGCCTTCAGAATCCTTGGCGACATTCCACATGTGATCGGAATGTGACTACTTAAATTGAGAGTTTATACCCACTTGACGGAAAGAGTTTTTATTGTAAGGACACATCAGTCTTAACTCTCTCTGGATTTTTTTTTTTTAGTGTTTCACACTTGAAGAGGATTCTAGAGAAAGTCGAAAATATTGCGTCCCAACAATAAACAAATTCCCGTCAAGTGGGTATAATATCTCCATAGACAGGGAAGCAAAAATCAGCTCTTTCTGAAAATGTATCCTCTTTAAAACTAACCCTTCCAGAAGAAGTATCTGGAGGGTCGGCTCTGAACAAGGGTCATCTCTGTGGGTCCGGTCTCTGCCAGTCTACACTCCAGTCCGCCCTCCGTCAGAGCCATCACCGAGAACGCCACACACCAAGAGTAGCTCCAACACGCTACCTTACACACACCTGGGTATAGAAGTGGTCAGGTGAAGTTATTGAGGGATAGGCCTTTATAACGGCACCTCGTGTCTACTTTCCGAAGAGTGTTCAGAGGGGAGAAAGGGTTTTGGAGAGATAGGAAACTGTTGGAGTGGCTTTGTTGTGTGTGTTAGTCTGTATACTTCGTCAAGGTGTCCCCCGACTGGGTGCAAGCATGTGATTCACGCTAAGACGTACTACCACACCCACGAAATATGTCCGTCTTGGCTGGGATCGAACCTAGATTAAGCAGATTCACACGTGAGCGTGCTCTCCACTCAACCACCGTGGCTCTATCCATGGGTTGATAACTACACCAATTTTGAACGGGTGGAGTTGGTATAAAGACTCCTGGAAAATGCCACCATAGCCACCGCCGTCACTCCAAAACCACACACCGAAATCTGCTCTACCAGATCAACTTACAGATATATAATTGACTTTGGTAATAATGGGAGCGTTATTATTAATTAATCCACTGGACCCCAAGCGATTTGATAAACATTTACACTCCAGGACCGGCCACTTGTCATTTTTGTTTTCCTGAAGACACATAGGATGGGTTAATAATGAAGGAAAAACAACAAAAACCGCTCACCTAGGTCATTTGGGGGTCCTGGGGGGGCGGCGTAAAGTTGCAATTAACATAGGGTGATGGGTAGGCAATATACTGGAAAATTACTCCCGCGTGGCTGGACTTGGAGGGTTGCTAACCATCGGTATTGTTCCGTGGGATCCTAAAGTAGTTCCCATTCAAATCTGAACTCTCTAGGAGCCATAGGACAAGATTAATTAAGGCGGACATAACCGTTGCGTCGCTGGGACCATGAATTACATACATACATAGGTGATGCATAACGCGCGTCGCTGGTGCTCAAGGGGTTAAATATCTATATCTCAGGAAGTAAGACAGGTTTTGCATTGATTTTTTCTTCTGAATGTAGTGGAAGGTCTATGCTATACAATCATATCTTTGACATGACAATAACTGAGATATACTGTAGATATTTAAATAATAATATGAACACTCCCATTATTACCAAAGTCAATGCTATCATTAATACTGGTATTACCGTTATTATTATTGTTCAGTCCATGATATATTAGAGTATAGACCATGCACTACATTTGGAAAATATATAATATTGCAATACATGTCTTAGTTCCTGAGTTACAGTATTTAAATGTCACCAATGTTTGAAGACACTTTTATTTTATTTTTTTCAAACGGTGGGTGGTACCCTATGATTCTTAGCTCCTCAGACACATGGAGGGACATAAACAAGTGTGCGTTTAAGGGGGTAGTACTCGCTTTTTCTGGACCCCCTTTTCCCTCATGTTTAGCACATTATTTTTGAGACTTTCGGACGTTCGCTCCGTTAGTTTGATGATTTTGAGACCTTTCGCCTCATTTTGTTGTAAATATTAAGACCTTTCGTGCCATTTAGGTGTCGATATCTTCCTGACGAGCGATAGCGAGTCTGCAATTTTAGAAGGAACCGGCCTTCGACCGGGAAATTTTTCTACTGATTTTTTTTACAATTTTATCTTGAAAGAAGTTCTAAGGGGTGTTTTTTTTAAAGCTTGATGGGGGTCTAGCGAAGAAACTCAAAAATAAATAAATACACAAATATATAGACGAAAATAACAAGCACTACCCCCTTAAAGCGAGACACATTGTTACCGGGGAAAACTATTTACACCGTGAACAATAATAGTTAATACGGGGGTAGTACTCGCTTTTTAGGGACCACTTTCTCCCTCATGTTTATCATATTAGTTTTTGAGGTTATAAGACGTTCGTTCCGTTAGTTTGATGATTTGGAGACATTCTGCCTATTTTTGTTCTTCAATATTTAGACCTTTCGTACCCTTTAGGTGTCGATTTGTTTCCTGGCGAGCGATAGCTAGCCTCAAATTTTAGAAGGAATCGGCCTTCGACTGGGACATGTGGTGTGCTGGTTATATGTAGTGTAATGAATAGGATGTGGAGGTGTTTGTGAGAGTTAGCTGGATTACTCTGTGTAGGTGAGGCACATTTAGAAGTTATTACTATTATAGTAGCGAGGTGTGGACAGTTAATGAGAAAAACATCCCCGTACTTTTTTTTCCTTTTAGTGTACTGAAATTATCCCCTTGAGAATCTTGACACGTTTTGACAGTTTCGTTTGGCTGTTGTTAGACGATTGTATCCAGCTTAGGAAGGATCTGTGGGAACTAAAAGGGTGAAGACTATCTCAATGTATCCTCCGAGTTCCATTTACCTTGACTAATCTTAAGGGAGCCCACCTCGTGTTTTTTTCACTTTCTCTCCCTCTCTCTTTTGCTTGTATCCATTCGGCCCCATTCAACCTACTGGTTTAAGACGTTTACCCCCATCCAGGTGTCAATATTTTCCTGGCGAGCGGTAGCGAGCCAACATATATATATTTTTGTTTTGACAGCAAGCTAAAATTTGTACATTTTTCGATAGAAAAATGTCTCCGGCGAAGCCGCATTTCTCCATACAATGCTGCCTCGCTATCGCTCGCCAGGAAGAAATCGACACCTGGATGGGGATAAACATCTTAAAACAGTTGGCTGAATGGGGTAGAATGGAGACAAGCCAAAGAGAGAGGGAGAGAAAGAGAAAACAAGCGAGGTGGGCTCCCTTAATAAAATCGTCCAATAATAGCCAGCCAATAGAAAAGTGTGGCGAGTTAAAAATCACAACTAGGTATAGAATGAATTGGGGAAGTGATGAATACTGAGGGTTTGAGCATGTGAAGAGAATGTGAGGCTTATTGGGTGAATCATGCTGACCCATTTGTTACGACCGGCACTGCGAAATAAACAAGGGCACTTAAGAATGGACTAGATGATAGGCTATACTATATTATCTGCAACAACGGTACGCTAATTCCAAACCCTCGAACTATTACGCCGGTGAACAAAACACTTAAAACCCTCCAGAGTTAATCTACTGGATAACAGGGTATCAATTAACTGGGTTTTAGTGCACTTCTACAAAGGCTTTCCGATGACGGCAAAGCCTACTCACAACAGGAGTACTTTACGTTAATAAAATGCTCTTAAGTAATAGCAATGCTTGAATAAACTATAACAAGATTTAATAAAGGAGTATATGCTTACGTTAACTTTAGTGTGAGTCTGTACTCACCACTAAACTCTACAATGCTCTATGAAAACACTGGAAGTCTAGTCCTACAGCAATCAGATAAAGAATCTTCTGAAAACGTCTGATGCTCTAAGATGCTCGTTAATATAGAACAGAAATAATGCAGGGGCAGGACACCAAAGCGTGTATCTTAAATACACCAAAAAGTAGGATACATATATATAACAAGGGAGTGCAACAACTCTGTGACAGCACTAATAATCGCCACTCAAAACAGTACTTCCTTAGCCAACGTAACAGCCAAACTGGGTTGTGCACTATGCATCAACCTAGGCTAAAATAAGGCGTGAATAATTCCTAAAGCATACACAATTAAAGTTAATAAACACAATGCTGTCTTTCTCACTAATAAAGTCTAGCAGTGGCATAAAAGGTACTTGGAAACTAGGCAGAGCGCAAGCATGCTCGTAGCCTACTGTCTCCCCTTGAACAGATTTCCCTTATGTTACGTTAAGTGACGGAGGCTCTCTTGGTAAGTCCAGATCTCAAGTATCTGGTCTTACCCTGGTGCTCCACAAAGGTCAACAAAATGAGGTAGCAAGCATACAGGTAAGTGTAGGCAAAAGCCCTTCACCTGTATACTGCTACACTCGCAAAGGAAAATATGCACATGGGTTACAGGCTAGCTAGCTTCGTCGATGTTGTACAGCCTCTGACTTGCCACATACATAACTCAGACAACGACCAAAGATACCCTCCACTGTTAGCATTAAATAATAGGAAAGAACAGCTCAATAATTAGAAGCACCCCAATACTATGATACCATTTGACTATGACTCTAATAATCCCTAAAACTAGTGCAAACATATATGGAGAACTGGTGCTGGTAATACGACTGGCCGACTATGGAAGTCGTATGCAGAACCAGAAGGGATAAGTAATTGAATAAAGATGAGAAGTATGAAAAAGAAGAAGTTCAGAGAGAGAAATAGTAGTACAGGGGGTTAGATGGGGGGACAGATTGCAAAGGATATGTAGGACCAAGCACGCTGTGCCAAGCTCTGCAGGAGAAATGTGAGCAGGAGCCCCCCAGCACTAACAAAGGCAGCGGCACCCAATCACAGACGACTACGTCATGAGGAGCAGGAGTCATATGACGCGTCAGGCCCGCCGGCCAATCACGAGCGTGGGAAACTCCTCCGAGCGAGGGAGACACACGTACATACACACGCACATATTACCACCACGCTGCTCACTCTCTTTCTCCTTACAACTTCACACAATGCATCTTATATTCTATCAATGATATAAAATACTTCCAAGTGTCACAGACAAGAATAAAGATCACCACTGATCTGTCTGTGACAACATGAACACTATGAAAGAAAGAACATCGTTCTACGATTATTATAGCCCGTTTCACTGCCCTGGCGAGCGCTAGCGAGTTACGAGTGCATTCTGGCAAGCTGGCCAGCGTAACACATTCTGTACCGGTGACGTTATTTTTATCATATCCCGGCAACTATTAGACGATGTTATTCAGCTTTGGAAGGATCTGGCTAAAAGGATTAATTGAGATAGTTTGTAGCTTTTTAAGGGTTAGAGGTCCTTCCTAAGTTTAATTAAGTCATCTAATAATTGCCAGAATACAATGAAAAAGGACGTCACCGGTACTGAATGAGCTATGGTCCGTTCATTCTAGGTTGGGCAGAAATCGTAACCTCTAACCTCTGTAACTCAAAAAGGGTTAGAGCAAATGAGCTGTCAATTTCCGCACCTATTCCCTGGCCACGTTTTCCTATTTAGTAGAAGTATTAGCTCGATTACCGTAGTTCTTTTTGAGTTATGAGAGGTTAGAGGTTACGATTTCTGCCCAACCTGGAATGAACAGACCATAGGCCAGCATAAAAGTGGAGAGACTAACGGCAGCCAGCGGGGTTTTCTCTATTATTCTATATTCTGATATTATTATCTGCAAATTTTTGTCTTTACTATATATTGTGCTATTGTAAAGTCCCCGTCAAACCTACACGATTTATTATCCCTACTGCCTTCTCTTATTAAAAAAAAAAAAAAAAAAAAAAAAAAATATATATATATATATATATATATATATATATATATATATATATATATATATATATATATTGGGAGCAGTCGGGTAAATACACAATTTTGGTCCCCAATATTGCACTATTTCAATTTATGGTCGGTAAAATCGGGGGCAGCCGGGATCAACTATCGTGTACTGTATGTGTGACGGGTCTTTAGGTTACCGTAGCGAGTTAAAAACACTACTCACATGCGGTGTTGACTGTTATGGTGAAGCTGGCGTCCTCTGGTGGTACCGCATTGCCGCTGCCTGCCATGAAGGTACCAAACACAGAACTGGTGATGTAGTTGACGGACGGTGACGAGGACGATGATGTTGTAATAACCATAAATACAGCCAACACCACCGCTACACAACTCCAGCCACCACACCCTCGCACCCAATTTACCAATATCATGTTTTATGATATGAATAAACTCCTGTAGCAATTTTCCGATTATTATTATTATAGTTAAGAGGGTAACAATTTTTTTTTTTTTATCATTCTCTCCCTTTTCTCTCTTTCCCTGGCTTGTATCCATTCGGCCCCATTCAGCCAACTGTTTTAATACGTTTATCCCCATCCAGGTGTCGATTTCTTCCTGGCGAGCGATAGCGAGCCAGCATTGTATGGAGAAATCCGGCTTCGCCGGAGACATATTTCTATCGAAAAATTTACACATTTAACTTGCTGTCAAAACAAAAAATATATATATGCTGGCTTGCTACCTCTCGCCAGGAAAATATTGACACCTGGATGGGGGTATACGTCTTAAAACAGTAGCCTGAATGGGGCCGAATGGATACAAGCCAAAGAGAGAGGGAGAGAAAGAGAAACAAAAAAGCGAGGTGGGCTCCCTTAAGCAGTTACTACTTTTAGTGTTTTTCTCCCTTCGAGATGGAAATGCTGGTAGCTCCAAAGTTTCTGAAGGGGCTTGAAGTACTGAAAATATACGCCTAAACTTCTCAACTCAAGGGCGAATTTATCTTGGTATTCTTTTTGCTGCTAGTGTCAGAGTGTCTTATAGAGTGTCTTATAGCGTGTCTTATAGAGTGTCTTGATAGCGTAATGCATAAGTGCGCGGAATTTCGATGTGAGTATCCTAGGTTCGAGTCCTTGGAGTGCCGCATGTATTTGTTGATTTCATTAATTGAGTTTAGAGGTGAAGTTGGTTGGTGGAAAATACAATAATTCTGATTAGGAAAGATTTATCGGAGTTGATTAAATAATTAAGGATCTCATTTAGCTCTATTAGGGCTATTTCGGGGTTTTCAGTTGTCACCAGGCAATTCACTCAGCTTTGGATTAATGTCTCGGAGTTAAATGGTAGGAGTTGACAATGGTTTGAGGTGGGTAAATCTTGGATGAAGAGGGAAGATTTGAGTTAAGGATTCTGTTCCTCTGAAGCCAACACGTCAATAGATTCTCCAGATTCGCTTAGGTTATGCCGTTAGGTAACAGGTGAGGTCCAAAACAAACGGGCTCGGGATATCTAGGTAAGGTTAAGGCTTAAGGGGAGGTTTTAAGTTTGTTCCCTAAACCTCCATCAAGCTTAAAATACCACCCCCTTTTTCCTTGAATTACAGGCTCGCTATCGCTCGCCAGGAAAAAAATCGACACCTAAATGGCTCGGAAGGTCTTAAAATTTACATAAATGGGGCGAAAGTTCTTAAAATCGCCAAACTAATGGGACAAACGTCTTAAAATCTCAAAAACAATGGGGCCAAGCATGAGGGAGAAAGGGGTCAAGAAAAAAAAATCCCGCAAGTGGAAATCTCCTCTTAAGTTTTTACCGCTAGCCACTGCCAATTCGTCGGTAGAAGACCCGGCCAAGGGAAGAATACGAAGTGGGGAAAAATCAGGCGTCGAAATCCAATACAATATAGCTTAATTATTTCAATATATATATGTATGCACTGTAAATATTTGGTTACATAAATATATACGTAAATCAAATCAAATCAAAATCCACGAGTATCCCTACTGACATTGAACAGGTACATAAGAACATAAGAAAATGGGAGTCTGCAGAAAGCCGATTGGCCCACACAAGGCAGATCCCTCTCACACCTAACCCTAATTGTAAGGCCTAATTATAAGCCCCGCTCACTAACACCATTAGGACTGATCTCACCGAAACGGTCAGAGATCAGAAGGGCCACACCTCCACCCTAAGCTGCAGTCTGAAGTAAAATGATGAGCAGGAAGGAAATCCAAGTGGCAATCAAAGGGGTGGCAATCAAAATACCGATCCAACATGCCAACCTTTGTGCTCTGGAATATTGGCCTTTTGGGATGGCGTGTTTTACGAATATGGGCGGGTCACGAATTTGGAATATGCAACCGAGATGGGCCGTTCGTATAGTCAGAACTATTACTTCCCCGAAACCAGGATGCTATGTTTAGCTCAGGTTTAGCTCCATTGCTTTTGAGTTTGGCAATTTTAATCTTTCGCCCCATTTCTGTCAATTTTAAGACATTTCATGCCACTTAGATGTAGATTTTTTTCCTTTTAATTTAATGGGAACCGACATTTTTCTACCGAAAAATGTACACAATTTTCTTGAAAGGGGGGTCTAGGAGATGTAGTTTTAAGCTTGATGGAGGTCAAGAGAACAAACTAAAAACCTCCCCTAAATAAAATCGTCTAATGATTACGGATAAGTGCGTCCTCTAACACGGAAAGGGTTAACTCCAAACTTAAGCGACAAGAAAGACAAAAATAAAGAAAGATAAGGTTGTGCTAAGACCGGTATCTGTTAAATTGCAGGCTCGCTACGCTCGCCAGGAAAAACCAAAGAACTCCACTCTAATGGCACGAAATGTCTTGAAATTGACAAATCAATAGGGCGAAAGGTCTTAGAATAGCAACAACTAATGGGGCGAACGTCCTACATTCTCAATATTAACGGGGCTAGAGGGAGAAGTGAGTAATATATATATATATATATATATATATATATATTAGGGAGGGATATTACCTCCAAAATGAAGCAATATTCACCAAAGAGTTCCAGTCACGGGAGGTTATTGGAATCACGAGAGGAAGGAAGGGGAACATTGATAGGAACATGAAATTACACAGTTTATGATACATTTTTCTTCGTTGAGAACTATCATTTATGACTTTAAGGGGAGATGGGCCAGGCCATAATGAACGTTGATATTGGAAGCGAGTGTTAATTAATGAAAGAGAACTTGAAATCTCCCAAGTTTTAAAAGCTAACAATTTATCTCGTCTTGTTTCGTTCATTAAGGAGTGGGGTTTTATGGTGGGAAGGTTTAGGAATACGGCTGTAGGACAGAGAGTGTGGAAGGGATGGACAGTTTTCGGAGCAATGGAAAGTATTTAAGAGAATGGGATAACAGGAACCCCTATCGGCCAGAGTGAAAAGAAGGGTGCTATGCTGGTATGGACATCTTGAACGAATGAGTGATGAAAGGCTTATAAAGAGAATATATTAATTAGAAACAAGGGGCAATAGATTGAGAGGAAGACCTCGGAGGAGATGGAGAGATCGTGGGAAATTAACGTTGGAAGATAGAAAGATGATTGAAGAACAAGCAAGAGAAGTGCCGATGACTAGGAATGAGTGGAGAATGATTGTGCATAGACGAGTGAAAACGCGGTCGTAGGGAGTTGGGGTCGGATGCCAGTTGGACGTAAGGCTTCCGGCCCTGGGAGCAGGGGTATATAGGTAAGGTCCTGCCTGGAAATATATGGGCAGGCATTGTAGTGTGGTTCCGCTGCATGTCTGCCTGCTGTGACCGGAACCTCTCCAGGGGATCTGAGACCTGGGAATCTTTTGCTGGGGACCCCAATCATGGTCCTTGGACGACAGAGATGTGTGTGAATGTTATATTTATATAATATTTTGTTGTTTCTGTTCAGGCTGTGTCAAGTCGGCCACCCCCAGCTATGGGGTATATGCCTGAGTATATACATACATACATACATACATACATATATACATACATACATACATACATATACTTTGTTTATTTTATGTTTCTATGTCTTTAATATATATATTTTAATTGTGTTCGTATTCGTTGTTTTTATTACAGGTCTTCTTAATTGCTCGCTATCGCTCGCCAGGGAAAAATTGACACCTAAAATGGCACGAAAGATCATATAATCAAAACGTACACTTAGCCATTTCAGTACACCACGACGCATTCTTCCATTTTAGTCTGGATATTATGACACGATTTGATTAGGCTTAGAACGGATCTGAATGAGTTACGGGGATATTTAATTATTTCCTTATTTTGTTTCCTCCCTAGACTTCCATCAAGCTTAAAATCAATACCACCAAGACCCCCCCGTCGAGATAAATTTGCGCACTTTTCGGTAGAAAAATGCCCAGACGTTCCTCCTATATTGCAGGCTCACTATTGCTTGCCAATGAAATATCAATACCTAAATGGCACGTAAGATCTTATTGTTAACAAAGAAATGGGACGAAAGGTCTTAAAATAGCCAAACTATTGGGGCCGAACGTCTTAGAATGTCAAAACTAAAGGGCTAAACATGAGGGCGAAGGGGGTCCTGAAATAAAACCCCCTTATAATATTTCTGTAGATGTATTTTACCCATTTGATTGCTAGAAAACCTTCCTAATCTTGAATAAAATCGTCTAGGGTTAGCATGAACAAATTGACACAAGACACTGGGTTACTGAGAAGGGTTAAGGGGGTGTTTTTTCTGGACACCCTTCTTATTCATATTTAACCCATTTAGTTATGAAATTTTAAGACGTTCGGCCCTTTAGTTTGGCAATTTTGAGAAATTTCGCCAAATTTATTTTTCAATTTTATGATCTATCAAGCCATTTAGCTTGGCGATTTTAAGACCTTTCGCCAAATATCATTTTACATTTTAAGACCTTTCGAGCCACATCATGGCTCCGGTATCGTATTACTATGTATGCTACAATATAGCATTAACTATTAATATACATATATAGGGGGTCCTAAGGTGTTCACCCTAAATAATAGATATCATAATTTCGTTATTATAGCGAACGATCTTCAAACGGCTTGCAGTAATTAATGAGACAACTAATTATTGTTGTTATTAAATTCAGTAGACTACCACAGTTCAGTCAGTATTTCAGAAAACCAGACTTCAGTACCGGTAACCTTTCACGCGAACTTCATGAACCCCACGCAAGACATGAAGGCGATAAATGATATAGTTCCAAACATCACGGAATGAATGCAGAGGGGCTTTAAGGGGGTACTGCGTGGTTTTTGGTCTATACATATATTAATATTTTTATATTTGAGTGTCCTCGCTAGACCTCCATCAAGCTTAAAATAGCACCCCCTAGAACCCCTTTCAAGATAAATTTGTACATTTTTCGGTAGACAAAATTATTTCTAAAATTACAGGCTCGCTATCGCTCGCCAGGAAAAAATCGACACCTAAATGGCACGAAAGGTCTTAACATTGACGAAGAAATGGGGCGAAATCAACAAACTAACGGCACGAAAATCTTAAAACCTCAAAACTAATATGCTAAACATGAAAGAGAAGGGGGTCCATAAAAAGCGAGTAGTACCCCCTTTAAGAGACATTAGCTTCCATCATGCACGACACGCTTCGTAAATGTTGGAACGATATCTTCTTGATTTTGATTCTCAGGTCAGGTGAAGGTCTTGAGGGATAATAGCCTTTACCACGGCACCTCCTATCTACTTTTTTTGTAGAGTAATGCGAGGGGAATAGTGTTGTTACCAATTTAGCTACTTTCCCGCTAGATCAAAAAGGTATATACTTAGATCTACGATATAGGCAAATTTGTACATATAGCGGCATAATTATAGCGATATTCTGGAGATTTGAGCCATTTCAGAGCGATATTCTAGAGATTGTGGCATTATTCGAGTGATTTTCGGCATATATTTAGTATCTAGCGGACTTGATTTGGTTACCTTGAGGGGGGGGGGGGGGGAGAGAGAGATTTACATAGATACACAGACTACACAGACCTTGCGGTCCCTATTAGGTAGTCCGGACTTAATGCTAGAATAGAATTTGCTACAAAGTGGAAGGCAAGGATAGCAAAGAAGAAGGCTTTCTCCCCACCCACCTTTTCCTCCGACCGTTGGTCGGCATGAAATTAAGTTGGGGAAAGAAGTCACCCAGCAGAATGAGAAAAAAAAAAAAAATCTACTGGGAAATGTATAGTAAAGAACGAAGATGCGAAATATTATATACTACTGATGCTTAACAGAGAGAGAGAGAGAGAGAGAGAGAGAGAGAGAGAGAGAGAGAGAGAGAGAGAGAGAGAGAGAGAGAGAGAGAGAGAGAGAGAGAGAGAGAGAGAGAGAGAGAGAGAGAAGGGGTGTTGGAGAGAGGAAGCTATTGGAGTGGCTAGGTATTCTTTGATTGAAGGGCTGTGTGGGTAGACCCAATAAACCCTGCTACAGTAACGAGATTGTCTGTTGCCTGATCTGCGTATTATACCAAGACCACCTATATATACACTGCATAAGTGGTCTTGGTTATACCCTGTTCCAAACTGGTAGGCCAGAAATCGTGAACCCTTTCCTATATAACTGAATAAGGGTTGGAGCAAATTATCTGTACATTCCCACTCCCATTCCCTGACTGACCCTTTGTAAATGGTAGATATCCCTTTGAGTACCAGCGACGTGTGTTATATTTTATTCTAGCTAGATTTAGACGATATTATGCAGCTTAGGAAAGATCTGTGGTAGTTAAAAAGGTAGGATGAGAAAGTTTGAAGCCATATAAATGATAGAGGTCCTTCCTAAGCTGAATGAAATCGTCTAATAGTTGCCAGAATATGACAAAAGGAACGTCCTGGTACTGTATGGGATATAATTATTAGCTCGCTTGCTCTAGTCGTTTGTGAGTTATAGAAGTTAATGTTCAAGAGTTTTGGCCTACTTAATTGGAAAAGGGTATAGTAAAGGAGCTGTAATACTAGTTATTATTTTTCGAAACCATTAAAAAGTCACGGGCCGTTCTCGTGGTAAAGTTGATTTGGCAACGGCTCGACGCTTCCCGAAATGCCAACCACAAATTATCGAAAGCAAGGGTCATTCACGAATCAAATGCATCCTACCCACTTGATAATTCGTGGTCTTCAGTAGGTTTTTTTGGACATCCGACAATCCATGCTACAGACTAATAACACACACAACAAAGTCACTACGACAGCCTTTTCTCTCTCCAACACCCCTTCTCCCCTCTCAACCATCGTCGGAAAGTCGAGTCGAGTTGCCCTTGTAAATGTTTATCCCTCAATACCTTCACCTGACCTGACCTGACCTGACTACATAGCCAAGTCTATGAAAAGTGGAAACCTTTAAAAAAAACACACAATTCTATTCCTCTTCGTGATCCTATATGTATGAAAAACATAAGGCTAATTACAAGCTGAGAAGGGTTGACTGGAGTATTCTAATGCTATAATCTACACGAAAGCAGGAAGAAAACCGCAGCAGAAGTGATTCATTGGAACTCCGATGAAGGCGCTGCGCAAAACTGACGTTTATGCAAACTCGATTAACCCCTACTGTACCAGAGGATACAGTAATAAAAGTCCCCCTGAGTCCCAAGCAATGTGGCCAAAATGGCAAGATAGAACAACCTTTCACTTAAAGAGATGAAGGAAGACTGGCTCTCCCTGCCTTCAGTGGGTTTTATATAAGCTGAGAAGTGTTGCCATATCGAGAGCAGTGCTTAAACGGTCGTGGTACCAGGTACAGCCTGATACAGGCAGTAACAAGGAAAGTACATTACTGACGGCTCCTAGCCGTCGCTTGGACTGGGGAGTGACATCTACTGACGGCTGGTAGCCGTCGCTGGGATTGCACGGGTTAATGCTTGTTTCTCAGTATACCAAATATATATTTTCGTTCTTTTTTGCACTTATCTACTCGGCACTATCCCCCAAGTAAAAATTAATGGCCAAAGTAATTTTACGAGACCCTTCAAAAATGCGATATTTCGACAGGTACGGACCTGTGGACTTTTTGAGCGCTCAAATCACGACCGACGAAATTGAGTTGCATACACCCTAGGATTGCTCAGGCTGAGTGTAGTTCAGTAGCAAAAATATTGTTTAATTCTAAGCACATTTGCACCTAGGGCAGGGCTTACAAGTTTGGTATTTTCGACAATTGTGCCGTACATTTGCTAACAAAATCCGTATGCGAAGCCTAATCGACCTTATACCTCCTCAAATATCCAAGTAGATGTCCTTCTCAAGCTGAAAAGGGTTGACCAGAATATTCTAATGCTATAATCTACACGAAATCAGGCAGTAAACCGCAGTAGAAGCGATTCATTCAAACTCCGATGGAGGCGCTGCGCAAAACTGACATTTACGCTACCTCTGATAATGCTAGTTTCTCAGTATACAAAATATATATTTTCGTTCTTTTTTGCACTTATCTATTCGGCACTATCCCCCAAGTAAAAATTAACGGCCAAAGTTATTTTACGAGGCCCTTTGAAAATGCGATATTTCGACAGGTATGGACCTAGGTCGTAGACATTTTGAGCGGTCAAATCACGACCGACGAAATTGAGTTGCATACACCCTAGGATTGCTCAGGCTGAGCTTAGGTCAGTAGCAAAAATATTTTTTAATTCTAAGCACATTTGCACCCAGGGAAGAGCTTACAAGTTTGGCATTTTCGACAATTGTGCAGTACATTAGCTAACAAAATGCGTATGCGAAGCCTAATCGACCTTATACCTCCTCCAATATCTAGGTAGATGTCCTTCTCAAGCTGAGAAGGGTTGACTAGAGTATTCTCATGCTATAATCTACACGAAAGCAGGAAGAAAACCGCAGCAGAAGCGATTCATTGGAACTCCGATGGAGGCGCTACGCAAAACTGATGTTTATGCAAACTTGATTAACCCCTACTGTACCGGAGGATACAGTAATAAAAGTCCCCCTGAGTCCCAAGCAATGTGGCCAAAATAGCAAGATAGAACAACCTTCCACCTCAAGAGATGAAGGAAGACTGGCTCTCACTGCCTTCAGTGGGTTTTATATAAGCTGAGAAGTGTTGCCATATTGAGAGCTGTGCTCAAACGGTCGTGGTACCACGTACAGCCTGATACAGGCAGTTACAAGGAAAGTACATTACTAACGGCTCCCAGCCGTCGCTGGGACTGGGGAGTGACGTCTACTGACGGCTGGTGGCCGTCGCTGGGATTGGACGGGTTAATGCTTGTTTCTCAGTATACCAAATATATATTTTCGTTCTTTTTTGCACTTTTCTACTCGGCACTATCCCCCAAGTAAAAATTAACGGGCAAAATATGTTTTCGAGAGCCTTCGATAATGTGATATTTCCACAGGTATGGACCTGTAGACATTTTGAACGCTCAAATCACGACCGATGAAATTGAGTTGCATACACCCTAGGATTGCTCAAGCTCAGTAGCAAAACTATGTTTTAATTCTAAGCACATTTGAACACAGGGCAGAGCATACAAATTTGGCATTTTCGACAATTGTGCCATACATTAGCTAACAAAATGCGTATGCGAAGCCTAATCGACCTTATACCTCCTTAAATATCTAAGTAGATGTCCTTCTCAAGCTGAAAAGGGTTGACTAGAGTATTCTAATGCTATAATCTACACGAAAGCAGAAGCAATTCATTGGATCTCCGATGGAGGCGCTGCGCAAAACTGACGTTTACGGACCTGTAGACATTTTGAGCGGTCAAAAGACCCCCCTTCAAGATAAAGTTGTAAATTTTTCGGTAGAAAAATGTGCCGGCCGAAGGCCAGTTTCTCTTAAAATTACAGGCTCGTTATCTCTCGCCAGGAAAAAATCGACACCTAAATGGCACGAAAGGTCTTAAAATTTACAACAAAATGGGGCGAAAGGTGTTAAAATTGCCAAACTAATGGGCCGAACGTCTTAAAATCTGAACACTAATGGGGCTAAACACGAGGAAGAAGGGGGACCAGAAAAACGACCCATATCCCCTTAACCCTTGGAAGATACGAGGACGCATTTCTGTTCTGTTTTCTGGCATTTATTAGACGATTGTATTCATATTATAAAGGGTATATGGAAGTCAGAGGGTTAATTGTGCTAACCTTTACCCTTATGATTCCCACAGATCCTTCCTAACTTGTATACAATCGTCTAATGATAGCCAGAATATACTGCGTCATAATTTTAAAGGCGGATATAGATTGGTGGATATTGAAATCAAGAGGAATTAATAGAATACAAAAATGGTATATATAAGGTGAAAATGAATTGTACACATAATGGTGCGCTGTGGGGTAAAGCGTGAGATAGAAACAATATGGTGTACATAAGTAAAGTTGACACTACCCTTTTATACAGGTACCCTTAGTCTAGCTAGGCTATTGTTAATTTATCAGGCCCAAATAACAGCGTACTATGTGTGCTCTTGATTCACCAAGGACCAAATTAATGAATAGGCCTATGAGGAAGCGTAATTCTCGTTATAGAAGCCAGTGTGATACGGCCTAAATGAGCAAGACGTCAAACTAATGATTTTTTGTTTTGTTTTGTCCTATGTGTACGAAGAAGACAAAAGGCAGGTTGCCTGTAACGAGTGTCTCCCCAAAGCAAAAAAGAGTGACAGAGCCAAATTCAAGGAACGCTGGGGTCAAAACACACGAAAATTAAAGCAGTCTAAGTCATAGGATGAAGGAAAGATTGATTGGAGGAGAGAGTTCCAGAGTGCATAGGGTGAAGGATGCGAATCCAAAAAAGATGTTGATCATATTAGGTATAGTTAACCAGGTTGCATATAAAAACCTGGCAGCGGGGCCATGATAAGTTTGGAGCTACACAGCACGCATCCCGTAGAGTTATATAGCTTGTGCATGATAAACCTGGCAGCGGGGCCATGATAAGTTTGGAGCTACACAGCACGCATCCCGTAGAGTTATATAGCTTGTGCATGATAAACCTGGCAGCGGGGCCATGATAAGTTTGGAGCTACACAGCACGCAACCCGTAGAGTTATATAGCTTGTGCATGATAAACCTGGCAGCGGGGCCATGATAAGTTTGGAGCTACGCAGCACGCAACCCGTAGAGTTATATAGCTTGTGCATGATAAACCTGGCAGCGGGGCCATGATAAGTTTGGAGCTACACAGCACGCAACCCGTAGAGTTATATAGCTTGTGCATGATAAACCTGGCAGCGGGGCCATGATAAGTTTGGAGCTACGCAGCACGCAACCCGTAGAGTTATATAGCTTGTGCATGATAAACCTGGCAGCGGGGCCATGATAAGTTTGGAGCTACGCAGCACGCAACCCGTAGAGTTATATAGCTTGTGCATGATAAATTTGATTGAATCTGAAATTGAGTACTTACACAAGCACTTTTTACTGTGAAAGAAAGACAAAGGTGCCTGTACACGTGTCCCTTTTGAAGACAAGGAGAAAGTCAGCCAAATTATAGATTCACTTGAGTCAAAATGCTTGGACATTGAAGGAGTTCAAGTCGTAGGAAGAGGGAAATGTGTGTTGAGGAAGTGTGTTCCCGAGTTTACCAGTTGTATTAAAGAAATATTGTGAAAAACGGTTTACTCTTGGGTTAGGAAGTTAGACAGATAGGGATGCAATTGGCGTGTGCCACCTGCCCTCCGTAGAGAGATTTAGTTAGAGGAAGAAAATTGATGAGATAAAATGCTTTTGATTCCTCCCTTGGAGAAGAGCTGTGAGTGTCAAACACCCCCACAAATGCTAACAGTACTCCATACAGGGCCGCACCAAGCCCCTATAAAAAGCAAGGAGCTGCGTTGGGGAAACAAATTCCACAGAGTCGGTTGAGCACACCTAACTTCTGAGAAGAGTGGCAATGGATCGTATAGTATCATTTAACTTTATTTTCATATTATATAATGAATAGTATATATGAATCGCTAAATTTCAAGCTCGAAACCACAAACATGGCATTACGGCAATGACGTAAGGCTCTATTTTTATGCTCCTACGGGTGACGTGACATTTCAACCAATAGACCATTTCAACGAGTAACAGTAGACCATTTCAACCAGTAGCTCTCAACCAGCGCTAATTCAACCAATATTGTTAGGTTAGGTTATATTAGGTAGAGTTAGGTCAGTCCTTTAAACTGATACTGGTTTGGTTGGCCCTGATTCATTGGGCACTGGTTGAGAGCTATTGGTTGAAATGGTCTACTGGTTGAGTTGTTCCTCCAACGCACCCCCATGGCATAAACTTTCTAAAATATTATATGATCACTTATTATGATGAAGTCTGGAATTCTTAGTCCATAATTATGGCAGGTATTTTTATAAGGGGAGATTTCCACTTCAGATATTTTTTCTGGACCCCTTTCTCCCTCATTTTTAACCCCATTGCTTTTGAGATCTGAAGACGTTCGCCCCATTAGTTTGAAGATTTTAAGAACTTCCGCCTTATTTCTGTCAATTTTAAGACATTTCGTGCCATTTAGGTGTCGATTTTTTCCTGGCGAGCGACACCTGGATGAAGATAAAAGTCTTCAAACAATAAGCTGAATGGGGCCGAATGGATAAAAGCCAGAGAAAGAGAGAAAAGGAGATAAAACAGCCAGGTCACCCCCCTTAAAACACACTTACATAATACTAACAACTGTTTATTAGGGGGGATAGTTGTATTTATTAGGAGGGATAGTTGTATTTATTAGGGGGGATAGTTGTATTTATTAGGAGGGATAGTTGTATTTATTAGGAGGGATAGTTGTATTTATTAGGGGGATAGTTGTATTTATTAGGGGGGATAGTTGTATTTATTAGGGGGGATAGTTGTATTTATTAAGGAGGGATGGTTGTATTTATTAAGGGGGATGGTTGTATTTATTAAGGGGGGATGGTTGTATTTATTAAGGAGGGATGGTTGTATTTATTAAGGAGGGATATGGTTGTATTTATTATTGTATTTATTGAGGGGGGTTGTTTTTATTTTTTAAGGGGGTTGGTTGTATTTATTAAGGGGGGATGGTTGTATTTATTAAGGGTGATGGTTGTATTTATTAAGGGGGGATGGTTGTATTTATTAAGGGGGGATGGTTGTATTTATTAAGGGGGGATGGTTGTATTTATTAAGGGGGGATGGTTTTTTATATTAAGGGGGATGGTTTTATTTATTAAGGGGTTATGGTTGTATTTATTAAGGGGGGATGGTTGTATTTATTAAGGGGGGATGGTTGTGTTTATTAAGGGGGGATGGTTGTATTTTTTGGGACCCCCTTTTTACCTCGTGTTTAGCCTCATTAGTTTTGAGGTTTTAAGACGTTCGCTCCATTAGTTTGACGATCTTAAGATTTTTTGTTTGGCATTTAGATGTCGCTCTTTTCTTGGCGAACGATAACGAGCCTGTAATTTTAGAAGAAACTGGCCTTTGGCCGGGAAATTTTTCTACCGAAAAATGTACACATTGATCTTGAGAGTGGGTCTACGGGGTTTTTGTTTTGTTTAAGCTTGATGGAGGACTAGCCAGGAAACTAATAAATAAATAAATAGACCAACAAATAACAACTACCCCCTTAAAGAACTGGCGTAAAATATTGTGCTTTTTACATAATTGAGTGAGAAGCTTGGAATTTGTTACCTAGTAAAATATATACACTGTTGATTGCCACTCCACTGTTTGGGAGATTATTGCATGTATTCATTATTTTTCTAGTTTCCTCCCTAGACATCCATCAAATAAAAAAAAAAACATCCATTAGATCCCCCTTCTAGATTAATTTGTACATTTTTCGGTAGCAAAATGTCCCGGCCGAAGGCCGGTTTTTCCAACATTACAGGCTCACTAATGTTAGCCAAGGAAAAAATCGGCACCTAAATAGCACGAAAGGTTTAAATATTGACGACGAAATGGGGCGAAAAGTCTTAAAATCGACTAGGCCTAACTAATGGGGCAAACATCTTAACATCTGAAAACTAATGGGGCTAAACATGAGTGAGAAAGTGGTCCAGAAAACCGGCCTATCCCCCCTTAATTCATGTGTGGTGAGCTAGCCTGTTATTGACTATAGTCCATCCATCATAGGTAGGCTGGGAAATGGAACCCCTAACCTCTGTAACTCAAAATGGGCTAGAGCGAATTAGCCGTCTTAGATTTCAACACCTACTCCCTGTCTGACCTCTAACTCAATAAGGGCTAGAGCGAATGAGCCGTAGTAAATTTGCACATCTATTCCCCGTCTCACCTTTAACTCAAAAAGGGCTAGAGCGAATGAGCAGTAAATGTCCACACGTATTTCCTGTCTGACCTATACTAAAAAAGGGCTAGAGCAAATGAGCAGTAAATGTCCACATCTATTCCCTGTCTGACCTTTAACTCAAAAAGGGCTAGAGCGAATGAGCCGTAGTATATTTCCACACCTATTCCCCGTCTGACCCTTCCTAAATGGTAGAATTATCCGATCGATTACTCCAGTCGTTTATGAGTTATCAAGGTTAAGTGTCACAACATTTGGCCTACCTATTAATCAACGTTGCTCAGGGGGGATGGTTGGTTTTTCTGGCCCCTATTCTCCCTTATGTTTAGCCCCTTTAGTTTTCAGATTTTAAGACGTTTGTCCCATTCCTTTGTCAATATTTAGACCTTTCGTGCCATTTGTGTGTCGATTTTGTCTTGATGAGCAACAGCGAGCCTGTAATTTAGGAGGACCCGGCCTTTGGCCTGGAAAATGTTCTACCAAAAAATGTAAACACTTATCTAGAAGGGAGATCTTCGGGATGTTTTTTGTTTTAAGCTTGATCGAGGTCCAGGGAGGAAAAACAAATATATATAATAGTAATAATAAACAAATAAATCGACCAATATATAGACCCCACGGTATAGTAACATAAGGTGATGTTACTATACCGTGATAGACCCTCCCACCTTAAAGGATTGGTGCTAAACATTGTGCTTTTAACGTAAATTCGTAATTGAGATAACTTTGCCGGATTGGTTTGATAGGATTGTGCCCGTGATACAGTAGCCATTATACACTGTAGAGTATCCCCTTGTGGATATGACGCGTTTTACCAGCTTATTTTGGCTATCATTAGACGATTTTGTACAGTTTAGGAAGAATCTGTGGGGGATAAAAAGGGTAACGACTATCTCAATCAACCCTCTGACTTCTATATATCCTTCCTAATCTGAATAAAATCGTCTATAATAGCCAGTAAACAGAACAGAAGTGCTTCATCGATCCTCAGAAGGTTGAGGTTAGTGTTTGTGGACTAATGCAATTCACATAAGGGGAGATTTTTAGTTTGTTCCATAGACCTCCATCAAGCTTAAGATTATACCCCCTAGACCCCTTTCTAAGATAAATTTGTACATTTTTCGGTAGAGAAATGTCCCGGCTGAAGGCCGGTTCCTCTTAAATTACAGGCGAGCGAAATCGACACCTAAGTGGCACTAAACGTCTTGAAATTGACAGAAATGGGGCGAAAGTTCTTATAATCACCAAACTAATGGGGCGAACGTCTTAAGATTTCAAAAGCAATTGGGCTAAACATGAGGGAGAAAGGGGTCAAGAAAATAATCCCTCATGTGGAAATCTCCCCTTAACAATGCATACCACAATATATGGATGCTATTCCTTTCTTTCGCTTTGGCCATTGCTGTATCAAAAAATATGTGGTGTGAATATTTATATCTTTAACAGTATTATAGCTTCGTAGTGTAAAAGTCAAGCCATTGTGCTCTCTCTCTCTCTCTCTCTCTCTCTCTCTCTCCCACCTCTTTCGCACATTCTCAATCACACTCGTTTTTCCCTTTCCATCCTTACTGTATCTCTCTCTCTTTCTCTCTCTCTCTCTCTCTCTCGACTATGCTGCATACAGAATTGGTGTCAACTAAGGTTAATAGTTTCTAAAATAACAATACAACATACCCGGTACAGTCGCGCTAATAAGTGATGTCACCAAGTATATGGTACGATTTTAGTTACTGGACACCTATTTGACAGGTACTACCAAGGATTTACTACATATTTGTTTTCGGTTTCCACGCATCCAACACCAAGCTACACCTTGTTCTGGTCCGGTAATAGTATTGAAAACGATATAATAACTTTTTAAATGTGGTTTTCGACGAGAATAAAACGGCGCGTTTGTGCCGAAAATCGGCGGCAGGAGTCCGTCGTCGCTTCGGATCGTCGCGGTTTGTTTACCCAGGACGCTCGAGGTTACGGCCAGCTGTTTTACTTGCCCCCTGCTGGCAACATATATGACGATTATTATAATTCACGGGGGGGGGGGGGGGGGGGGGGCAGAGCCCCCAACCCGTATCCTGTATCCCACGGCCTATAACGCAAGTCTTGATAACAACAAATTTACCCAACAACTGGTTATAAGCTTAGCCATTTTAAGTCGGCCGCCAAGGCGCCGGGAAGTCACTCCGAGCGTAAAGTAAACAAAGCGACGCTACTTCCACCAACGCAACAGAGTTGTTCGTTTATATTTGTATTTCTAACAATATTCCTCTTAATAAAATCTATTAGTTACCTATACCAGAGAAACGAACCATCTCCCCTTAACCCCATCAGCACGGTGACGTAATTTTCACCATATCCTGGTTACCACTGGACGATTTTCTTTAGCTAATGATCTACGTCTAGGACTCAAAAGGGTAAATACGATTTCAGTACACCTAAATGACACGAAAAGTCTTAATATTGACAATGAAATGGGGCGAAAGGTCTTACAACCGCCAAACTAAGGGGCCAAACGTCTGATAATCTCAAAACTAATGGGGCTAAACATGAGGGAGAAGGGGGACCAGAAAAAGGCCCATTTCCCCTTAACCCAATTTGCATATTCCCTTCTTAACCCTTTCGAGATCCTATTACGTATTTCTTTTCTGTTTTCTGGCTAATATCAGATTACTTTATTCAGATTAGGAAGGTTGTATGGAAGTCAGCTGGTTATTATTGAGATTGTCGTTACCCTTTTAATTCCCACAGATCCTTCCTAAACTGTTATTAGCTATTATTAGACTAATTTATTCAGACTAGGAAGGGTATGCAGAAGTCAGCGGGTGAATTGAGATAGTGGTTACCCTTATAGTTCCCACAGATCCTTCCCAAGCTGTATAATACCCTTATAGTTCCCACAGATCCTTCCCAAGCTGTATAATATCCTTATAGTTCCCACAGATCCTTCCCAAGCTGTATAATATCCTTATAGTTCCCACAGATCCTTCCCAAGCTGTATAATATCCTTATAGTTCCCACAGATCCTTCCCAAGCTGTATAATATCCTTATAGTTCCCACAGATCCTTCCCAAGCTGTATAATATCCTTATAGTTCCCACAGATCCTTCCCAAGCTGTATAATATCCTTATAGTTCCCACAGATCCTTCCCAAGCTGTATAATATCCTTATAGTTCCCACAGATCCTTCCCAAGCTGTATAATATCCTTATAGTTCCCACAGATCCTTCCCAAGCTGTATAATATCCTTATAGTTCCCACAGATCCTTCCCAAGCTGTATAATATCCTTATAGTTCCCACAGATCCTTCCCAAGCTGTATAATATCCTTTTAAATGCTAGTCAGGAGAAACTGTCAAACTAGGTGTCCTCAAAGGCTTCAAACAATATAGCCTAATTCCGGTATGACAATTTGGTAGCGAGTAATTTAACCGATTCTCTACTATTAGACGATTTTATTCAGTTTACAAAAGGTCTCCAGCAATTAACAGGCTTCGAACCCTTTTTACTACCACAGATTTTTCTTCAACTGCACAAAATCATTTAAATATAGATAGATTATTATTTAAAAAATGTTGCCGGTACACAAGGGTTAAGGGGAGGGTTTTAGTTTGCTCCCTAGACCTCCATCATGCTTAAAAGAAATACCCAAACTTGTGAAATTTTCGTTAGAAAAAAGTCCCGGCCGAAGCCGATTCCTAGTAAATTGCCAGCTTGCCATCGCTCGCCATGAAAAAAATATACAACTAAATGGCACGAAAAATATACAACTAAAATATACAACTAAATGGCACGAAAAATATACAACTAAATGGCACGAAAAATATACAAATAAATGGCACGAAAAATATACAAATAAATGGCACGAAAAGGGTACAAATTGAGAAGGAGATGGAGCGAAAGGTCATGATATTGCCAAACAAATAGGGCGAACGTCTTAAATTCCTAAATTGATGGGGCTAAGCATGAGGGAGCAGGGAATTTCAGAGAATACAAGGCACCCCTTAAGCCGCTGTCACACGAGCCCTTTTACCGGCAACTTCTGACTGTAGGTAGCGCCAACGAACTTGACAATAATCTGGACCCCTTTTCTTCTTATAACTCAAAATGAATGAAAGCAATCGGGCTGAAATTTATCTCATTTGGGAAGAGTCCACCAGGTAATAGGCGTGGAAATTTACAGCCAGTTTGCTCTAGTCCCTTTTTGAGTTACAAAGAGGTCAGGGGTCGAGATTGTTGTCAAGTTCGTTGCCG
>CM064487.1:119717683-119736061 GCA_032716605.1 Paralithodes platypus
CCATAGGTACTTCATAAACCCTCTTAATGCCATAGGTACTTCATAAACCCTCTTAATGCTATAGGTACTTCATAAACCCTCTTAATGCCGTAGGTACTTCATAAACCCTCTTAATGCTATAGGTACTTCATAAACCCTCTTAATGCCATAGGTCCTTCATAAACCCTCTTAATGCCATAGGTCCTTCATAAACCCTCTTAATGCTATAGGTACTTCATAAACCCTCTTAATGCCATAGGTCCTTCATAAACCCTCTTAATGCCATAGGTCCTTCATAAACCCTCTTAATGCCATAGGTACTTCATAAACCCTCTTAATGCTATAGGTACTTCATAAACCCTCTTAATGCCATAGGTCCTTCATAAACCCTCTTAATGCTATAGGTACTTCATAAACCCTCTTAATGCCATAGGTCCTTCATAAACCCTCTTAATGCCATAGGTCCTTCATAAACCCTCTTAATGCCATAGGTACTTCATAAACCCTCTTAATGCTATAGGTACTTCATAAACCCTCTTAATGCCATAGGTCCTTCATAAACCCTCTTAATGCCATAGGTCCTTCATAAACCCTCTTAATGCCATAGGTCCTTCATAAACCCTCTTAATGCCATAGGTACTTCATAAACCCTCTTAATGCTATAGGTACTTCATAAACCCTCTTAATGCCATAGGTCCTTCATAAACCCTCTTAATGCTATAGGTACTTCATAAACCCTCTTAATGCCATAGGTCCTTCATAAACCCTCTTAATGCCATAGGTCCTTCATAAACCCTCTTAATGCCATAGGTACTTCATAAACCCTCTTAATGCCATAGGTACTTCATAAACCCTCTTAATGCCATAGGTCCTTCATAAACCCTCTTAATGCCATAGGTCCTTCATAAACCCTCTTAATGCCATAGGTCCTTCATAAACTGCATACAATCGTCTAATTGTAGCCAGTATCAAATTTAAGGTACTTATCTTGATTCTTCTAATATTCTTATCTTGATTCTTCTAATAATCTTATCTTGATTCTTCTAATATTCTTATCTTGATTCTTCTAATATTCTTATCTTGATTCTTCTAATATTCTTATCTTGATTCTTCTAATAATCTTAATCGACTTGGTGTTACTTTAGATAGTAAGCTTACTTTTGAAGCTCATCTTCGTTCAGTTTCTTCGTCTATTGCTCAGAAGACTGGGCTTCTTAGAAAATGCAGAACAACGTTGGACAATAATGATGCTGTTCTACGTTCGTTCTTTGCATTCATTTTGCCAACATTTGAATATTGCTCTACTGCCATCATCACTAGCATTATGACCATCATCACTACTACTAGTACTGTCGCCATCATAATTATCTACTACTGTCATCATCATCATCATCACTACTGTCATCATTATCACTACAATCATCATCACTACTATTATCACCATCATCACTACTATCACCATCATCCTCACTATTACTACCATCACTTCTAATGTCAACTAAACTAACTTAACCTAACAAATGCGGGGCGAGTTGTTTTTTTGGGTGTCATGGGTTACCATCATCACTAGTAATACCATCATCTATAATACCACCACTATCAACAATAATTAATTTCTATCATCACTACTACTTTCATCATCACTACAACTGTAACCATCTTCACTACTAGCCACCATCACCATTACTATCATCATCACTACTACTTTCACCATCATCACTACTGCCATCATCATCATTACTACTCTCATCATCATTACTACTACTGTCATCATCACTACTACTTTCACCATCATCACTACTACCATCATCATCATTACTACTCTCATCATCATTACTACTACTGTCATCACTACTACTTTCACCATCATCACTACTACTATCATCATTACTACTACTATCATCATCATTACTACTACTATCATCATCATTACTACTACTGTCATCATCATTACTACTACTGTCATCATCACTACAACTTTCACCATCACTACTACTCTCACCATCATTACTACTACTCTCACCATCGTCACTACCATCAATATCACTACTGTCATAATTATCACTAAACCTATCACCATCATCATTACTATTATCACCATCATCTTACAATCATCATTATACTGTCACCATCATCACTACTACTATAACCATCTTCACTACTACTAGTACTGTCACCATTATATTCCTGCCATCATCATCACTACCATCATCCTCACTACTGTCATCATTATCACTACAGCTACAACCATCATCACTACAATTATCACTACAATCACCATCATCCCCACTATTACTACCATCACTTCTAATGTCAACTAAACTAACAATAAGTTCTGTTCCTAGTTATCTATAAAATATAATTGATATCATTGACTGCTTCTCACTTGTTTTTTATATTCAAAGATTTCATAGATTCTTTGCATAACTGTTGAAAGCTAGTTAGCCTACCAAGTATTCTTAGTAATCGTACAATATTCAATTGTTCACGAATTCTCACTTGTGTTTTATATTCAAAGATTTCAGATATTCTTTGCATAAGTGTTGAAAGCTAGTTAGTTACAAAGTATTCTTAGTAATCGAATATAATAGAATAGTAATGGGGTCTCAACTAGCCGACTCAACATTTTATAGTAACCGGTCTGGGATCCCTAGAGGTCGCGGGGAACATCTTAGTGGTAATATGGAGAGGTCGTCTGCCAGAGTAATGGATGGGGGCCGGGGTCGGGGCTATTATAACAATGCACATGGGATAGGCGCTACTGGTGGGATGGAAGGGCAGCAGGGTAGGATAGATAATGGCAGAGGGGGGCCGGGTCAGGGTGGGATGGGCAGAGGGGGCCAGGGTCGGGGTTATTATAACAATGCACATGGGATAGGCGCTACTGGTGGGATGGAAGGGCAGCAGGGTAGGATAGATAATGGCAGAGGGGGCCAGGGTCAGGGTTATTATAACAATGCACATGGGATAGGCGCTACTGGTGGGATGGAAGGGCAGCAGGGTAGGATAGATAATGGCAGAGGGGGGCTGGGTCGGGGTGGGATGGGCAGAGGGGGCCAGGGTCGGGGCTATTATAACAATGCACATGGGATAGGCGCTACTGGTGGGATGGAAGGGCAGCAGGGTAGGATAGATAATGGCAGAGGGGGGCTGGGTCGGGGTGGGATGGGCAGAGGGGGGCGGGGTCGGGGTGATTATCAAAACAGAAGACATTTCCCCCCAAATGACCAGATGTTTGACCCAGCAATGTACAACACTGGGATATATCTTCAATGGAGGCAAAATATGGAAGGCACGTATAGACAGCCTAGGAGAGATTATAGAGCGCAGGAAGTTGAGACACAATGGGAGAGGGAAATGAGGCCGTGTTTGGCAGGGCAGAGGCATGAAGGGAGACAAGCGAAGATAGCGGAGGCCAATGAGAAACTGTTTCGGCCGAATTGTTATGAGGAATCGGAAGGAATAAAGCGGGACGGGCAGGGAGAGAAAAAGGTGATATCTGCTTTGGATAAAAATCAAATAAGAATCTTCGGAGGCGAGGGAATGCGCAACCTAGTGATTGTGCCGAAAAATAAAGCGTTGGAAGGAATGGAGGTAATAGAAATTAAAACAAATATGTCAAGGGAAGAGAAGGAAAAACTCGAAAAGGAAATGAACGAAAAAATGGCAAGGAAAGAAAAGGAGAAATTCGAAAAGGAAATGAACGAAAAAATGGCAAGGGAAGAAAAGGAGAAACTCGAAAAGGAAAGGAACGAAAAAATGGCAAGGGAAGAAAACGAGAAACTCGAAAAGGAAATTAACGAAAAAATGGCAAGGGAAGAAGAGGAGAAACTCGAAAAGGAAATGAACGAAAAAATGGCAAGGGAAGAAAAGGAGAAACTCGAAAAGGAAATGAACGAAAAAATGGCAAGCGAAGAAAAGGAAAAACTCGAAAAGGAAATGAACGAAAAAATGGCAAGGGAAGAAAAGGAGAAACTCGAAAAGGAAATGAACGAAAAAATGGCAAGGGAAGAAAACGAGAAACTCGAAAAGGAAATGAACGAAAAAATGGCAAGGAAAGAAAGGGAGCGAATTGAGATCGAAACAAAAGTAAAATTGATAAGGGAAGCAAAGGAGAAACTCGAAAAGGAAATTTACGAAAAAATGGCAAGGGTAGAAAACGAGAAACTCGAAAAGGAAATGAACGAAAAAATGGCAAGGAAAGAAAGGGAGCGAATTGAGATCGAAACAAAAATAAAATTGATAAGGAAAGTAAAGGAGAAACTCGAACAGGAAATTAACGAAAAAATGGCAAGGGAAGAAAAGGAGAAATTCGAAAAGGAAATGAACGAAAAAATGGCAAGGGAAGAAAAGGAGAAACTCGAAAAGGAAATGAACGAAAAAATGGCAAGGGAAGAAAACGAGAAACTCGAAAAGGAAATGAACGAAAAAATGGCAAGGGAAGAAAAGGAGAAACTCGAAAAGGAAATTAGCGAAAAAATGGCAAGGGAAGAAAACGAGAAACTCGAAAAGGAAATGAACGAAAAAATGGCAAGGGAAGAAAAGGAAAAACTCGAAAAGGAAATGAACGAAAAAATGGCAAGGGAAGAAAAGGAGAAACTCGAAAAGGAAATTAACGAAAAAATGGCAAGGGAAGAAAACGAGAAACTCGAAAAGGAGATGAACGAAAAAATGGCAAGGAAAGAAAGGGAGCGAATTGAGATCGAAACAAAAGTAAAATTGATAAGGGAAGCAAAGGAGAAACTCGAAAAGGAAATGAACGAAAAAATGGCAAGGAAAGAAAGGGAGCGAATTGAGATCGAAACAAAAGTAAAATTGATAAGGGAAGCAAAGGAGAAACTCGAAAAGGAAGTTTACGAAAAAATGGCAAGGGTAGAAAACGAGAAACTCGAAAAGGAAATGAACGAAAAAATGGCAAGGAAAGAAAGGGAGCGAATTGAGATCGAAACAAAAATAAAATTGATAAGGGAAGTAAAGGAGAAACTCGAAAAAGAAATTAACGAAAAAATGGCAAGGGAAGAAAAGGAGAAATTCGAAAAGGAAATGAACGAAAAAATGGCAAGGGAAGAAAAGGAGAAACTCGAAAAGGAAATTAACGAAAAAATGGCAAGGGAAGAAAAGGAGAAACTCGAAAAGGAAATGAACGAAAAAATGGCAAGGGACGAAAAGGAGAAACTCGAAAAGGAAATGAACGAAAAATTGGCAAGGGAAGAAAACGAGAAACTCGAAAAGGAAATGAACGAAAAAATGGCAAGGGAAGAAAAGGAGAAACTCGAAAAGGAAATGAACGAAAAAATGGCAAGGGAAGAAAAGGAGAAACTCGAAAAGGAAATGAACGAAAAAATGGCAAGGGAAGAAAAGGAGAAACTCGAAAAGGAAATGAACGAAAAAATGGCAAGGGAAGAAAAGGAGAAACTCGAAAAGGAAATGAACGAAAAAATGGCAAGGGAAGAAAACGAGAAACTCGAAAAGGAAATGAACGAAAAAATGGCAAGGAAAGAAAGGGAGCGAATTGAGATCGAAACAAAAGTAAAATTGATAAGGGAAGCAAAGGAGAAACTCGAAAAGGAAATGAACGAAAAAATGGCAAGGGAAGAAAAGGAGAAACTCGAAAAGGAAATGAACGAAAAAATGGCAAGGGAAGAAAAGGAGAAACTGGAAAAGGAAATGAACGAAAAAATGGCAAGGAAAGAAAAGGAGCGAATTGAGATCGAAACAAAATTAAAATTGATAAGGGAAGCAAAGGAGAAACTCGAAAAGGAAATTTACGAAAAAATGGCCAGGGTAGAAAACGAGAAACTCGAAAAGGAAATGAACGAAAAAATGGCAAGGGAAGAAAAGGAGAAACTCGAAAAGGAAATTAACGAAAAAATGGCAAGGGAAGAAAAGGAGAAACTCGAAAAGGAAATGAACGAAAAAATGGCAAGGGAAGAAAAGGAGAAACTCGAAAAGGAACGTAGCGAAATATTAGCCAGGGAGGAAAAGGAGAAAATTGAAAAGGATATCAGGGAAAGAAAAAATACCAAGAATCCATTTCGAAAATTTGTTAAATGTTTTGGCAAAATATGTGGTAAAACTAATAAAAAATCTTCTAGTGCTAGTGAGAATACCGGCGAAAAATATCTCGGCACCCGCAACCCAATAAAAGGATTGGTAAAATGGTTTAGAAATAATAGAACCACATCCATCAGTAACCCCGAGTAAAATGGTTGAGCTAAAATAAATTAACGTACAGTTTTCAAATTGGGTGACTCGGCTGCGGTTGTGACCCGGCGGCGGTTGTGACCCAGCGGCGGTTGTGACCCAGCGGCGGTTGTGACCCAGCGGCGGTTGTGACCCGGCGGCGGTTGTGACCCGGCTGTGGTTGTGATCGACCCGGCTGTGGTTGTGACCCAGCGGCGGTTGTGACCCAGCGGCTGTTGTGACCCGGCTGTGGTTGTGACCTGGCTGTGGTTGTGACCTGGCTATGGTTGTGACCCGGCGGCGGGGGGGGGGGGGGGGGGGGGGGGGGAACCATATTTTGAACCTAAAATCATACCTATTGCATACATTCAAAACAAAATTTTGACTGACGTTCGTATTCACCCACCGAATGTTCGTGTGAAGTTTGGCGAAAATCAATCCAAAGGAGGAGTTCCGGGACAGACGGACGATGACGACATCAACATCGACAACGACAACGCCACATTTTTTTCCGATGGTACCCACTATACGGGGGGGGGGGGGGGGGGGGCGATACCAAACTATACTTACGCAGAGTTGATCAACTCTGTGTAAGCAGAGTTTGGTACCGCCCTCCCGTATAGTGGGTACCACCGGAAAAAATAATCTGTAGTCGTCGTCGTTGTCCGTCTGTCCGGAAACTCCTCCTAGACCATTGGACGGATTTTCACCAAATTTCACATGAACATTTGTTGGGTGAATGCGAACGTCAGTCAAAAAAGATGTTTTGAATTTATGCAATTGGTATGATTTTAGATCCAAAATATGGTTTTACCCCCTCCCTCCCCCCCCCTCCTCCAGCAATGATGATGGTACTATCACCATCAATCCCACTATTCCTACCATCACTTCTAATGTCAACTAAACTAACTTAACCTAGCAAATACGGAGCGAGATGTTTTCGCCCCCAGAACGATGGCGTTTCCCATCGTTGCTGGCGGGGGGGGGGGGGGGCGATAAAACCATATGTTGGATCTAGAATCATAACTATTGCACAAATTCAAGAAAATCTTTGTTGACTGACGTTAGCATTCAAGCAACAAATGTTCGTGTGAAGTTTGGTGAAAATCCGTCCAACGGTCTAGGAGGAGTTTCGGTACAGACGAACGACAATGACAAAAATTGTTTTCCGGTAACACCCACTATACGGGGGGGGGGGGGGGGGGGGGTATCAAATTCTGCTTATGCAGAGTTGATAATGGGTTAATGGGTAGGTCACTGGCTTTTTTTTTTATCTTTCTCTCCTTTTTTCTCTTTCTCTGGCTTGTATCCATTCGGCCCCATTCAGCCAACTGTTTTAAGACATTTATCCTCATCCAGGTGTCGATTTATTCCTGGCGAGCGATAACGAGCCAGCATTGTATGGAGAAATCCGGCTTCGCCGGAGATATTTTTCTATCGAAAAATCTACAAATTTAGCTTCCTGTCAAAAAAATATATATATATGCTGGCTTGCTACCGCTCGCCAGAAAAATATTGACACCTGGATGGGGGTAAACGTCTTAAAACAGTAAGCTGAATGGGGCCGAATGGATACAAGCCAAAAAGAGAGGGAGAGAAAGAGAAAAACAGCGAGGTGGGCTCCCTTAACTAGATTATGACGCACTTTGACGATACATTTTTGCGCTGACTGGACTATTGTATTTGGTTGTTTTATGTTTATGAAGGAGACAAAAAGCTGAGGAAGGAGCTGTTGGAATTCGGAGGGTAAAGACTATCTCAATTAACCCTCTGACTTCCATATACCCTTCCTAATCTGAATATAATCGCCTAATGATAACCAGATAACGGAAACGAGATGCGTCATCGAATGTTCTAAGGGTTAATTTAAGTGCAGGGCTGGCCAATTTCGATCCTCCCTGTTTTACTCCATTAGTTTGTAGATTTTAAGAAGTTTCACCTTATTAGTTTGGCGATTATAAGATGCTTCAACCCAATAAGGTGTCAATTTTTCCTGGGCGAGCGATAGCGAGCCTGCAATTTGGGAGAAATCGGCCTTCGGCCGGGACATCTTTCTACCCAAAAATGTACATATTTAGGTTGAATGGGGTCTGGGGGACGTTTTTTAAAGTTTGAAGGGGGTCTAGAGAGGCGATATTATGCAGCTTAGGAAGGATATGTGGGTGTTAAAAGGGTACAGACTATATCAATCAACCCTTTAACTTCCATATACCGTTACTAATCTGAATAAAATCGTCTAATAGTAGCCAACAAAAGAACTGAAACGCGTATTGGAGCTTGAAAGAGTTAAAGTGAATATAAACCTTCTAATTGTAGTCAGAACAAAGTTAAAAGAACGTTATCGGTACAGAAAGGGTTAAGGGGGGGGTGACCTGTTTTTGTTCTGTCCTTTTCTATCTTTCTCTGGCTGGTATCCATTTGGCCCCATTCTGCCTACTGTTTTAAGACGTTTATCCCCATCCAGGTGGCAATTTTTTACTGGTGAGCGGTAGCGAGCCAGCATATTTTTTTATTTTTGTTTGACAGCAGGCTAAATTTGTACATTTTTCGATAGAAAAATGTCTCCGGCGAAGCTGGATTTCTTCATATAATGCTGGCTCGCTTTCGCTCGCCAGGAAGGAAATCGACACCTAGATGGGGAACGTCTTAAAATGGGGTGAATGGGGCCGAATGGATACAAGCCAGAGAAAGAGAGAAAATGACAGAAATAACAAAAAGCAGGTCACCCCCCTTAAAGCTGCCAGACTACAATTGCTCGTAAAGATTGAAGGAAAAATAGCTTGTGTAATTTAAGCCACTGTCACACGAGCGGTTTTTCCGACAATTCTCAATGAGCAAGTATTTTCTGTCAGTATTTAGGGATATTTTTGCTTTGTAATCGGAAACTAGATCGAAGTTAGATTATGTTAGATAGTTATATTTTTAAGAAGCCTATATTTTGAAGCTACCAGAACACAATTGCCCGTAAAAAATGCTCGAAAAACAGCTCGTGTGACTCCGGCTTTGACACTGCCTTCATTCACTGGTCGATGCTATTAAGGAATTGATGTTACATATTCTGCTATAAACGAAATTGAGTCAAGCCTGCCTGTGTTATGAACGGTAGGGTAGGCATGTACAGTACAGGGACGGTCAATAATTGAGTCAAGCCTGCCTGTGTTATGAACGGTAGGGTAGGCATGTACAGTACGGTCAATAATTGAGTGCCTGTGTTATGACGGTAGGGTAGGCATGTACAGTACAGGGACGGTCAATAATTGAGTCAAGCCTGCCTGTGTTATGAACGGTAGGGTAGGCATGTACAGTACAGGGACGGTCAATAATTGAGTCAAGCCTGCCTGTGTTATGAACGGTAGGGTAGGCATGTACAGTACAGGGACGGTCAATAATTGAGTCAAGCCTGCCTGTGTTATGAACGGTAGGGTAGGCATGTACAGTACAGGGACGGTCAATAATTGAGTCAAGCCTGCCTGTGTTATGAACGGTAGGGTAGGCATGTACAGTACAGGGACGGTCAATAATTGAGTCAAGCCTGCCTGTGTTATGAACGGTAGGGTAGGCATGTACAGTACAGGGACGGTCAATAATTGAGTCAAGCCTGCCTGTGTTATGAACGGTAGGGTAGGCATGTACAGTACAGGGACGGTCAATAATTGGGAAGCCTGGAATTGTCGTTTTTCTTCACCACCAGTACGTAATTTTCATTATATTCAGGTTACCATTAGACGATTTTCTTTAGTTAATAAAGTAGACGTGCCGTTTCTCCCTAAATCAAAACATCATAACTAACTCTGCAATGGGTCACCATCATCACTACTAGTCACTATCACCATTACTATCATCAATGATAGCCAAAATAAACTGTTAACATGATTCATTATCTTCAAAGGGTTAATAACTTAATATAATGTTAATATTATTATGTTCCCTCCACCAACTGACTTTACTCCTAAACTCAATTAATGAAATCAACAAATAAATGTGGCAGTCCAGGGATTCGAACCTAGGATGCTCACACCGAAATGCAGTGCATTTATCCATTGCGCTAAAGAACAGTCAAAACTACGTGACATGTGTAATGGATAATAAACAAATTATGTGTTGACTGATTGTAACCCTGAAACCAATATAATATAGTAGTAAGAGTAATAGTACGAGAACAATAGAAGAGAATAATTAACCCCTTATTAAGGATTAGGACACATTTTGACCATTTGTTCTGGCTATTATTGCACGATTTCATGCAGTTTAGGAAGGATCTCCTAGATATCAAAGGGGTACAAACTATCTCCATTACCTCTACCTCCCATAAGTTCCTCCTAAGCTGAATAACATCCTCTACTGATAGCCATAATAAACTGCCACATTGCGTCATGATCCTCAAAGGGTTAAGCTATATCTTTATATTTACCTATGTAGATAAATTTATTCAGATTACGCAGGATATATGGAAGTCAGAGGGTTGATCGAGATAGTATTTACCCTTTTGATGCTCACAGATCCTTCTTAAATTGCACGAAATCGTATAATGATGGCCAGAATAAACTGTCAAAATGCGTAATAATCCTCAAAGCATTAACATAAATAAAAGGAACTTAAATATGACAATTAATATATTTCCCCCTCCCCTCTCCCAACGACCAGTGTCATCCTCTCCTTAACATTTTAACGTTTAGGACTAACTATTTTGTTTTCATTTCATACTAGGTACTTTTAGACGATTTTACTCAGTTTTGGAAGGCTCTTTGGTAGTCAAAGGGATGGGTATAAACTATCCCAATTAACCCTTTGATTTCCAAAATTCTTTCCTAAGCAGTATAATATTGTCTAAATGAAGGAAAATATGAAATAAAAACAAGAAAAGAAAACCAACACTGAATGGGTAAAGAAACTAGTTAGCCTCACGAAGGAACTGGTCGGCCTCTGCAATAACCCACTCTTTCTCTTCAATAAACCGACCATACTTTTCAATAACCCGGTTGTTCTCAATAACCCGGTTGTTCTCCTCAATAACCCGGTTGTTCTCTTCAATAACCCATTCGTTCGCTTCGATGATTAGATTGGCCTTTTCAACAGCCCGGTTGTTTAATTTTTTATCCGTACTGTCAAGGAGTATTATCTTTTTGGCCTCGTCAATAAACTTCCAGGTCTCTTCAATAATTCGGATGGTATCTTGGAAATCATCAACGAGCTCAATATTTTGTTGGGTCTCCTCAATAAACTGAGTGGCCTCTTCAATAGCATGGTTAGACTTCTCAATACACTTGTTGCGCAACTCAATTTCCTCATTATATGCCTTAATTTTCTGTGAGACCTCATCAATATCCTGGTTGGCCTCTTCAATAACCTGTTTAGCCTCCATAATAGCCTGGTTGGCCTCTTCAATGCCCTGGTTGGTCTCGTCAATGTCCTGGTTGGCCTCTTCAATGCCCTGATTGGTCTCGTCAACGTCCTGGTTGGCCTCTTCAATATCCTGGTTGGCCTCGTCAACAACATTAATTATTGATTTGTATAGAGTTTTCCGCCCCCGTTTCCATTTGTATAGAGTTTTCCGCCCCCGTTTCCATTTAAGTTGAATGTTATTAAAACCCTTCGCTAGTTTTACTAGCACCGCTGACTCAAAGGTGTACTCCCAGACTCCATTGTTTGACGCCCAATTTTCCTTGTGGAGGATTATTTTGCGCTGTGTTTTGAAGTAGTTTCTGCAAAACCACTTTATACATTGAATTTTCAATATATTGGGTAGTTCCCCAGCATTAGATGATGGCGGGGGGAAATAATTCACACCCTGTAGGCTTGCAGTAGTCATAGCAAAGTTTGCTTTCGACGGATACAGTTATATATCACGATAAATATTATCTTAATTAACTAAATATTATTAAAGGCTACAAATATGTATATAATAATGCAAATTGTAATAATACGCGATACAATGCTAGCGAAATAACTCACCGAATACAAGGAAATGTAAGCGAACGCGATACAATGCTACAGAATCAACTCACCGAACACTAATGAGCTCCCTCTTCCTCGAACAATCGACACGTATACTAAAATATCGACATAACTTGTTTTCTTATGCTGGTTCATAATTAGTGGATACCTATCTTTGGAATTTATTTATTTCTACACCGGGTCGAAACCATCGATATATTATTTAGACAAATATGTTAGTTAGGTCATGTACTTCATTGCCATATATGTCCACCCCGTCGGTAATTCATTATAAAAAAATCCCTAAATGTCTAAAAAAAATCCCTAAATCTCGCACGGCTCACCTGATCTCCATTTTCTGTTGCGTTGAGAGTGTGGCTTAAGTATAAATAAAGACAAAAGTAAAATCCTAATATTTAATATGAAAAACAAACCAAACAACATACGAGAAATAGAAGTGGAAAACAAATTAAATATCTAGGAATACAAATTAATGATAATAAAAAATGTTTTAAAACCCAGAAAATAGAAGCTTTGGATAAAGCAAATAGAATGGCTAACCTTACATACCCGGTAATATCACAAAGTTGTAATAAGATACTTATTGGAAAAACATATTGGAAAAGTATTGTGATACCAGCAGTCCTGTATGGCTCGAATGTTATAGGTTTTTCAAAAACAGAAATAAATAAATTACAAAATATAGATAATAGGGTTTTTAGACACATATTAGGGGCACCCAGATATGCCCAAAAGGTAACCTTAAGGGGTGAAATAGGAGCCTCATCAATGGAGGCAAGAATTATGGAAGGTAACATAAAATATCTTAAATATTTAGTAGGAGAGGAAAGTAATGACTTGCTAAGAAGAATCACAGAGGAAAAACTTGGAAATAGTAAAGATCCCTGGACTGCAGAAATTAGAAAGTATGTAGGGAATTTGAAGTTAGGAGAAACAAATTTAGCAAATATTAAGAAGGACGACATTAGAAAAAGAGTTCTGGACTGGGATTCGGGAAGATGGCGAGAGGAGTTGGCAGAGAAGAGTAGCCTAGAAGTGTATAGGAGTTATAAAAAGGAGATTAAGAGCGAGGAAGATATTTATGACAACACACAGGCATCTATAATATTTTACAGATGTAGGACAAATAACTTAAATCTAAAAGATAGAAATAGGCATGTGGGAGGAGAGACACAATGCGATATGTGTAAGGAAGGAACAGAAGACCTAAAACATTTTCTACTACACTGTTCATTTTATAAAGCATGCAGAATAAAAGATCCAGGGTTCCAACAGCCTTATATTGAAAATGAAAACCAAGTCATTGGACATCTTTTATTTAACAAAGAAATAAGCGATAGAGTGAAACAGACAATATATCAAATGTGGAGAGTACGAGAGAAAAAATTGAAAGAACTGAAATAAGAAGACTGAAGAGAGAAGAAACAAGAATGAAGGAAGACGAGAGAAGAAACAAGACTGAAGAGAGAAGAAAGAAGATTTCAGAAAAAGGGATGAAAAATTAGATATATTTATTTTTAGACAAATGAGCACGTCACAAAGTCACAAAAAGAAAAATAACAAAACCTCTTAGGGAAGTGCCGACGTTAAGGCTAAACTTCCCGAATTCCAACTGAACTGAACTGAACTGGTGCGGGACGGCCACCCCTCTCGCGCAGCCCCCACCCATAATACTAGGTTAGGTTAGGCTAGGTTATTTGGTTAGGTTAATGACAAAACTTGACTCGGATTTCATGGATTTAGCGGGGGTGTGGGGGCAGCAGCCCCCACCCATAATACTAGGTTAGGTTAGGCTAGGTTATTTGGTTAGGTTAATGACAAAACTTGACTCGGATTTCATGGATTTAGCGGGGGTGTGGGGGCAGCAGCCCCCACCCATAATACTAGGTTAGGTTAGGCTAGGTTATTTGGTTAGGTTAATGACAAAACTTGACTCGGATTTCATGGATTTAGCGGGGGTGTGGGGGCAGCAGCCCCCACCCATAATACTAGGTTAGGTTAGGTTAGGTTATTTGGTTAGGTTAATGACAACACTTGGCTCGGATTTCATGGATTTAGCGAGGGTGTGGGCCCAGGCAGCAGCCCCATCTGCATAGCCCTCCCCACTATCGGGGGCCGTGTCTTAAGATTGATGGATAAGACTTGTTTTGCATTTTCCGATGGGGTTCATAAAAAAACAACTAAAAAAAACCAAAACAAGGAAAACAAACTAAAAAATACTTGTAAAAATCGTCCCCGGTGTAAAACTAAATATTTACCCTATCTTTAATTAATGTCTAAATTAGTTTTGGTAGCATTCAAGGAGACTACTGCAGGACTCTTCTTCTTCTTCCTACCTCTGACCGGGTATAGGCTATCTTAGTGTTTACTAGCCTATACCCCTTTGAAAGGACATTAGCCTAACCTAACAACCTTACCTAACCTATCCTAGTATTATAGGTTGGGGCTGCCGCCCCCACACCCCCGCCTTGACTTAGATTTTTGGTGTATTTGTCTGTGAAGTGGGTATTTTTCATTTTGTTGATAACGAAAATCCTCCATGCGGACTATATGGAGAAAAATGTGGCGAATCTATTGGTGCCTATTTTCCCTAATAAATTGTTTCTCATAACGTCGCACTAGTGTCCTTGAATATTATCTTAGTTTTTATTTGCAAAAAAATGCACTACGTGTACATGCAATTGCTCAAAATATGTTTATATAAAATTATTGTGGGAACATTTATATAATCTCCTATCGTTACCCATTTAATGTTGTCGTTTTCTCTAACAATTATCAAAGAAAATTAAAATTGCATGGCTATCTAAAGAATTAAATATAATCAGCAGGTATGATTTGCAAGTGCAAATGTGAGTAGGCTACAAGTGTGTGTACATATGTGAGGGTGTGTGTGTAAATGTATTTACAAGTATAAATACACACCCGGTAGTACAGGAAGGTAAAGGCCTAGAGCTTTAAATTCAGTTATAAGAAACCCTCCAGTTATTATCAAAATTCCCGTTAATTGGTGATTATCTTAAAGATGTGCAACTTAAGGGCAATAATTTAATATATATTGAATATTTTTGTAATTAATTTAAAGACAGATCCTTCTTAAACTATATATCGTCTATTGATAGCCAGAATAAACTGTCAAAAAAGGATCATAATCTTCAAGGGTTAAACATGATTCAGTTCCATGTTGTTAGAATACAGTTCAGTGACTTTTTACTTGAACACAAATTATATACATCTTGAATACAGCCGAGTTTAACCCTTTGAATATTATGACGCATTTTGACAGTTTATCCTGGCTATCATTACATGATTTTATGCAGTTTATGAAGGATCTATGAGAATTATAACCGTAACGACTATCTCGATTAACCCTCTGACTTCCTTATACCCTTCCTAATCTGAATGAAATCATCTAATAGTAGAGATTGCACATTTTCCACATTGCCTTTCTGTGAAAACGTGAAAATATTTCTACAAATTGATTTCATTACATACACTGTAAAACCACGGGGTACGATTTTAGTTACTGGACACCTATTTGACAGGTACTACCAAGGATTTACTACATATTTGTTTTCGGTTTCCACGCATCCAACACCAAGCTACACCTTGTTCTGGTCCGGTAATAGTATTGAAAACGATATAATAACTTTTTAAATGTGGTTTTCGACGAGAATAAAACGCCGCGTTTGTGCCGAAAATCGGCGGCAGGAGTCCGTCGTCGCTTCGGATCGTCGCGGTTTGTTTACCCAGGACGCTCGAGGTTACGGCCAGCTGTTTTACTTGCCCCCTGCTGGCAACATATATGACGATTATTATAATTCACGGGGGGGGGGGGGGGGGGGGGAGAGCCCCCAACCCGTATCCTGTATCCCACGGCCTATAACGCAAGTCTTGATACAAAAAAATGTACCCAACAACTGGTTATAAGCTTAGCCATTTTAAGTCGGCCGCCAAGGCGCCGGGAAGTCATTCCAAGCGTAAAGTAAACAAAGCGACGCTACTTCCACCAACGCAACAGAGTTGTTCGTTTATATTTGTATTTCTAACAATATTCCTCTTAATAAATCCATGAAATCCGAGCCAAGTGTTGTCATTAACCTAACCAAATAACCTAACCTAACCTAACCTAGTATTATGGGTGGGGGCTGCTGCCCCCACACCCCCGCTAAATCCATGAAATCCGAGTCAAGTTTTGTCATTAACCTAACCAAATAACCTAGCCTAACCTAACCTAGTATTATGGGTGGGGGCTGCTGCCCCCACACCCCCGCTAAATCCATGAAATCCGAGTCAAGTTTTGTCATTAACCTAACCAAATAACCTAGCCTAACCTAATCTAGTATTATGGGTGGGGGCTGCTGCCCCCACACCCCCGCTAAATCCATGAAATCCGAGTCAAGTTTTGTCATTAACCTAACCAAATAACCTAGCCTAACCTAACCTAGTATTATGGGTGGGGGCTGCTGCCCCCACACCCCCGCTAAATCCATGAAATCCGAGTCAAGTTTTGTCATTAACCTAACCAAATAACCTAGCCTAACCTAACTAGTATTATGGGTGGGGGCTGCGCGAGAGGGTGGCCGTCCCGCACCAGTTCAGTTCAGTTCAGTTGGAATTCGGGAAGTTTAGCCTTAACGTCGGCACTTCCCTAAGAGGTTTTGTTATTTTTCTTTTTGTGACTTTGTGACGTGCTCATTTGTCTAAAAATAAATATATCTAATTTTTCATCCCTTTTTCTGAAATCTTCTTTCTTCTCTCTTCAGTCTTGTTTCTTCTCTCGTCTTCCTTCATTCTTGTTTCTTCTCTCTTCAGTCTTCTTATTTCAGTTCTTTCAATTTTTTCTCTCGTACTCTCCACATTTGATATATTGTCTGTTTCACTCTATCGCTTATTTCTTTGTTAAATAAAAGATGTTCCATGACTTGGTTTTCATTTTCAATATAAGGCTGTTGGAACCCTGGATCTTTTATTCTGCATGCTTTATAAAAATGAACAGTGTAGTAGAAAATGTTTTAGGTCTTCTGTTCCTTCCTTACACATATCGCATTGTGTCTCTCCTCCCACATGCCTATTTCTATCTTTTAGATTTAAGTTATTTGTCCTACATCTGTAAAATATTATAGATGCCTGTGTGTTGTCATAAATATCTTCCTCGCTCTTAATCTCCTTTTTATAACTCCTATACACTTCTAGGCTACTCTTCTCTGCCAACTCCTCTCGCCATCTTCCCGAATCCCAGTCCAGAACTCTTTTTCTAATGTCGTCCTTCTTAATATTTGCTAAATTTGTTTCTCTTAACTTCAAATTCCCTACATACTTTCTAATTTCTGCAGTCCAGGGATCTTTACTATTTCCAAGTTTTTCCTCTGTGATTCTTCTTAGCAAGTCATTACTTTCCTCTCCTACTAAATATTTAAGATATTTTATGTTACCTTCCATAATTCTTGCCTCCATTGATGAGGCTCCTATTTCACCCCTTAAGGTTACCTTTTGGGCATATCTGGGTGCCCCTAATATGTGTCTAAAAACCCTATTATCTATATTTTGTAATTTATTTATTTTCTGTTTTTGAAAAACCTATAACATTCGAGCCATACAGGACTGCTGGTATCACAATACTTTTCCAATATGTTTTTCCAATAAGTATCTTATTACAACTTTGTGATATTACCGGGTATGTAAGGTTAGCCATTCTATTTGCTTTATCCAAAGCTGTCTATTTTCTGGGTTTTAAACATTTTTTATTATCATTAATTTGTATTCCTAGATATTAATTTGTTTTCCACTTCTATTTCTCGTATGTTGTTTGGTTTGTTTTTCATATTAAATATTAGGATTTTACTTTTGTCTTTATTTATACTTAAGCCACACTCTCAACGCAACAGAAAATGGAGATCAGGTGAGGGCCGTGCGAGATTTAGGGATTTTTTTTAGACATTTAGGGATTTTTTTATAATGAATTACCGACGGGGTGGACATATATGGCAATGAAGTACATGACCTAACTAACATATTTGTCTAAATAATTATCGATGGTTTCGACCCGGTGTAGAAATAAATAAATTCCAAAGATAGGTATTCCACTAATTATGAACCAGCATAAGAAAACAAGTTATGTCGATATTTTAGTATACGTGTCGATTGTTCGAGGAAGAGGGAGCTCATTAGTGTTCGGTGAGTTGATTCTGTAGCATTGTATCGCGTTCGCTTACATTTCCTTGTATTCGGTGAGTTATTTCGCTAGCATTGTATCGCGTATTA
>CM064487.1:119736161-119783553 GCA_032716605.1 Paralithodes platypus
GCAGTCTAAGCTACATTTAGACGATTGTGTGCAGTTTAAGCTACATTTAGACGATTGTGTGCAGTTTAAGCTACATTTAGACGATTGTGTGCAGTTTAAGCTACATTTAGACGATTGTGTGCAGTTTAAGAAGGATCTGTGGTACTACAAAGGGTTAAGTGCGATAGTTCGAAGCTTCTTAATTGCTGGTTACTCATTTTAAACTTAATAAAATCGTCTAATAGTTGCCAGAATAGAATTACAATTATGTCGCCGGTACAGAAGGGGTTAATATATGGGCCCAGTCAGTCACAAACACACGCTTTCAGCATTTTCAGCATTAGTAAGCGAGACGTCTACTTTTCATTGATTCTAGTTATATTGAGAGGATTTTATGAAGGTTGGGAAGGATCTGTGGTAGTTAAAAGGGTTAATTGAGATAGTTGGTAGCCTTTTTATTGATCCTAGTTATATTGAGAGTATATTTTGAAGCTTAGGAGAGATAGCGTAAATTCTTAAAATCGCCAAACTAATTGCCCAAACGTCTTAAAATCTGAAAACTAATGGGGCTAAACACGAGGGAGAAGAGAAGCCAGTAAAAAGACCCATCCCCCCTTAATTAAACTGCCTCATAGCTCGGCCATGTTGAATTATGTTTGAGAGTTATTGAAAACGGGAGTGTTGGCCTGGTGCGGGGTAACTAACATAAAATAATGGCAATAGTAGCACTAACACGCAGCGCCTCCTATACAAAACGCATAGCCTACACATTATCGAAATAATGACCCATCCTACTTAAAGTACAGTACATTTTTGGGGGCGTTTTGAAGTTTTATTAGTTTTTAACGGGATTTACTGTTTTTAAACAATATTTCCTGACGTCCATCGACGCTATATCGCCGACGAATTTACCTTCGGACCTACAGTACGTTTTCTGTTGACCCATTTTCTTACGATGCTCGGCGGTTTCGGGTGCGTTTTTCATTATTCTGTAGTGTTTGTTTTAGTATTTAGACATCTACATCATTTTTTAAGAGAAGCGGTGGTCAGGTAAGGTTGTTTGGTTAGGTTAATGACAATGTTGTCGTTGGAAGTGCAGGTGTCATGTGACACACGTCACATGACGTGTGTCATCAGCCTTGCCGACTGGCAGCGGAAGTGTGTCACATGAAACCGGCACTTCTGACGACAATATTATCATTATCCTAACCTGACAACCTTACCTAACCCCCGCACATGTCAGTAGTAGGGACTAGGGCTTCCTAAATAAGGCAGGTTAAAATGACAAAACAAAAACAGTTCGCAAAGGAAAGTTACGAACGCGCGCGTACGTAAACAAATCTCGCAAGGTAGCGTCTGAGAGTTATTTTGAAAATAGTTTAAATACAGTAAATCTCGTTAAAAACTAATCAAACTTCGGTCAGTACGTATGTGGGTAATTATAGGGAATAGGCTCGCACCCTTATTTTTCATGTTTTTTCCTCCAGATTTTGAGAAATTAGTGTTTTCATGGTCTTAGTTATAATTCAAATGTGGAATACACGATGAATTATTGAAATCGTCATCTATGTTGCCAGCAGGGGGTAAATATCGATTATACTGTATAAAGAAGGCGTTTGTAAACAGTGAGGATGCCCGAAACAGCTCCGAGATTGATTAGAATGGGCGTTTTTTCTATTAATATCGGGTTTTATAAATGTGATCAAAATTATTCTCCCACAGTGGATTATACATGAGTACAGTATAAGGATTCCATAGACCTATCTATCTATCTATCTATTGCCTGACGCCGTGATCCCCGAAGGGGTGGCCACGAATGAACCGCCCCCATGCACCTCTGTCCCCAGTCAGTCGACGCTCCTCCCCCCAACCAGCACCGCCTTCGTTCATGTACTTCCTCACTCCATCCTTCCACCTCTCATTCGGTCTACCTCTCCCTCTCTGTCCCTCCACCTCGCTCTCGTACACCCTCTTAGTCATTCTCTCGCTTTCCATACGTTCCATATGGCCGAACCATCTCAAGTTCTTCCTATTCACACTTTCCAACACATCTACCTCCACACCACACCTCCTTTTTACTTCCTCATTAGTCTGTCTATCCCTCCATGTAACTCCGCACGCACTCCATAGACCTACATTGTCCCTAATAAATTATGTATAATAAGGCTGCGAGCCTATAATTATCCTCGATTTTTATGGACCCATTTCTCACTCATGTTTAGCCCCTTTAGTAATCAATTTTAAGACGTTCGCCCCATTAGTTTAACGATTTTAATACCTTTCGCCCCATTTTGCTGTCAATCTTAAGACCTTTCGTGCCATTTAGGTGTCGACGTTTTCCTTGCGAGCGATAGCCTGTAGTTTGAGAAGGAATCGGCCTTCGGCCAGGACATTTTTCTACCGAAAAATGTACACATGTAATAAGGTATTAATTGATAGCGTAATGCATAAATGCGCGGAATTTCGGTGTGAGTATCCTAGGTTGAGTCCTTGAAGTGCCACATGTATTTGTTGATTTCATTAATTAAGTTTAGAAGTAAAGTTGGTTGATGAAAAAATATATAATATGGAAGAAAACCTCCTCCTACAAGCTAAAGTAAGAGAGAGAGAGAGAGAGAGAGAGAGAGGAGAGAGAGAGAGAGAGAGAGAAAGAGAGAGAGAGAGAGAGAGAGAGAGAGAGAGAGAGAGAGAGAGAGAGAGAGAGAGAGAGAAATAGACTGATAGGACAAACTGGATTTTCGGTCACGTATGGGATATAATGTTCTAAATGTATACTATAGCTTTGTCATAGAGTATTAGTCACCACAATATATGTCTTTACCGCTGCAGATTAAATTATTTTTCCTTAGACTTTGTGGGTTAAATAAGGGTGATGGCGGCCATCTTGGATCAGCTGAGAACTAATATATATATTTTTTTTACCGTAGTTTTAGTATTTTGTCATATTCTATATCAATACTATCCCTGCGGGGGTCTGGGGGCTGGTTAGGTTGTTAGGTTAGGGTAATGACAAAATATGGTTTTAGGGGGCATGTTTTAATATTGCAAAATAATGGGTAAATATGAATTTCCAGAAGGAAAAACACCTTAAAACACACTAATCAATGAAGAAACTGATGAGAAAAAGGATTATAATAAAAAAAAACACACGTGACCTAAAATCCAATTTGACCGACTGATAAATAAATAGAAAACAGAGAAACAGAGAGAGAAAGAGAGAGATAGAAAAAAAAAATACTGATAAATAAATAGAAAAAGAGAGATTGTGCGCGTCTGTATGTAGGGGTAGGGGGTGGGGGATGGGGGGTAAGCTGGATCACTTATGGGGCAGAGGGGGGATGGGGTGGGCGGGGGAGCGGGAATAAGTTAGATCACTATATACGACAGCATCTAAATCATCATAGGCCAAACCAACAACATAAATATTTGTGTTATACAATCCATATTAACTTAAACAAACCAGAAATCCTAAATTGGGAAAGTGGTTATGTGGGGAAGGGAGGGAAACTGGCGGGGGAGTGGGGGTGGGGGAGGTTGGCTGAGGGAGGAGAGAAGGGGGGCGATAGTTGTCGGGGAGAGGAGAGTAGGGGGGGGGCGTCAGAAGAGAGGGGGGGGAGGAGAGAGGAGGAAGGGAGGAGAGAGGAGGAAGGGAGGAGAGGAGAGGAAGGGAGGAGAGAGGAGGAAGGGAGGAGAGAGGAGGAGGGGGAGGAAAGGAGGGAATACAAGGGGGGGGGGAGTGAGGTTTGGATGAGGTAGGAGTGAGGAAGAGGGAGGGGGGGGGCAACTACGATATCGCCTCATTCGCTAGTTTGTACCGTAATTATAAGTTACCGTAACCCTCTATGATCACCGCACCTCACCCACATAATGTAAACACGGCAATTTGTGTCTGTTACGACCTAATATCCTGGAAGTCAACGATATTCCCTTATTTACTATTTGTTAAGACTAGGCTGACGATACGGCAGACACGGACCGGCTCATTCAGTCATAAGTCTTTAATTTCCTTGTATTAATCCATTATTTTACATGCATGACTACCTTAGCATCAATAGAATTTCAGCACACACTTATTATATAAATATATACACGCAAATATTCCTATACACACCTTAAATACGGTAAAAACGCGAAGAGCCAACGACCATACGTCCGTCTGCTTCCAGGAGAATAATCGCACTGAGTAATGACGTCACATTCAAACGCCGCTTGCCCGACCATCCAGAGTCCTGTCGGATTTATAGATAGTTAATTAATCAACTTCCGCATTATCTTCAGGCTTAGCATGTTCATAGAAGATAGTCTGTTTTATCTTAAGTATTTGGAAGTTGTTGTAAGCTGCATAAAGGGCTTATAATGTACGCATATATAATTTATAAACTGAAACACTGGCATTGATATCAACCTCGCCATAAAACAGATGAAACATGCGCTAGATTCAAATTATACGATTACTATATGCACAGTACAGCTGACCTCATAAATGTAGCCTATTAGTAGAGTCATTTTCAGAGCTTCCGTGACCGTGTTTAGGATACCAAAGTTTCTTAGTGAATTTAACAAGGGCAACTGATACTAAAAAAAATAAGCCCCCATACACCTCACCAAAATGACGGGAAAGTTGTTATTTTAGACGTTTTTCAAAATGGCCGCCGCCGTCATCTTAAAAAATTGACAAAGTTCTATTTCTTGAAGTGAATGGCCAAAAATGACAATTTTGGTGTCTATTCCCACTAATTTTGGTGTCAGAAGATCAATGGCATGGCACAATTAAAAAATAATTAATAAATAATTACCAAATAATTAAGTAAATAAGAAAATAATTAAGAAAATCAATGGGATGGCATAATTCATGATTTAGAGTCCCATTAACCTCAACATCTAAGACAAATATGATGTTGTTAAATCCACTGAGAAACTTTGGTATCCTAAATTAATAAAACATGAGACCTACTGCATTAAGATGCACTATCACTGCAGGACAAATATGATGCCTGGATCTCTTCACACAGAGTGGCACCTTCCAAACGTTTGTCTAGTGCATGTTGGAGTAAAGCCTCGTAGAAGAGTCGAAGGCAACGCACACCGCGGTTGAAGTGTTTTCCACGCAGAGCTTGATCCACGGATCCATCTGCAACGACGTCTGCAGCCACCAGTACATCTGAAATGCCTGAGCCTTTGAACCTTTTGTAGATTGCATTGATGAAATACATCTGGATATGAAAGGGCGCCATGAATGTCAATATGTCAGCAAATATCTCTGGATTCTCACTTTTCAATTCTAGCAATAATGCGTAGACAGGATGATCACCGACGATAATGGCAAATGGCATCTTCTTGTCATCAATTGCCTTTGCAAGCTTGCGCAGGGCATCATACAGAATGGTCTTGCTTGGTGGATCAGGATAAGTCATATGATAAATCGCTTGACTTTTCTGGGTTTCTGGTGATAGCGTGGCCTGGAAGCCAGAAAAGGCTGGTACAGTCTGGTCTTCTGGCTTTGGTCTTGTTCCGTCTGCCTTAGCTCGGGCCATTGCATGGATGACACCTCTCATTCTTTGAGGAACTGTGTCCAGATGTTGTTCATCCGTTATCCTTGGTCTGATGGGTGGTTCACCACGCTTGACTGTTTTGTATGGTTCAATTCTTTGCATCTGGCTCCCAAGTTCTTTGAGGCTATCAGAGAGGTACGAAGGCAAGGTGCTATTTGCAACTGGTCTATCATCATCTAGGGTAGGTAGATTTAGCTTAGGTAGGTTTGGCTGAACAAACATGACATTTGATTGGCCACTTCCAGTCAAAGTGTCACTTTTGAAGTCATCGTTGTCGACTATACATATTGCCGGTGTTCCTTCAGAAAGTTCAAAAGGACACTCAGTTGAATGCTTCAGGTCAGTAACTGCCTAGAAATCTCTAAGCAAAAGCACATCATTGTAACTGATTCCCAGGCCATCCTTATGTAATATGTCTACCATTTCTCTGCTCTTGTCATACCATGTAGCAGTACACCGAGGTTTGTCTCAAATGCAGTACGTCTTCCAGTGATGTAGCTGGTCAAAATAGATGCAATTGATCTGACTTGGGGCTTGTCATCGACTTCAGACTTTGTGGGGTGCTTTAACCAAGTGATGAGTTTCAAGAGGAGATCATTCAGGTCTTCATATTCTTCTAGCTCATGTATGTATGGAGGCCAAGGAACAGTTTTTGTTTTGATGATCTGATCTCTGAGTCGCCCAGCTACATTCTTCACCAGCTGATCGTCACTTACACCTAGAGAGGATATTGCAGCCTCAAGATATGAACCTGCAGCTCTTGCATCATATACCAGTTCACTCACATTCTTCTGACCTCGTTCATGAAATGCTATGTCATCTCCAAATTCCTTGATCAGAATTTCCTTCACGAAACTGGACTTTGCTGTGGAATAGTAACCATAATTTGAAGTAATGCCTTTGCAATCCTTTACAAGACCTTGCAGTGTACGGATTTCATGATCTTCAAAGATAACTTGACGGACATGATGAAAGAAGATATTTTGGGCCTCTCGAAGATTAACATGTTGCAGATGCTCTGTTTTTTCATCAGGAAAAGACTCCTTCAGAGGGTTGCTGACATAATTGCGCCAACATTCACGATGATAACGAATTTCCAATCCAAACGCCGTTCGACTGTCTGGGATAGATGCAAGTAGGGTATTCAATCTTTCTCTTATAGGCTCATCTGACAGACAAATTGTATGCAACTTGAACCGGTTCCATGCGTCTACTGTTGACAGCAGCAAAAGTTTGGACTTGCCAGGATTACTGTTTTTTTGTGGTCCTTTCATACACCACACACAGAGATTCTTATCATGAACCACTCCAGTACTAGAACGAAGCTTTTTAGGCACATTTCCTGGGAGTTGTTGACTTGAAGTTGATGCTTGAACTTCTTCCTGTTCAGATTTCCGTTTACGATTCTGTGCTTGCTGAATATAGCGATTACTACTGATCTGGGTGTAACATTTACTATGCATGTACAGGCCTTTAGGCCCCTTGTCCCACTCCACTGCTGCATAGGCATGCTGAAATTTATCAAGTTCCTTCCACCGAAAACACTTGCTCCTTAGATTCTCCCACTTTGTATCAGATGTCTTGTCCGTACTATCATCAGCTATACAGGGATGTTGACATAATATGCATTTTAATCCAGGTCCTGGGTCAGGCACATCACTAACTCCTCTACGTTCCATGCTTATGATTCTTCACGCCAAATTCGATGCAACAAACCTGAAAAAGAAGGATTTAATCAGTCAACATTCTTGGTTCACATTTTAAATTATATATTATATTATTTGAGTAAGTTTCAGAGGATCCGTGACCGTGTTTAGGATACCAAAGTTTCTCAGTGGATTTAACAACATCATATTTGTCTTAGATGTTGAGGTTAATGGGACTCTAAATCATGAATTATGCCATCCCATTGATTTTCTTAATTATTTTCTTATTTTCTTAATTATTTGGTAATTAGTTATTAATTATTTTTTAATTATTCCATCCCATTGGTTTTCTGACACCAAAATTAGTGGGAATAGACACCAAAATTGTCATTTTTGGCCATTCACTTCAAGAAATAGAACTTTATAAATTTTTTAAGATGACGGCGGCGGCCATTTTGAAAAACGTCTAAAATAACAACTTTCCCGTCATTTTGGTGAGGTGTATGGGGGCTTATTTTTTTTAGCATCAGTTGCCCTTGTTAAATTCACTGAGAAACTTTGGTATCCTAAACACGGTCACGGAAGCTCTGAAAATGACTCTACTATAATTATACACATTACGTGATAGGAAAAATTGGTATTAATTTTCTTTTATCTAGAAGGTCTGGGGGGCCGTGTTTTAGCTTGAAGGGGGTCTGTGAGGAGTCTTTTTAATAACCCCTTATGTACCGGTGACGTCTGTTTAGTCTAATGTTAGCTATATTTAGACGATTTTGTGCAATTTAAAATGAATCCGTGGTAGTAAACGGGGGTAAGGGAGATAGTTCGAAGCCTGGTAATTGCTGGAGGTACTTTTTAACCTCAATAACATCGTCTAATAGTTGGCAGAATATAATCCAAAATACGTCGCCGGTACAGAAGAGCTTAAGCTCGAAGGGGGTCTGGGAGGTATTTATTAACTTGAAGGGGGTCTCTGGGGGTGTTTTATAGCTTAAAGAGGGTCTAGGGGTCGTATTTTAGCTTGAAGGGGGCTTTGGGTGTGTTTTTAAGATTAAAGGGGGTCTGGGGCGGGGGGGTGTTACAGCTTGAAGGGGGGCTGGGGGGCGTTTTACAGCTTGAAGGGGGGCTGGGGGGTTTAATAGCTTGAAGGGGGTCTTTGGGCTATGTTTTAACTTGAAAGGGGTCTGTGGGGAGTTTTTAAGATTGAAGGAGGCCTGGGGGCCGTGTTTTAGCTTGAAGGGGGTCTGGGGCCGTGTTTTAGCTTGAATTATGGGATGTCATGTTTTAGCTTGAAGGGGGTCTGGGGATGCTGTGTTTTAGCTTGAAGGAGGTCTGGGAGCCGTGTTTTAGGTTGAAGGGGGTCTGGGGTGTATAATAGCTTGACGGGGGTCTGGGGGTGTTTAATAGCTTGAAGGGGGTCTGGGGGATGTTTAATAACTTGAAGGGGGTTTGGGAGGTCGTGTTTTACCTTGAAGGGGGTGTGGGGGGTGTTAAATAGCTTGAAGGGGGTCTAGGGGCCGTGTTTTAGCTTGAAGTGGGTCTGGGTGCGGTTATTCAGCTTGATGGGGGTCTGGGGGTGTTTAATAGCTTGAAGGGGGTCTGGGGTTGTGGTTTAGCTTGGAGGGGGTATGGGAGGTATTTATTAACTTGATGGGGGTCTAGGGGAGGTGATTTAGCTTGAAGGGGGTCTGGGGGTATTTAATAGCTTGAAGGGGGTCTGGGGGTATTTAATAGCTTGAAGGGGGTCTGGGGGTGCTTAATAGCTTGAAGGGGGTCTGGGGGTGCTTAATAGCTTGAAGTGGGTCTCGGGGGTGTTTAATAGCTTGAAGGGGGTCTGGGGGTGTTTAATAGCTTGAAGGGGGTCTGGTGGTCGTGCTTTAGCTTGAAGGGGGTTTGGGGAGAGTTTTTAAAGATTGAAGTGAATCTGGGGGCCTTGTTTAAGCTTGAAGGGGGTCTGGGGGTGTTTAATAGCTTGAAGTGGGTCTGGGGGTATTTAATAGCTTGAAGGGGGTCTGGTGGTCGTGTTTTAGCTTCAAGGGGGTTTGGGGGGATTTTTTAAAGATTGAAGTGGATCTGGGGGCGTTGCTTTAGCTTGAAGATGGTCTGGGTTTTTTTAATAGCTTGAAGATGGTCTGGTGAGTTTTAATAGCTTGGAGGGGGTTTGGGGTGTTTAATAGCTTGAAGGGGGTCTGTGGGGTGTTTTTGAAGAAGGGCTAGGGACCCGTGACTTAGCTTGAAGGGGGTCTTGAAGGCGTTTTACAGCTTGAAGGTGGAGATTAAGAAGTACGAGATTGATATGGTGTGGATGTGGAGGAGTGTTACATAATGTGATAACCCATTATGTACCTGTGACATCATTTTTATTATATTAGGTGAAAGTATTGAGGGATAAGCCTTTACAATGGCACCTCGTATCTACATTCTACTTTTCCTATTTTTTTGAAGTGTGTAGAGAGGGGAGAAGGGGTGTTGGAGAAAGAGGAAGCTGTTGGAGTGGATTTCTTATGTGTGGTATTATTAGGTTGTTGTTGATGGATACGTGGACACCGAAAATAGTTCGTGGTGGTAGCCTACCTGTAAAGTGCGCGCCGCTAAAGTAAAATTCTAACAAAAATGGCTTAGATACTTGCATTCATTTTTGTTTTTATTCAAGATCAGACCGTAAAGTCTAATCCCACGTCTTTCTTGGTCTGCCCCTTGGTGCAGCTCCCTCCACGTTCACGGAATTACATCTTTTCACCCACCTTAGTTCATCCATGTCCAATCCATCCAAGCCTACTAGTACGTATCTAATCACTGATATTCTTGATACCTAACCTTCTCCTCAGCTCTTAATTATATATCCTATCCTGCAGTTTGGCCCCAAACATGCATCTCACCATTCTCATTACGTTCCATTCTGTTGATTCCATCTGCTTTGACAGGCCACGTTTCTGAAGCCTATGTCATTGCGCTTCTAACACATAAAGCGCAAACCTTTCCCTTCAAGGGAAATGGGAGTCTTCTCATGGTGAGTAGTGACAACAGTTCTCTGAACATTCCCCTGCCACATCTAATTTTGGCGATAGTGCCCCACCACTGGCGGAGTAGGTATCTCTCAATTAGCAAAATTTGTCCACCCATCTCCAGTGCCTATAGTTGCCAAAGTTAACACTCTCGAGCTAATCATTGATCACAAGCTCACCTTTGCATACTATGCATACAAATTTCTCAACTTCGGACTTCTTCATCGGTAGAGGAACCCCTTTCATCTAGTGCAGCGCTTCTTCCCATAGTGTACCCACTACCCAGCAGCGGCAAGCGCTATACCTTATTGAGTTTGCCCCAACCCCTTTTCTGCATACTTTACATGGGTTTACAGCACTTTTATCTACCTTTCCAAGCCCTAAGTTACTGTGTAAAACCTTGGTTTTATTTATATTTACTCTTAATCCTTTACTTACCATGCCCACTCTCCATCTTCTGAACTTGGCCTTGGCATCCCGCACACTATCTGCGATAAGTATTAGGTCATCTGCGTATAGCAGTTCCCAGGGGAGCCCAGCTCTAAAATCTCTAAATAGTGCTTCCAGAACCATAACAAAGAGAGGGCTTAACACTGAGGCCTGGTGGATTCCAATGCGAACTGTAAACTCCTCACTCAGTATACCTTTCACCCTCACTGCCGTTTGTGAGTCCTTGTTTTTTTGTTTAATATTAGTTTAACCAGACCACTGAGCTCCACAAAAGAACTCTCATAGGGCTGGCCCGAAAGATTCGATCAAAATATATAACTAAACAAGTCAAGATAGATAGGGAAGGGCAGGAGGGGAACAAATGGAGGAAGGTGAAGACACGCAGACATTTCTCGCCATTTCACCAGTTCAGCCGGACCACATGAGCTCCACATCAGAGCTCTTATAGGGCAGGGCCGAAGGATGAGGCAAGAACTGCTACACCGCAACACCAACCAAGAAGTGATCAAGGGCGAAATATGAAAGATCAGGTCAAAGGTTGAAACAAAAATTCACAGCGAGATGCAAAAAATGCATTACCGAAGGGAATCAAGTCAGTTCGGCCACAGCAGCAACCGAAGAGACAAAACGGGTCAGGAGTCAACTACCTAGCCAGGCCAGGGAAACATGAGATATAGGCTGCCCGAGGACAGCCAAATGGGACAGAATAAGAATAGAAGAGGGAAAACATAGAATGAGGAAAGAAAAACTACTCAAAACTAGTTAAGCTGATGACGAAAGCTCGAGGGGAGAAGGAGGGAAATAACCCTAGCCCTCCCCCATCAAGCCCCAGTCGCCTGCCCCGAAGCCCCCCAACCGCGCCAAAGGAGAGTAGTACCAGGGGGGGGGGGGGGGGGGGGTGAGTCCTTGTACATCTTCATTATCAAATATACCAACCACTCCTCTATACCAAGTTTTCTAATAGCCCACTGTACAACACCTCTGGGCACCTTTTCAAAGGCCTTCTTTAGGTCTACAAACAAAGTACAGATCCCTATCTTTAAGTAAACATCTTTTCTGCAGCTGCCTGACTATGAAAATAGCATCTATAGTACAACATTCTGGCATAAAATCGAATTGCATATCATCGATAGAGATGCTTTCCTTGATTATACCTTCAAAGACTTTCTCTCAGGCCTTCATGATTTGATCAAGTGTTTTCAGGCCCCTATAATTTCCGTCTAACGAATCCCCCTTACCCTTATATAAGTAGGCTACCTTTTACGCCATTCGTCTGGGATTCTTTCCTCTCTAATTATGGAGTTTAGTAGCTCAGTGACCAATCTCACTCCTAGGTCACCTGAGGCTTTTATCATCTCAGCGACAATGCCAAAGCAGCCTGCAGCTTTTCCATCCTTCATTTTATTTATTGTGCTGCTTACAACAGTTGGCGCTATCAGAGGAGGGGGGGGGGGGAGGCAAACATTGGCTTTTCATTACTAAGCTGCTCTATATTCCACTCCACATTGAGTAATCGTGCGTAGTGATAATAATAATAATAATATTTATTCAGTTAGCATTTTACAATGTTGGTACCATATAATTATGTTACAAATATATGACATGTACCAGCCTTGCATAATTCCAACTAAGGATAGCCCAATAAGGCCGTTAGGCGTATTTCCATTTGGGTCCTTGTGGGATTAGGTTAGCTGGGGAAAAAGGGGAGGATAAAAAAAAGTAGATACTTTAGAGAAAGTATTTCTAGGGGATTATTTTAAGATACCTTAACATCTTAAAATCTTAAAACTAATGGGGCTAAAAAGAGGAAGAGCAGGTACCAGAAAAACGACCCAACTCCCCTTAAGTGTGTGCATATGTTTCCTATATGTAAGAGCTGTGTCTGTACAGTTGGCCACATAAATTCGTACCTACTGCACGATTTTATTTGTGGAAGTACAAGTAGAATTATTAACTAACAAGAATGATTTGTAATAATACCATTAATCATCCATGTGCATTACTGTAACTAATGCATAACTAACAACACTTACAATACAATTAGACTATGTTTTCTTCCACACATAAATTTGTGGTGTGTGTACAAATACATGTGACACAACAACAAGTGTACGCATTTTTCGTCTAAGTCACCCCAATAATAAGAGTAGGACTATTTTCTTTGATTGCGTATCGTTTTCTTCTGATAACAAATAACGCAGTAACTATGATATAAATTATTATATTTTGAGATTTTGCCCCTTGAGGATTATGCCACGCTTTGACAGTTTATTCTGGCTATCATATGAAGATTTTATGCAGCCTAGGAAGAATCTGTGGGCATTAGAAGGGTAAAGACTATCTCAATAATCCCTCTGACCGCCATATGCCCTTAATTCCTAATCTGAATGAAATGGTTTGACAATAGCCCGAAAATATATAAAAGAAATGCGTCACTGTATCTTAAAAGGGTTAACAAGCTGTGCATTTACCTTTACACTTAAGGGGGGATGGGCCGGTTTTCTGAACCACTTCCCTCATGTTTAGCCCCATTAGCTAACCTTCTTGCAGATATTTTCTCCACGGCCCAGAGGTGAGCACGCTCGCGTGTGAATCTGAAAGACCCGGGATCGAATCCCTGCCACGGCGGACATTTAGTGGGTGCGGTAGTACGTCCTAGCATGTTTCACATGCTTGCACCAAGTCAGGGGACATCCTGACGACGTATACAGACAAAAACACACATAACAAAGCCACTCCAACACCTTCCTCTCTCTCCAACACCCCTTCTCCCCTCTCAACACTCTTCTCTGAGCTATTGCCGATAAAAATGGCATGTTCAGTCCTGTACAGAATCGTAAGATTCAGAATCGTAAAGATTCCAGGACGAGCTCATCAGCGGCGGATCCCCAGATCGACCGTGGTGATTGTCACCTAAACATCTACAAAACAAACTCAATCTTAGATGAAATAAATCAAGATGTCCCTGTACTTAATTTTAATTCGCCTGAAATTCCCTCACTTAAGATCCACACCAGACATGTCAAAACTATTTTGCAGAATCTCTCAGTAGATAAGGCTCCTGGTCCAGATGAAATTCCTCCAATAGTATTTAAGAATTGCTCCTTGGTGCTCGCTCCTGTATTGGCAAAATGTTTCCGGCTGTGTACTCATACCTCATGCTTCCCAGTACCCTGGAAAGAAGCAAACATCCATCCAGTTCCTAAAAAAGGTGCCTCTTCAGATCCATCAAACTACAGACCAATAGCTATAACTTCCACTCTTGGCAAAGTCTTTGAAATTATATTAAATAATCACATAATTAAGCATCTGGAGAATAATAAATTAATCAGTGATAGGCAATATGGTTTTAGACAATGTCGATCAACTCCAGACATTCTTTGCCTTCTTACGCATCAAATCAACCAAGCTACAGACCAACATGGTGAAACACATACAATAGCACTGGATATATCAAAGGCATTGATAGAGTCTGGCATCAATCCTTATTGTCGAAGATGTCACACTACGGCCTTGCATCATTAGTTCCACTAATTTCTTCTTATCTTCATAACAGAAAAATATGTGTAATGGTAGATGGCCTTTATTCTCAATTTCACTCAATAAATGCTGGTGTTCCCCAGGGATCAGTTTTGGCCCCAACTCTGTTCCTCATTCATATCAATTATCTCATATCTACCACTCATAATCCAATACATTCCTACGCAGATGACTCAACACTCCACAGTTCCTTCACATTTACCAATTCTTTCACCCAACCCGATCTTATAAATTCAAAAATAAACACTGCAATTTCTCTGAACCAGGACCTTTCTAGAATTAATGAATGGGGACAAGAGAATCTAGTTTCCTTTAATGCACAGAAAACCAAGTACATTCAATTGTTCCGAGGAACTTGCTTCAATTGTGCCGCCTCTCCACATCTTTCTCCGTAGAACTAGGGCAGCTGAGAACGCCCATGAATTTACACTTTCTCCTCCACAATGCAGAACTTCTGCTTATCAAAATTCATTTATCCCCAGAGCTACTACTCTTTGGAATTCACTTCCCTCGAATTGCTTTCCACAAACTTACAATCTACAAATGTTTAAATCCAGTTGTTACAAACATTTTATGAATGGAGGATGCCTTTAGGCACATGGACCTTTTTGTTTTATCTGTGTTTTTCCTTCCTCAGTTCATTGTCTCTTAAAAAAATAAAAATAAAAAAATAAAAAAAATTCAGATGTTAAGATCTTTGCCCATTAGTTAGTCAATTTTAAGACCTTTTGCCCCATTTAGTCGTCAATATTTAGATCTTTCGTGCTATTTAGGTGTCGATTTTTTTCCCTGGCGAACGATAGTGAGCCTGTAATATTGGAAGAACCGGCCTACCGAAAAATTTACAAATTAATCTAGAAGGGAGATCTAATGGATGTTTTTTTTTTTTTTAATGTGATGGAGGTCTAGGGAGGAAACTAGAAAAATAATGAATACATGCAAAAATAGCCCAAAAAGTGAATCATCTCCCCTTAAGTTGAGGAATCAGACCCACAGCATAAATGTTCTTGGGCAGTATAATGTGAGGGGGATTAAAGGGTTTGAAGACTTGAATGGATAAAGGAAGGAATACAGGAAAATTAACATGACATTGCATTGTTTTGACCTTTTTATCACCTCCATAGACATAATAGGAACTGTGAATTACGATTTTAACTTTGGAAGTGATAAAATGGTCAAACATCCAAATTCATGTTAAGGGGAGACTGGCCGCTTGTTTGGTCTATTAATTTATGTATTCATATGTTTTTTAGTTTCCTCCCTAGACCTCCATCAAGCTTAGAAAAACGCCCCCTAGACCCCCCTTCAAGATAAATTTGTAAATTTTTCGGTAGAAAAATGTCCCGGCCGAAGGCCGTTTCTTCTTAAAATTGCAGGCTCGCTATTGCTCGCCAGGAAATAATCGACACCTAAATGGCACGAAAGGTCTTAAAATTGACAACGAAACGGGGCGAAAGGTGTTAAAATCGCCAAACTAATGGGCCGAACGTCTTATAATCTCAAAACGGGGCGTAGTCACATCTCCTACACAACTACAAAAGTTGGAGTACTACCATACACCCTACACATAGTTGGAGTACTACCATACACCCTACACATAGTTGGAGTACTACCATACACCCTACACATAGTTGGAGTACTACCATACACCCTACACATAGTTGGAGTACTACCATACACCCTACACATAGTTGGAGTATACCATACACCCTACACATAGTTGGAGTACTACCATACACCCTACACATAGTTGGAGTACTACCATACACCCTACACATAGTTGGAGTACTACCATACACCCTACACATAGTTGGAGTACTACCATACACCCTACACATAGTCAGTCATATTTCCTACACAAAAACAAGTATCCAGCACATTTCCTACACCAAAACTGAGTACCCAGCATATCTCCTACACCAAACGGTGCATCCGGCATAACTCCTACAATTATACTGTCATATCTCTTACAATTCTGATACTAAGTACCCAGCATATCTCCTACACCACACGGTGCATCCGGTATAACTCCTACATCCGGCATAACTCTGTAAAATACAGAATACAATAAAAAAGGATTTCGCCGGTACAGAAGGGGTTAATTTGTGTATATATCTATAAATAATCGTATGTGCTTGGAGGATGACTTTCATGAAATAGTCCACAACTTTAACACCAGAGGAGTCCAAGAGTTATTGCGACTACCATACTGCAGAACCTCACATGTAAATTTGTAAAACCGTGTGTCACCTAGCAATAAATATTTACTTACACCTATTATGCTAGCTACATTGAGCTTTGCTTAGCTAGCTATATCTGCCAATTATTAAACAACTATGTAAATATATTACCGGTATCCTATAATATTCATGTATTTTTATTTTTGGCAATACAAAATCAATCAATCAATGTAATCAATCAGTTAATTATCTTAGCTACCATAAACCTTCATGCCTAAGCTTCATAAAATCGTCTAAGGCTCCTTCCCGTATACACGGCAGTGTAGGAAATGTGACCGTATAGATTTGTGTGTGTAGGAGATATGCTGTATCTCTGTAGGAAATATGTCACTACACTGAAAACTGTGTAGGGGATAATTATGCACTGTATGTGTAGGAAATATGTCATTACTCTAAAAACTGCTAAATTTGTAGATGTGACGTGTAGGAAATACGCAGTATACAGGGTGTAGGAAATGTGGCGCACTCCCCTCAAAACTAGTGGGGCTAAGCATTAGGGAGAAGGGGGTCCAGAAAAACGGTCTTCCTCCCCTTAATCCTCTGACTTCCACACACCCTTCCTAATCTAGGAAGGGTATGAGAGGGATGATTGAGATTTTTTTTTTTTTTTACTTTTTTTACTGCTAGCCTTTTGAGTACCAGCGACGTATTTTATATCATATTGTAGGTATATTTAGACAATAGTGTGCAGCTTAGGAAGGATCTGTGGGTATTATAATGATAACGACTGTCTCAATTAACCCTCTGACTTCCATACACCCTTCCTAATCTAAATAAATTCGTCTAATAGAAGCCAGAATATAGTTAAAAGAACGGCATCGGTAAACAATTGTTTAAGGGGAGACTGGGCAGTTGGTGGAGATAGTTTGAAACCTTATTATTGCTGGAGGTCCTTCCTAAGCTGAAGAAAATAATCTAATAGTTTCCAGAACATGATAAAATGGACGTCCCTGGTACTAAATGGGCTAGAGAGCCTTGGGAAACTGAATATATTTGTTCAACCCCTTCTATACCGGAGACATATTTTTCATTTGATTTCAGCTACATTTAGACGATTCTATGAAGCTTAGGAAGGATATTTAGTAGCTAAAAGGATTAATCGAGAGAATCTGTAGCTTGTTCATGGTTCGACGTCCTTCCTAAGCTGAGTTAAATAATGTAATAATTGTCAAACTATAATGGAAAGGACGTCACCGGTACAGTTACTAGGGTTAAGAAGGATCTGTGGTAGTAAAATTAGTTAAGGGAGCCCACCTCACTCTTCCTCTCTCTTTGGCTTGTATCCATTCGGCCCCATTGAACCTACTGTTTTAAGACGTTTACCCCCATCCAGGTGTCAATATTTTCCTGGCGAGCGGTAGCGAGCCAGCATATATTTATTTTTGTTTTGACAGCAAGTTAAATTTGTACATTTTTCGATAGAAAAATGTCTCCAGCGAAGCCGGATTTCTCCATACCAATGCTGGCTCGCTATCGCTCGCCAGGAAGAAATTGACACCTGAAAGGGGATAAACGTCTTAAAACAGTTGGCTGAATGGGGCCAAATGGATACAAGCCAAGGAAAGAGAGAAAAGGAGAGAAAAATAAAAAAAGCCGGTGACCCCCCCTTAAGGGAGATCATAGTTTGAAGCCTTAAGTTAGTTGCTGGAAGCCCTTTTATAAACTGTATACAATCGCTTCATAGTAGCCAGCATAAAGTTAAGAGGACGTCATCGGTAATACATTCGTTTAACCACTTCTGTACCGGCGACTGAGTCTTTTTGTATTTCATCCTAGCTGTATTTAGAGGATTGTGTGCGGCTTAAGAAGGATCTGAGGTAGTATAAAGGGTTAAGGGGGGATAGTTAAGTTTTTGGGAGATTTTTGCATTTGTTCATTATTTTTCTAGTTTCCTCCCTAGACCTCCATTAAATTTAAAAACACATCCATTGGACTCCCCTTCAAGATAAATTTGTACATTTTTCGGTTGAAAAATGTCCCGGCCGAAGGCCGATTCCTCTTAATATATCAGGCTTTCTATCGCTCGCCAGGATAAAATCGACACCTAAATGACACGAAAGGTCTTAAAATTGACAACGAAATAGGGCGAAAGGTGTTAAAATAACCAAACTAATGGGCCGAACGTCTTATAATCTGAAAACTAATGGGGCTAAACACGAGGGAAAAGGGGGGGGGGGGGGGGGGGCATAAAAACGAGCTATGTCCCCTTAATAGTATAACACGGTAGCCAGAATAAAGTTAAGGGGGGATGGGCTGGTTTTCTGGACCACTTTCTCCCTCATGTTTAGCCCCATTAGTTTTCAGATGTTAAGATGTTTGCCTCATTAGTTAGTCGATTTTAAGACTTCTCACCCCATTTCTCCGTCAATATTTAGACCTTTCGTGCTATTAGGTGTCAATTTTTTCCCTGGCGAACGATAGTGAGAATGTAATGTTGGAAGAATCGGCCTTCGGCCGGGACATTTTTCGGTAGAAAAATGTACAAATTAATCTACAAGGGGGATCTAATGGATTTTTTTTAAATTTAATGGAGGTCTAGGGAGGAAACTAGAAAAATAATGAATACATGCAAAAATCGCCCAAAAAGTTAACCATCCCCCCCCCCCCCCCTTTAAAAGGACGTCATCGGTAATAATGTTTTTAAGGAGAGATAGGCCGTTTTTCCTGCAACCCCCCCCCCCCCCCCCTTCTCCCTCGTGTTTAGCTAAGGCCACCTCTAAATCGAGGCCACCGAGAGTACTCTCGGTGGCCTCGTCTAAATGGCCTTGACCCAGGTAGCCTACACCTATAGGGCCCCAGAGTCCAGAGAATATTATGGTCCCTTAAGGGGAGATGGACCATTTTTCTGGTCACCCTTCTTCCTCCTGTTTAGCCCCATTAGTTTTCAGATTAAAAGACGTTCGGCCCATTAGTTTGGCGATTTTAAGACCTTTCGCCCCATTTATTTGTCATATTAAGACCATCCGTGCCCTTTAGGTGTCGATTTTTTCCTGACGAGCGATAGCGAGCCTGTTATTGTGGAGGAACCGGCCTTCGGCCGTGGCATTTACCAACAATTTACACATTAATTTCGAAGGTGGATTTAATGGATGTTTATTTAAGCTTGATGGAGGTCTAGGGAGGAAACTAAACAATAATAAAAAGATAAAACAATAATCAAATAAATACACCCCCCCTCACCCCTTAACCCTGCCCAGGCCAACAATACCTAAGATACCGGAAATGGACTCGGGTACAATGGACAGGCCTGGATCAGCCTTGGATGTACGGTAGCGCTAATAAGTCATGTCTCAGCTGTCATTACGTTTCGCTCTCTCTGTGCTGTATTAATGTCTGTCAGATGTTGAATAGGGTGGGTAAGTGTAGGAACATGTTTGTGTATTTCACTCGATATGAAGAAATGAAGCTTAAATATTGCTGATAGCAATTATTGATCAAAACATCTTGGTGCCGAGACATCACTTATTAGCGCGACTGTACGGTAGCGCTAATAAGTCATGTCTCACCTGTCATTACGTTTCGCTCTCTCTGTGCTGTATTAATGTCTGTCAGATGTTGAATAGGGTGGGTAAGTGTAGGAACAAGATTGTATATCTCAATAAAAAAGAAGAAATCATATGTAAATATTGTCGATACCAAATATTGATCTAAATATACTTGGTGCCGAGACATCACTTATTAGCGCCACTGTACATAGGCTCGTTTGTGCTGTTTATGAGTTCATATTGGACAACGAGTTTTGTCATGTCACTATATAACACAAGGGACTGGAGTTCTCGAAAAGAGGCTCCAGTCCTGACGCGATTCTTTACTTACAGTGTCCTGGCTTAATAATCCAGAAGGGTTGATAGCCTCTGAAGTCCTATTTTAACTAAACAATTAATGTAAAACACAAATCCAGGCCCCTTTACACTATGTAGTCCGACGTTTTGTGGGTTATTATGTTTTGTTTAATTATTAATGAGGAATTTCCTTGCTTTTGCCATTTTTGAGCAATGTATTTATGTCCCCTTGGCTAAAAATAATAACGCCTTCCCAACTTCCTTCAAACTAAAAGAAAATGGCCACCCAGACTCCCTTCAAGCTAAATTTGTATATGATTCGATAGAAAACTGTCCCGGCCGAAGGCTAACTTATTTAAAAACTGCAGGCTCGCTATCGCTCGCCCAGAACAACTCGAAACCTGAATGGGGTGAAGTGCAGTATTATCGCCAAACTAATGGGGTGAAACGTCTTAAACTATCTAAACTAATGGAGCGAAGAATGAAAGGTTAAAAAAGCCTCCCTTCGGACCAAATAGGGTTATATATCACATCACCCCCAGCCCTTGTACGTACCAGGTTCACGTGTTGGTAACTGTACACATTATGGGTATGAAAGGGATATTAAGGGGGTAGTGCTGTGTTGCTGTGCTGGTGGTGTAATGGTTTAGGTGCTTATGTTCTGGGTGTGGTGTCCCGAGTAAGAATCCCGGGAGGACCATATGCTTTCATTAGTTTATTCAAGTGCATTGGGGCTTGTAATTGATGATTAATGTTAAGAACGGGGTGTTACTTATTTATTAATTATTTTTTAGTTTCCTCGCTAGACCTCCATCAAGCTGAAAGAAAACACCCCCTAGACCCAGACCCTCTTTCAAGATAAATGTGTACTTTTTCGGTAGAAAAATGTCCCGGCCGAAGGCCGATTCCTCTTAATTTACAGGCTCGCTATCGCTCGCCAGGAAAAAATCGACACGTAAAATCTTAATGTTGACAAATAAATAGGGCGAAAGGTCTTTAAATAGCCAAAATAATGGGCCAAACATCTTAAATTTTGAAAAATTGTGGGGCTAAACATGAGGAAGACCAGAAAAACTACCCATCTCCCCTTAATTAGCCCTATTTGGCCCTATTGTACCAGGGTCACGTGTTGGCTACTATACCTCGGTCAAATACATTATGGGTATGTAAAGGGTCATTCATGTGTCCATAATAATATACATTTATATGTATTTTTATTATCTTTTCTTAGTTTCCTCCTTAGACCTCCATCAAGCTAAAAAAAAAAAAAAAAAAAACCCTCCTTCATGATAAATTTGTACATTTTTCGATAGGAAAATGTCCCGGCGGTTCCTCTTAAATTACAGGCTCGCTATCGCTCGCCAGGAACAAATCGACACCTAAATGACACGAAAAGTCTTGATATTGACAAAGAAATGGGGTGAAGTCGTAAAATCTCTAAACTAATGGAGCGCAACAGGGAAGGTCCAAGCCCTCGGACCACATAGGGTTATGTCACGTCACCCCCAGCCCTTGTACGGTTGGCCAAATAAGTCGTGTCGCCGCTGTCATTAAGTTTTACTCGCTGTGTGCTGTATTAAAAGAGTATGGAAAGTTCCAGTAACTTAGAATTGGGGAGGGAGACACAAGTGTGTGTGTGTGTGTGTGTGTTGGCGGGGGTGGGGGGGGGAGATAAGGGGTGAATACTGGTGGAAGGGAACACGGGTGTGGGGAATCAGGGGGGAAGGCGGGAGGGGAGGGGTGAGTTCAGGGGACCCAACAGAACACCGTTTTTTCTCCTGGTAAAACAGGGGAGAGAGATGACCACCTGAGCCGGAACATATGCTATTAACTGTACATTTACCATCAGCTGGAAAAAATATACTATAACTGAGCACGATGAGTATGTTGTAATATAAGTTATATTTATAAATCTACCTACCTACCTACCTTGTAGTTTCGGCGTCTTCACCTCTGTAATTTAGATAAATGTATTTATTTAAAGCACACCTTGAACCTATATTTATCTGCATTAGTTATCAGATTTTAAGACGTTCGGCCCATTAGTTTGACGATTTTAGGACTTTTCACCCCATTTATTTGTCAATATAATTTTGGTGTCAATTTTTTTCCTGTAAGAGATAGCGAGCCTGTAATATAGTGGCAACTGGCCTCCGGCCGGGACATTTTTCTATAAAAAAAAATACACAAATAAGGGGAAGCTGACCATTAATTTGACCCCCCAGCCCAAATTTCACGATAAAATGTGACCACCCCGAGCCAAAAATGTATTATATATATATATATATATATATATATATATATATATATATATATATACTGTATATATTATTATGTTCCTTCCAACAACCAACTATACTCCTAAAATCGATTAATGAAATTTACAAATTATATTATTATTATTATTTTTTTCTAAAATGCTTCTTTCTTACCTGGTTATCTTACCTGGTGGGCCACCCGATCCGGCGTCCAGCCAAAATTCTGACTGGAGGGAGGGGTGTGGCCCAAAACAATAGTCGGGTACGCCAGTCAAATTTGCAAATTATCAGACCAAAAGAAAAATAACGGTAATGGTTGACTGATTTAGTGTACCTTACACAAGAGTTAGTTTAAAAAGAAGTTCATGACTTCAAATAATAACATACTAGATAAGGACTAACATGGGCTTACAGCTTTAAGGGACAATGGGGAAAGGAGGTGGGGTTGATTTGTATATCAAGTATTAATAAAGTTGAACAAGGAGTCTCGTAAAGCATCCTGGAGTCTGGATTTAAATGAGTTAATTAAGAGAGGGAGCATCAACTACATGGTCAGGAAGAGAATTCCACTGCTGGACAACACGGCAAGAAAAAAATCATCTGCGGGCCTCAACCTGAGAATATTGCACTTGAATTTTGAAACTGTGGCCTCTAGTGCGGCCAACATTGGGAGAAAGGACAAAGAGATCTTCAGGTTTAACAGAGGACAGACCATGGAAAATTTGGTAACAGTAGATCGAATCGCACCTTAATAGTCTACCCTTAGCTGAATACAGATTCAGGTTATTGAGTCTGTCAGAGTAGGAGAGCTGGTTGAGACCATGGGCCTGCTTAGACCACCTACGTTGCACAGATTCAATCAGTTTGACATCACCAATATAACCTGTATTCCAAACTGGAGAAGCAAAATCAATAACAGGGCGAACATCACTTGTAAATAATGTAGTCATAAATTGAGCAGAACGACAAATGGTGGACTTAAATAGGTTTGATGCGACTCCTCCGGCCTTAGCTACAGTAAGTCTGGTGTGTTGGTGAAATTTTAAGTCAGAGTCGACTGTAACACTCAGATCCTAGTGAGAAGTGGAGCGTTTAATGGGTACACCTCCTAGTGTGTATAGGTCATGGGCAGCATCGTTTGCACGGGATCGGGAGAATCTTATATGTACACACTTTTCAATAGATAATTTGAGACCCCAAGACAAGGAGGTGAAACATATCAAAGTACGGCTGGACGGCAGCAGTAAAGCTTGCTATTATCTGTGCTGAACGGTCATGTTTGGGATCAAAGTTGTTCATGTGATGGCTGAGGCGTTGTGACAATTCTACAAAATCCCGTAGACCAGGAGTGTTCGTCTCTTCCTGGGGTTCATCTTCTTCTCTGTGTTCTTCCTCTGCCTCCTCATCCTCTTCCAAATCCTGCAGTAGGTCCTCGGCATCAAGCTCCTATGGTGGCTGAATCAAACCATGAATATCTTCTGGCCCCACTTCATCCATCCCGGGCACACGTTTGGCAACCTCGACTGCTCTCTCCACCACTGCTTCAAGCCTGACTGGCTCATCAGGTAAATCCAGCTTGTGCCCAGGTAACCCCTCTAGAACATTCCTCCAGGCATGGTGGATTGTAGCTCTTGTGACATCAGCCCACGCTTCCACCATCGTATCCACTGCGTTCTTAATATGAAACCTTTTCCAAAATGCATGAACTGTCATAGCTGCTCCGTCGGCGGGTTCCTGTTGCTGTTGTTGTCGTTGTTGTGGAGGCGAGTTTGGTGCAGGTTCTTCGAGTGGTGGGGGAGAGTCAGGGGCAGATTGTTCTTCGACTGGTGGGAGAGAGTCAGGGATTGATTCATCGTCCGATATCTGTAGCAGTTCTTCTTGGGTGTCAGTGGCAGTGGCAGTGTCGAGCATCAGGAAAGTTTTAGTGGAGTACGCACCCTTAAAGCACGCTATCACCTCCTGGTCAAGGGGTTGTAGCAGGGATGTAGTGTTGGGGGGCATGAACATCACTTTTACGTTTGGGTGCCGATCAACCAACAATCTGGAATGTCCTGGTGCGTTGTCAAGCAATAACAGTGCTTTAAAAGCAATGTTTTGGCGGGTACAAAATGTTTCTAAGTCCTTCACAAAATAATTATCGAACAATTCGAGGCTCAACGCTGACGACATCCAGGCCTTTTTGTTGCTCATCCAATGAACATTTAACTTGGCCATGTCCATGTTGCGATAAGGCCTTGGGCGCTTTGCCTTATGGATGATTAGAGGCTTCATCTTGCAGGTTCCGGAAGCATTGCAGGTCAATAAGATGGTTACACGTTCTTTGCCTATTTTGTAGCCTCTTGCTGCCTTCTCCTTGCGAGAAATGTAAGACCTTTTAGGCATTTTCTTCCAGTTGACTCCCGACTCATCGCAGTTGAAAATTTTATCCAAGTTGTAACCATCGGCCACAATAACCTCACATAAGAAAGCAGGGAATTCGTTGGCTGCAGCATGGTCGGCGCTTGCTGCCTCTCCTGTTATACGAACACCTTTCATTTTGTTTAGTTTATTGAAAGACACCAACCACCAAGCAGATGCCTTAAAGGGTTTGGGGTTCTGTACATTGTTCATTCGAGCCACTGCTGCATAATATTTCTTCGCCTTTTCTCTGATCATCCGTCCGTCTGTCGGCACATGATTCTTATTTTGCCTCTCCAAATAACGCACCATCAGCTTCTCTGTCTTCTTTAGGATGACATTTCCCACTTTAATCGACGCTTGAGTACCCTCTGCAGGGTTTCCCTTCATAATGTTAGCAATCTTCTCTGTCTTTTCAAATGGTGCGAATTGTACTCTCGTTCACATCGTGTCGTTTTGCCAACTTAGCTCGTCTCTTTCCCTTCTCTAACTCCTTCACGATGTCATAATTCTGTGCGTACGTAAAGATACGGCGCTTCTTGGGCGGTGAGGTTAAGTCTCAGAAAAAAAGGCACCTTGAGAACCACGGTCTGTGTTACAACACACGCGGGGGGGGGGGTGGGGGTTTGGTACGTGTGGCGAACAATGGTGGAACTGGAGAAGGACGCTGGGAAGGGAATAAAATACCCGGACGAGCCGCAAGTGACGTCACTGAACCAGGGAAGGAGACGGAACAGCCTCGCCCGGCCCAGGAGAGAAAACTGCCCAGCTGGACCCCACGCCAGTGTAAGTATTGACCATGTTAGCAAAATTTTTTATATTTTGGGTGTACCGCGTGCCACCAAAACCGTGTTTCCAAAACACGCGTTACCAGAGGACCAACTGTATATGGACAAGGACATCAAAGTACTGTACAGTATATAGAGAAATTTCTTTCAATACGTGAGCAGAGATACCATCACATCCTGGACACTTTTTTTTTTTTTTTTTAAGGATTAAATATTGTTATTGACTTCTATAGTGTCGGTTTGCTTAAAAAATATTGAACATTGAAATTTTTTTGTTTACAGTATATACAGTATACCTTGTATATAGAAGGGCAGGAAGACCTCCATTGAGATGGAGAGACTGTGTAAGACAAGCTTTGGATGATAGAGGAATGACTATAGATCAGGCAAGAGAAGTGGTAATAAACAGGAATGAATGGAATGCTTGTGAATAGACGAGTGAACATGTGGTCATTTGGGGGAAGGGGTCGGGCGCAAGTTGGACTAGATAATACTCCATCAGGCGCCTGACCCGGGGAGACGATTAATATGAAGGGTGCGCCTGGAAGTGTGGTGGGCGGGCTTGTGGTGGTAGGGCTTCGCTGCATGTCTGCCTGCCAAGATCGGAACCGCTCCGGGTGGTCGGGATCGAGAGTGCTTGGAGGGACCTTGGTGACCTTGGTGACCCTGGTCTCTGGGTCTTCTCCCGGATGACCTAGATGTGTGTGAATTTGTATTTTGCCTTTGTATGTTCATTGTTTTCTGTTGTGTTTTGTGTTGTCCCTGTTCTTGCTCCGTCTTGAGTCGCCCCCCCCCCACCCCCCCCAAAAAAAAAAATGGGAAAAGTGGGGATTGGGCCTGAGTAAATAGATATAGATAAATATATATACAGTAATTAGTTTAACCAGACCGAGTTCCAAAAAAAGAACTGTCATAGGGTTGGCCCAAAGGATTAGAACAAGATGGACAACTTATCAAGTCAAGATAGATAGGGAAGGGCAGGAGGGGAACAAATCTATGAAGGGGAAGACACGCAGACATTTCTCGCCATTTCATCAGTTCAGCCGGACCACATGAGCTCCACAGCAGAGCTCTTATTGGGCAGGGCCGAAGGATGAGGCAAGAACTGCCACACCGCAGCATCAACCAAGAAGTGATCAGGGTGAAGAATGAGAGATCAGGACTAGGGTAGACAAAAATCACAGCGAGATGCGAAAAAATACACTACTGAGGGGAATCAAGTCAGCCCGGTCACGGTAGCGACCGAAGAGAAAAATCAGGTCAGGAGCCTGCTACCTAGGCAGGCCAGGGAGGTCTGTGATATAGGCTGCCCAAGGATAACCGAATGGGACAATAAGAATCGAAGGGGAAAAACATAGAAAGAGGAAAGAAAAATTACTCAAAATTAGTCAAGCCGACGACGAAAGCTCGAGGGAAGACGGAGGGAAATAACCACAACCATCCCCCATCAAGCTCCAGTCGCCGGCCCCGAAGCCCCCCCAACCGCGACAAGGAGAGTAGTAGCACGGGGGAGCTGGTGGCATAAAAAGTGAAAATGTTTTATTGATATGTTGTATTGGTGCATTAAGCTTTGATCCAATTTGAGCAAAGAACGTATTAAAGCCATTACAGTACTTATTATTTTTTTGTCTGTCTCAGCTTTATCGTTAATCATAAATTTACTTTGCTGATAAGATGAATTTATGCTCATTGATTACCTCTGTTATGAGTTCCCAAGATTTCTTTATGTTTCCAATATTCATCTTGAAAAGATTATCATAATTTTTTTCCGCTATACGTAATAGTTTCTGGAAAAGAAAATTGTAATCAGGATACCTATTTTTGTTTGTTTTTTTGTAATGTAGGATACTTTATTGATATGACATATAGCTTATGTATATTTTTATTTGAGTTCTTTAATCCAGGTGTAAGCCATGTTTTTCTATTGTGATAACCAATTTTTATACTTACAAGTGGAAAACATTCATTAAAATATTTTGCAAACATAGTAGGCTATGAAAGGATGAGAACGCTACCTGGGTATTATTAATGTTCAAAATATCCCTTAATTTTTCACCTCTTAATTTATTTTTGAACCTGAATATATTATTTTGAGTATACAATCTTAAGGATTAGATAGATAAATAGATTGACTTCTATAGTGTCGGTTGGTTTTAAAAATATTGAACATTGACAAGCCGGTGGCATAAAGTGTGAAAATGTTTTATTGGTATGCGGTATCGGTATCGATGCATTAACCCTTCCAGTATCGGTGTCGTATAATTTATTTGATTTCAGCTGCATTTAGACGATTTATGATGCTTAGGAAGGATATATGGTAGCTAAAAGTATGGAATGAAATAGTTTGTTGTATTTTAATTGGTAGATGTCCTTCCTCAGTTGAATACAATTGTCTAATAGTTAGCAAAATATAACAAAAAAGACGTCGCCGGTACAGTAGGGGTTAAGCTTTGATCCAATTTAAGCAAAGAACGTATTAAAGCCATTATTTATTATTTTTTTGTATGTCTCGACTTTACCGACTTTACCAGCCGTCCGGCTGGCTCAGTCGATAGCGTCACTGCTTCCCATCTTGCAGTCTCGCGTTCAATCCCCGCTCAGATTGAAAAGTTTTTCTGAGATATAGCCGGCGGTTACCGTCTCCCCATGAGCAAGGGGGATGGGTAATGGTCTCCGGTTGATTAAAGAAGTGTTAACACTTAAAGAGCGGGGCCCGACTTAAGTCTGTATATAAAAAGCAGCAAGTTAGGAGCATTATTAAGGCTTTTATAGGGTTAAAATTGAGTGCAAATGGCCGGGAGCGCAGCAGGCCACACGGCCGACACCCAGGGCTTACCGCCGCCCACTGACTCACGCTCCCTCTGTTCTCGAGAGGCCGGCAGTGTAGCCAGTAGCGAGAGTAGCTGGAAAATATATGCAGCTATACGCTAAACTCCCATGTTAGTGGTAGCACTGCATGAAAACGACGAGTGCTACGTAGCTCGTTCTGGTCTCATTTTGAAGCTTGTAGGGCCTATTTTTTTGCTGAATACATTTCTTTTCATGCAGATACTTGATTGATCATTCAGGAGGGCCTGAATATGCCCAAAATAGCCCAAAACCCCCTGCTAGACGAGGGTTAAGAGCTTGAGAATCCTCAAAGGAGGAGATACGGGCGCTATATAAATAACTAGACGATTATTATTATTATTATTTATATATGTCACTCTGCTCACAAACTTTATTTCTAATGATGAAAATTAGGAAAATGGTCAGATATGTCCGTGCACAATATACCATTGAGCAATATTTTATCTTGTTTGGTTACAAAACATATTATCTATGAGAGTTTGGGAGTCATTTTTTATCTGTGTCGGTTTATTTATTAGGGGTAAAATAAGAATAGGAAAACATATTTTCAATAAAATTAATGTAGATGTAATTTAGGGTGATGACCATTTAGTATGTTTATAATAAAATCCCCCATTATGTGTATGGTTTTCTGTTTATCTTTGAATTTTAGATAAAATGTTGTTTAGGTAGTCCAAAAATGATCCCCCACTCGCATTAGGTGGTCTATAAATTAGCCCTATAATATTATTCTATGTTTTAACATTACTGTCTATTTCTACAAAAAGCATTTCTATATTGTTATTCATTATAGTTAGGTTGTGTCTTGGTATGGGGCACAGGTCCTTCTTAACCCCTCCAATCCCAGAGACGACTATAGCCGTCAGTAGATAAGTAACTCCCCAGTCCCAGCGACGGATATAGCCGTCAGTAATGTACTTTCCTTGTAACTGCCTGTACAACCCTGTACTTTTTGTTTTCTCTCTCTCTCAGCTTATATAAGACCCACTGAAGAGTGAGAGAGCCAGTCTTGCCTCATATCTGGAGGTTGAAAGGTGGTCTCTCCTGTCATTTTGGCCACAGTCCTTGGGACTGCTGGTGACTTTTATTACTGTATCCTCTGGTACTCAACGGGTTAATATAGAGCGATATGTGTAGCCTATGTAGTATGGATCATGTATGTATGTATTAAGTAATAAGTCCTCTATACAGTTACTGTGCATTATATTTTGCATGTATGTATGCTGCATATATGTGTGTATGTATAAATTCTCTACAGTATACTGTGCATTAATTTTTTGTTTATCTTTGATATAGACACTAGAAGTACCACCTATGATCCCAAGTGAAACCTTGGTAGGGATAATTGCCTAAGATTATAACCCTGTTACTTTTATGTCCTCAGGATTGTCACATAATTATCATATTCATTATTATTATAGCCAAAATTACCATTCTCCAAAATACATTTGATGATTTGAAAAAAACAAAAATTATAAGATTCCCTGGTTATCATTTAAAAAAAGGTCTTTCTTATTTTATACAATCTATCTGTTAGTATGAATTTCACATTACAAGCCAGGATTATTACCATTCTACTGTACACTCAAATGCAAATTTTGCCCTTTCAAGAAATATTTTTGTTTTAACCAAAGATCACTATCTCTCTATTGTTCACCTTTTGGACTATTTTGAATATCATCTAAATAGTTAATATATGTCTCTCAATAGGCCTAAAAATGCCTCTAAAAGTGGTTCATTTCTAAAAAACAAAATCTTCTGGCAGGGGGGCTTACAGAGAGAGGAGCATTAACTTAATTTAACACTTGAACGATGTAGGATTAGCAGTATCAGTGAAGTGATGTGCACTAGCCAACTTGGTTGGTTTGGACACTTGGAGAGAATAGATGATCAGTGCTGGGTGAAGAAATGCCAGACTGTGAACGTGGGGGGAGCTGCGTGTAGGGAAAGACCTAGAAAGAAGATCAGGTACTCCAGTTCGATCTCAAACTAAAGAACTTGACTACAGTTACCTGAAGTTATAACAAATGTAATTGAGATATATTTGTATGTAGATGACACCAAGCTATATAGAAGAGTGAGGAGTAAGGAAAACGTGGGTTTGCTTCAAGATGTGGAGTGCATGAAGGGATGGCCTGAACATTGGTTAATGCCTTTTCATCCAAAAAAAAATGCAAGTACTGTACATGCGGATTGGGACAAACAAGACAGACAAGGTAGGATACAGCATATATGAAACAATGGAGGAAGTGAGTGCAGAAAAGGATATAGGAGTAGTGATAGACAATAAGTTAAATTTCTCAGAACATTTAGTGGAGAAAATAAATAAAGCCAATAAAATTGTAGGGTTGATAAGGAGGACATTAGTGTCACTGGATGAAGAAATCTTCAGGAATCTCTATACAGCGCTGGTTAGGCCGCACCTGGAATATGCGAACCAGGTGTGGGCTCCATATATGGTGAAATATATAGAAGCGGTGGAGAAAGTGCAGAGGAGAGCTAGCAAGCTGGTACCAACTTTGAAGAACCTGGGCTATGAGCAGAGGTTGAGGACACTGGGACTCCCGACACTGGCATATAGGAGAAAGAGAGGGGATATGATAAAGAGACTTTTAAGATAGTGTCAGGAAAGTATGATGAGGATGTGTGTGAAGGTATCTTCTTGATGCGGGAGGGAACAAGAACGAGAGGACACTCTAAGAAAATTTACAAGGAAAGAACTAGGCTTGAAAAGACAAAGATCTCTTTTGTGATAGTGGTAAATGAGTGGAACGCACTGCCCCAGTATGTAGTCAATTCCGAATCAGTAAAGAAGTTTGAAAGTAATCTTGATAAAGCATGGGGAAGACAAGAATTGAAGTTTGATTACAAAGCGAAAATACAGAATAGTAAAAAGTTGCGTCTGCCGCCGCTGCCAACACCGTGAACAACCGCATCAGTGCAAGTACTCGTACTGAGCTGGATACACAGGCCTAGTTTGCCTTTTTTCCAGAGGATCTACTGTAAGATACTGTAAGAACAGAGGCAGCCCTTGACAGGGTCGCCTGGAAAGCCGCCATTTAGGATGTGAAACTGTAAAACAAATGTACAGTACTTTAAACACGTGAGGACTGTTATGGTAGTGATACTAACTAATAACTTCACAGTCAAAAGCAATGTGTTCAGCAAACGATTGATGTTGACTGTACACTGCCATTATTTATCACTATTATCATTGGATAATTTCATTCCAATATGATAAATTAAATAACTTTTATGCCAATACTCGTACTAATAATATGAACAATAGAATCCATTTTCAGATTATCAAAAAACTTCAGAATTTCATTACTCTGTGCTTGTAACTTTAAAGGTGAACTCCATGGATAGAACTTATTCAAACTACAATATCCATTGTGATCTGTTTGGTTTTAGGGATATGAATACAGCTTATGCATGCTTATGTTCTATGTGGCGATAACTATAGGTAGCGCCAACGAACTTGACAATAATCTGGACCCCATAACTTTTTATAACTCAAAATTAATGAAAGCAATCGGGCTGAAATTCCTCTCATTTGGGAAGAGTCCACCAGGTAATAGGTGTGGATATTTACAGCCAGTTTGCTGTAGTCCATGTTGAGTTACGAAGAGGTAAGGAATTGAGATTATTGTCAAGTTCGTTGGCGCTACCTATAGTAACTTATCGCACGCCGTCGCCATGGCAACTAGTTGTGTTCACCAAATTGTGTTTTGTTAGGATTTCAGACTTTGATATTGTGGACCAACACAACAATATGGAGGTGCAAGAATCTGTAGTGTTATTGATGAGAGAGATTCTGTAAATCTCATAGGCATGTGCCGAGTAGGATTTGGCTTTATCCCAGTCTGGTCAAGGGATCACGACTATTTAATTCACGGAGAACAATATTATTTAGCAGTGGACTCCCATATATTTTGACACAGATAAATACCTAAAACCATACCTGTGTGTATATTGTAGGCAGGATGGGATTACTTTTCAAGATGGAATGCAACGTCAGGAGGTTGTTTGATTTTCTGAGAGCTTGAGTATTGATTTGAAAGGTTGTAATTCATTAAAATCCCCCCTGTCCTTGAGTTTGTTTACTGCTAAGAGCATCGTCTGCAGCTAAAAATACTGAACACTATAACGACACAGGAAAGTAGAAAGCAGGTGCCGATGAGCCTGATAATTCAGTTATTATATTTGGTGTTTGGGTGAAATAGATGGATATTGATTATATACTGTACACAATACCATATGCAGTATTTAAAGTATGTTCTTCTTAAAGCCCCCCAAAATTTTATATTTTCATCCTTGGAGTTCAGGTTTATAATGGCATAATAGACAAAAGATATCCACTATCTAAGATCCAAAGGATTTCTATTGTATTAAACTCTTTCTGATTGTTGCATCCACTCAATCTGTAGTTAGTAAGATCATGTACACTCGACCAAAAAACAATCTTTACACTAACGCTCTAAACATTCTGGAAGTGGGTCGAAATCTTAGGATTATACCTCACAGACGTATGCTTCACCCGATTCATTCCGTTCTCACTAGATTATATACAGCTCACCAGTGTAAAGATTGTTTTTTGGTCGAGTATACAGTATATAATTTATACCGTATATAAGCATCTACTGGTACTGTACTAGTGTTCACAAGTTACTGGAGATGGAGAGAGAGAGAGAGAGAGAGGAAGAGGAGAGAGAGAGAGAGAGAGAGAGAGAGAGAGAGAGAGAGAGAGAGAGAGAGAGAGAGAGAGAGAGAGAGAGAGAGAGAGAGAGAGAGAGAGAGAGAGAGAGTGTGTGTGTGAGAGATAGAGTGAGAGAGGAGATAGAGTGAGAGAGGAGAGAGAGTGAGAGAGGAGAGAGAGTGAGAGAGGAGAGAGAGAGAGGAGAGAGAGAGATTAAGAGAAGTGGAGAGATTAAGAGAAGTGGAGAGATTAAGAGAAGTGGAGAGATTAAGAGAAGTGGAGAGAGAAGGGAAGAGAAGCGCCTAAAAGAAAAATAGAGAGAGAGATGGTACCCCTGTTCACCAACGCACGTACAGGATATCGCCATTCTTTGGGGAGTAGAAGGACAGTTCGTGCATGTTGTTGTCCATGGGGATCTCAAACACCTCGTCCTGCAAAGTGAAGAAGACAAAACGTTAGCATCATAGGTGCAGTACCATTTTTTTCGGGAGAACACAATAACATATTTGAAAGTTCCCTTTGAACCGGGTAAAGATATAGTAAAAATCAGCCAAATAAATTGTTCCAGTAAGATTAAAAAATGTCCTAGAAGAACACAATATTGATACTATTATAATACTGAGAGCTTACAGTATACATACATACATACATCTATCTATATACTCTGGCACATACCCCATATTGTTCTCTCTCTCTCTCTCTCTCTCTCTCTCTCTCTCTCTCTCTCTCTCTCTCTCTCTCTCTCTCTCTCTCTCTCTCTCTCTCTCTCTCTCTCTCTCTCTCTCTCTGTCTCTCTCTCTCTCTCTTCTCTCTCTCTCTCTCTCTCTCTCTCTCTCTCTCTCTCTCTCTCTCTCTCTCTCTCTCTCTCTCTCTCTCTTTTCTTTTTTTTATATATATAGGGTGGCCGACTCGAGACAGAGTCCGAACAGGGACAACACAACAAAATACAAAACAAAAACAAAACACAAAATTACACACATCTAGGTTGCCCAGGAGAAAAACCCAGAGACCCAGGCCCATTTGAGGTCCTCAGCTAAGCTTCCCAGGTCCCAGATCTCTCGGAGAGGCTCCGTAGGCAGACAAGCAGCAAGGAGCACACCACAATGCCTGCCCATCATGCATCCAGGCGTACCCTTCATATCTACCGGCTCCCTGGGCCAGGCGCCTGACGGACTATTATCTAGTCCAACTGGCACCTGGCCCCCTCTCCCAAACGACTGTGTTTACACTTATCTATCTATTCACTAGCCACAGGCCGTAGCTCGGTTGGTAGAGCTCTCGCCTGCTGACCGTGAGGTTGACGGTTCGAGCCTCGGGCCAGCTAGTGAGCTATTGGCAGATGTCAGTGCTGTTGGTGAACGGTGCGGTCTAGCAATCTGTGGCTACTATTCACTGAAGTCCCTTATTCATCAGGGCACCCACCCTAGCCCAGCTATTCAGCTGGGAGTGTATGGTGGTAAAAACTGCATCACTAGCATTCTCCATTCATTCCTATGTAATAATACATACATACATAAATTTAAAGGCCGAATTCTCCACACGAAGTGCAGTTCGGGTATTACATACCCATGGCAGCGCTCTATGCAGCCCTGTTCAGAGCTTCCTCATTTGTCAGTTTTTTTTATTCAAGACCAAACTGTAAAGTCTGATCCCACGTATTTCTTGGTCTGCCCCTTGGTGCAGCTCCCCCCACGTTCACGTACTTATATCTTTTCACTCAACTTACTTCATCTATCCTTGATAAGAGTAAATATATGACAAAAACCAAAGTTCCTGTCCACCTTTTCTCTGATTGAAGTCAAATCCAGGGCTATTGAAAGCTTGAATATGTGTGTAAAAAAAAGGGGGTGGGAGGTTTATAGATATTATATCTATCTATCTATCTATATATTACCGGATGCCATGATACCCGAAAGGGTGGCCACGAACGAAACGGCCCCATGCACCTCTGTCCCCAGTCAGTTGACGCCCCTCCTCCTATCTAGCACCGCTTTAACTCATAAACTTCTTTACTCCATCCTTCCACCTCTCATTCGGTCTACCTCTCCCTCTCTGTCCTTCCACCTCGCTCTCGTACACTCTCTCAAGTAATTCTCTTGCTTCTCATACGTTCCACATGGCCGAACCATCTCAAGGTGTTCCTTTTCACACTTTCCAGGACATCTACATCCACACCACACCTCTCTCGTGCTTCCTCATTCGTCTCTCTATCCCTCCATGTAACTTCGCACGCACTTCTCAAGTAACTCGTTTCCATCCCTCTCACTCTTGGTTTGAGTCTCTTCATCATGATTAAATTTACTGACAGGGTTGTATCTTTTCCCATATTTTAATAGAAAATTAAATTCCTAGTCCCTATACCCTATGTAGTAGAACAGAAGTTAAGATAGGCCAGCCCTATGAGAGTTCTCGTATGGAGCCTCATGTGGTCTGGTTACACTACTGGAAAAAAAAAATACTAATTACAAATAAAAATATAAGATTGCTCTAAGCTCAGATTATTAGGTGTAACTCTCGATTCTAAGCTCACTTTTGAAGCACATATTCGATCCTTGGCCTCCTCTATTTCTCAAAAAATTTGAATTTTAAGTAAATGCGTAAGGACTTATGCTGATGATTCAATTGTTCAAGAGTTCTCGTATGGAGCCTCATGTGGTCTGGTTACACTACTGGAAAAAAAAAATACTAATTAAAAATAAAAATATAAGATTGCTCTAAGCTCAGATTATTAGGTGTAACTCTCGATTCTAAGCTCACTTTTGAAGCACATATTCGATCCTTGGCCTCCTCTCTCCTCTATTTCTCAAAAAATTTGAATTTTACGTAAATGCGTAAGGACTTATGCTGATGATTCAATTGTTCGCAGTTGTTTCTTTTCTTATATTCTACCACTATTTGAGTATTGCTCTCCTGTCTGGCCTTCCGCTGCACATTGCAACCTTGGCCTTCTTGATCGAGTCTTTAATTAAATTAAGTTCTTACTGCCAAATATTACTTTGGATCTTGAACATTGCCGCATTGTTGGTTCATTGGCCCTTTTACATAAGTGTTTTTACCAATACTGACCACCCAATGAACTCTAAGCTACCACCACCTTTTAGGCCTGATAGATTTTCCTCAAATCTAAATAGTATGGCCTTTGTAAACTTACTGAGTAATACTTCTCAATTTTCTAGAAGTTATATTCCATCCATTGTCAAAATGTGGAACATGCTTCACAACGCTATCGTTTGTGAAGGGAGTAATCAAACATTTAAAACAAAAGTTAACTCCTTTTTACTATCTATCTATCTACTGTATTTACTCAGGCACAACACAAAACACAACACAAAATAATGAACACACAAAGACAAAACACAAATTCACACACATTTAGGTCATCCAGGTGCTATTCCTCCTTCTCCACCCTCCTCTCTCTTACTTATGCCTAATATCCTAATCTCTTCTAAAGATGTACTTTCTACCCTCTCTGGGCTTAATACTAAGAAGGCGTACGGTCCGGACGGTGTTCCTCCTGTTGTACTCAAAAACTGTGCTTCCGTGCTGACTCCCTGTCTAGGCAAACTCTTTCGTCTCTGTCTATCCTCTAACGTCTTCCCTTCATGCTGGAAGTTTGCTCTCATTCAACCTGTCCCAAAGAAGGGTGACCGCTCTCAACCCTCCAACTATCGTCCAATTGCTCCCATCTCTTGTATTTCTAAATTTTTTGAAACTATTCTTGCTTCCAAATTTCTTAAAGGTGGGGGCTCATGGGTTGAGGTAAACATGGAATGATAATCGCCAACCTGCATATAATTATCTTGTAAAATGCAATGTCACTGAAATAATTATTAACAATGGTATAAAGGATTTTGCGGATCGTCTATACCGGGCCTGTGACGTCATAGTGACGTCACACCAGTATCCTTAGCCTAGACTGGATGGTGGAATTGCACTCGTGTGACGTCACAGGCCCGGTATAGACGATCAACAAAATCCTTTATACCATTGTTAAAATTATTTCGGTCCCTTTACATTTTGCAAGATAATTATGTACAGCTTGGCGATTATCATTCCTGTTCATCTCCCATGAGCCCCACTTTAAGCATTTATCTTCTCATAATAGCTCTCAGATCGCCAGTATGGCTCTTAAGGACGCTCTACTGGTTCTTATCTTACTAACTCTTGGTCATTCTCCTTTCGGGACTTCGGTGAGATTTTTTTTTTTTTTTTTTTTTTTTTTTTTTTTTTTTAAAGACAATGAACGGAGGAAGGAAAAACACAGATAAAACAAAAAGGTCCATGTGCCTAAAGGCATCCTCCATTCATAAAATGTTTGTAACAACTGGATTTAAACATTTGTAGATTGTAAGTTTGTGGAAAGCAATTCGAGGGAAGTGAATTCCAAAGAGTAGTAGTTCTAGGGATAAATGAATTTTGAGAAGCAGAAGTTCTGCATTGTGGCGGAGAAAGTGTAAATTCATGGGCGCTCTCAGCTGCCCTAGTTCTACGGGGAAAGATGTGGAGAGGCGGCACAATTGAAGCAAGTTCCTCGGAACAATTGCTGTGAAAATATCTGTAGAATAATGCAAGGGATGCAACGTTTCTTCGTATGGATAATGTAGGAAGGTCCTGTGTGATTGCAGGGTTATTGATTAATCTAATAGCTTTATTTTGAATTTTTTCCAACTGCCTCAATGCAACCACTCCACTTCCACTCCACAGAGGTGAACAGTAATCCAATTGAGAACGCACATGACTTTTATATATTACGGCCAACTGCTCGTCAGTGAAGAATTCTCGAACTCTGTACAGGAGTCCCAGTTTTTTAGAGGCATTCTTAGCAATGCTTCTAACATAATGTGTCCAGCTCAAGTTAGTAGTTAATGTTACACCGAGAATGTCAATACTAGGGGAAGTGGGAATAATTTACATCATTAACAAATATATGGGAGTCAGTGAGATTCTGTCGGTTAGAAAATTGAATGTACTTGGTTTTCTGTGCATTAAAGGAAACTAGATTCTGTTGTCCCCATTCTTCAATTCTAGAAAGGTCCTGGTTCAGAGAAATTGCAGTGCTTATTTTGAATTTATAAGAACGGGTTGGGGGAAAAAAATGGTAAATGTGAAGGAACTGTGGAGTGTTGAGTCATCTGCGTAGGAATGTATTGGATTATGAGTGGTAGATATGAGATCATTGATATGAATGAGGAACAGAGTTGCACTAGACATATCGAAAGCCTTCGATAGAGTCTGCACAAATCTTTAATTTCTAAACTACCTCCTTCGGTTTCTATCCCTCCATCTGTGCTTTTTTCTCTAATTTCCTTTCTGGTCGTTCCATAGCTTCGGTTGTGGACGGCCATCGCTCACTTCCTCACCCTATTAACTCTGGTGTTCCTCTGGGCTTTGTCCTATCTACTATTCTCTTTCTAATGTTCATAAAGGATTTTCTCAACTGCACCTCAAGTCCCATTCATTCATACGCAGACGACTCAACCTCACACTACTCAATTAGTTTTCCAGAACGCCCAAGCCAGCAATCTCTCAAAGACAAACGTAATGAAGCCATAGAACACTTAAATTCTGATCAAACTACTATTTCCAATTGGAGCAGAGAAAACCTTGTTCTCTTTAATGCTTCCAAAACACAATTTCTCCATCTATCTACCCGTCCGGAACTCCCAGTGGATTATCCCTTATTCTTCAACAATACAAAAATCAATCCTTCATCTTCTCTCAATATTCTTAGTGTCTCTTTTATTATGCTCTCAGTTGGAAGGACCATATTACCAGTCTTGCTAAGGCAGCCTCCCAGAAGCTGGGTGTGCTCAACCGCCTTAGGGAGTTCTTTACCCCTGCACAGCTTCTGCTCTGTACAGGGGCATAGTGCGTCCTTGTATTGAGTATTGTTCACATGTGTGGGGAAGTTCCTCTCACACTGCTCTCCTAGACAAAGTTGAAAGGAAGGCCTTTCGTATCATTAACTCCCGTCCACTCACCAACTCTCTGCAATGTCTCTCTCTCCGCCGCAATGTTGCATCTCTCTTGCTATTCTATCGCTACTATAATAATCAGTGTTCCTCAGAGCTTTCCCAGTGTATACCACCTCCTTTACGTAGGACACGTGGTACCCCTCTTGCAACACAATCCCACCCCTACTCTGTGCAACTCTCCAACCCAAGAGGAAATGTTACTCTCAAACTTTTTTCTATTCAACAGCTGAGCTCTGGAACTCTCTCCCAGAATCAGTCTTTCCCTCTTCTATGACTTAAATGGCTTCAAACTCTGTGTGTCCAGGCATTTTGGCTCGAACGTCCCTTGATTTTGGCCCTGTCACTCTTTCAACTATGGGGGAGCCACTCGCTATAGGCAGTTCTGCCTTTTGCCTCCCTCACTCACATTAAAAAAAAAACAAAAAAAAAAAAAAAAAAAAAAAAAGGAGAAGACCCAGAGACCAGGGTCACCAAGGTCCCTCCAGCACTCCCCCAGCCCCCGACCACCGGAGAGGTTCCAATCTCGGCTGGCAGACATGCTGCGGAGCCCTTCCACCACAAGCCCGCCCACCACCCTTCCTGGCGCACCCTCATATAATCGTCTCCCCGGGCCAGGCGCCTGATGGACTATTATATAGTCCAACTTGTGCCCGACCCTTTCCCCCAAATGACCACGTGTTCACTCATCTATTCACAAGCATTCTCCAGTCATTCCTGTTTATTACCACTTCTCTTGCCTGATCTATAGTCATTCCTCTATCATCCAAAGCTTGTCTTACACAGTCTCTCCATTTCAATGAGGGTCTTCCTGCCCTTCTATCTCCCCTTGTATTCTGACTCACATATTCTCTTTGTAAGCCTTTCATCTTCTATTCGTTCAACATGACCATACCAGCTCAGCACCCTTCTGTCCACTCTGGCTGACAAATGTTCCTGCTGCCTCACTTGCCTACGTATCTCTTCATTCCTCAATCTGTCTCTACATGTAAAGCAGGGATCCCACTGTGCGACTCGGCGACTTCGAATGCGATGCGATAGCTTGTTTTGTCTATGTCCAAAAATCGCCATTTTCGGCGCCGAATCAATGTGATTTTGTAAGCGAAGAACGCGTTGAGAGAGTATGCGAGTATCGTGCGAGAACATCGAATGTGAGGAGGACATTAGCGAAAGTCTGAAGACCAATGTGACAGCGATAAGAACGAATTATGCGAAAGGTATTATTGACAATTGCGGTACCGCTGCAAATATGGTGCGCATGCAAGATTACTGGTGCAATTAGACTGAGAATGTTATGCAAACATGTCGAATGATGGACGGTTGTCCCCAGCACATACGTTCCTCTGTAATACCACCTGTGATGTCACGATTTTATAATTGGACGAGGCAGATATGGTATGGTATAAATAGGGTGGTGGCCGAAGGTTCTCGATCCGTTTACCTTCCTCCCAGAGCTCAACCTCACTTTATCTCATGCTAAATATGTTTCAGTACTTTTTGACGGATTTATTCTTCGATATCCGACAACAAAATGTGACTTCCCCAATTTAAACTAACTGATTTTGTCTACTCTACTTCTAACTACAAAATTGACTTCCCGAATTGATCAACCCCCTGATTTTGTCTATTTCATTAGTACTATGCTACTTTTTGTTTAGGGCAAACACTCTACACCAGGTATTATAGAGATAGCCGGTTTGCCAAAGTTATAACAGAAAACCGATTACGGCGGGTGGCTGTGGCCTGATGGAAGTCCATCCGCCTCTCTATTTTGCCTTGGGGTGGGTGTTTGACTGTATATCTATATTTTCATATATATATATAATTTCAACTCTTTTCAAATGTGTGTGTGTACTTACACTAGTTGTATTTGCGGTTGTGAGCATGCTCGTTAATTCCCGCCTCCTAAGATATGTTTGTCATACCGTGCTTTGAAACTATGCACTGATGGTGCAGACACTACTTCGGCTGGCAATTTGTTCCACCCACTAATCGAGTTGGTAGGAAATCTTTTACTTTTCAGATAAGATTTACTATTAGGCACTTTCAGTTTGTAGCTGGATCTCTTGTTCTCTCACCTCCATCCCTTCTATGAGGTTTTCTTGGTCGATTTTGTCAATACCTCTAACACATTGTATATCTGAATTGCTGTCCTCGTTTCCTTCTCTGCTCCAGTGTGATCCAGGTGCCTTCTTCCTCCCTTTCGTCCTCCTCTTCATCTATTCACTGTCTTCTCTTCTTCTTCTTCTTCTTTTTTCTTCTCTTCTTCTTTTCTTCTTCGTTCCTAATCCTAAACCCTTTCGAACTCCTAATTTCTGATTTCTGTTTGTAATGTTTTTGTTGTATTCGTATTTATTCTTTGTTCGCAAATATCTCACTCCTTAGGAACTTATCTAGTGACAATCTCGTCGCGATAGAAGTTATCGGGTAGAGTCAAGCCAAACATGGACAGGTTGGCAGCCCTGCACCAGTCACAGGGATCCCTCTGAAACCTTTCTAGTTAGAGCCAATTGTACCTACATGTATTCCTTGTTTTGTTTTCCTTTTGTTAATAAATATGTATTCAAATAAAATATTTATCCAATTAATAAAGATAATTGATTTATGCGTGAAGTTAGTCTTAAGAGTACATGGTACTATTCAAACTAGAACCATTAATATACTACTTCCCTAGGCGTATTAAGGGTGAGGGACGGATGGGGGGGGGGGAATAAGAACTCAAAGTTGGCATCGAGGGGCCACAAGAACTTGCATGGATTGAAGGGGGCCACGACCAGAAAAAGGTTGAGCAATTAAAGTGCGGTAGCGCAATAAACGCGGTAGTCTACCCGGTAGACTATCGCGTTTATTGCGCTACCGTCGCACTTTAATTGCTTGGTCATACCAAAACCAGCGTTGCCAATAATGACGGATCGCTGAAATCTCAATGAAGGACGCAATGACATCGTAATTAATCGATATTGTCGCAATTATGTTGCACAATTGTCGCACTATTTTCGCAATTATCGTTTGAAGGTCGACCATTTCGACACCTTTTCCATGAGTTGCGACAAATGAGACCTTGGTGCGAGTACTGAGATTCTACTGAGTTAAGGTGAGAAAGAAGTGAGACAATGCCCGATTATGTCGCATTTCTCGCATCAGTCGTCCATTCGCAGCCAGATTTTAAACTTTTTAAAATCTAACGGCGACCCTAGCGACTTCTGTGGGTCTCGTAGGGTGTTTGTGAGACTATTGTGAGAATACTGAGATTAATTGAGACTTTATGGTCGATTAATGCGAATACTGGACATAGAGAAAAAAAAAACTGTCGCAAGCTGTCTCCTCGCATTCCGAGTCGCACAGTGGGATCCCTGCTTAACTCAACACATATTCTCAAGCCACTAATCTCCATCACATCCAGCTTTCTTCTCTCCGTTTCCTTCAGAGCCCATGTCTCAGCCCCATACATCACTGTTGGCACAACAATTCCCTGATACATTGCACTTTTTAATTTCATTTCGAGATTTTTCGTCTTCCACATACACTCGAACCTCCATTCAACGGACTTTATGGGACCGTCACTAGTCCGTTGCCTGGAAAGTCCGTTGCTGGGTATATAGGGGGCAGGAATCAATACAGTACTGTACTGTATTTTTCATACGAAGCACATAAAATCACAAAGAAAATACTGTTTTTGCTAGAAGACATAGGCCTAGCCTATATATCCCCACAAAGAAATTTCTAACCTAGGATAGATTTATATCAGGCGGAAGAACTCCTTGTTATCTTGTGAATAGTCTTATAGATAAGAAATAACAACATAACCTTAGCAACTTGCTAAGTCACTAGCTAGCCAGGCCAAGAATGGTCTAACCTAGCTATAGGTATATTGTCAGGACGGAAAAACAATCACTTTTACCTTGTGAATGGTTGAAGACTAGGACATTTTCTGGATCAATGTGCTTTTCGATGGAGCAAAATAACAAAAGTTGTTCTTGGACTCCGTGGTCACTTTATAGATTATAGATTGGGCCCCCGAGTCAGCTGAATAGCGCGGGTACTAACCTCCCTATTGTAGTTATACAGTACAGGATTTGAACCTAAGTTGTGTTGGTCCTGTCTCTTCACTCCTCTACACTGTATCCAATTTTGCTTTAAAAGTTTGGTATATTTCTTGCTCCCACCAACCTCCCCATCCAAACTTATTCCAACAATTCAATGCTTGCTATATGGTGAAGCTGAACTTTCTTAGATCAGACTATCATACAACTTTCCTCAACTTACATCAGATCCCTGGTTCTTCCCTCGTCCCTCACCACAAAATCTCCCTTGTCGATCTTGCTCAAAACCTTTCACACCACTTAAACATCATGATCATGTCACTCTCTCTCTCTCCTCTTCATCAGCTGTTGGCCAGCTTTAGCATCTCCAATACTCCTCATATGGCAGGGTCTCTAAGGCTAGCTATCATCTTTAGTGGCAACTCTGTGAACTCTTTCCAGTTTTTTATTATGTTTTATAAGGTGTGGAGACCACACCACTGCTGCATAATCTACAGTCTTGGTCGTAGTATTGTCCCTATATTTTTGCGAACATTCTCTTCATCTAAAGAATTCAGAGCTATTCTCATGTGTTGGGATCAATGACATAGGTTTCACCAGTTATGTTTATTGGATATGCTGTTCAGGGTGACAAGCTGTCTGCCATAACTACCCCTCGGTCTTTTGCTTCCCCAGCTTTACTAATTAGTTCCATCTCCTATTTTATAATCCCCAAGACAGGTCTATAATTTACTTTTTTCCATCTCAAGAACCTGGACACTTACTCGTGATTGAATTCCATTTTCCAAGTTAGACTCCACTCATATTAACCTTTATCTAGGTCTCTCTGTAATTCTTACAAACTACTCTCTACTTGTAATATGCTTCATTAATTTTGCATCATCCGCAAACATTCGATCTATCGGAGCCTATTCCCATTTGAAGGTCGTTGATGAAAAACCAAAAAACATGATTGCGGGCCAACAATGATCCTTGACGACACTCCGCTTTTTACCCTTTTTTGTGGTGTTGTGTGTGTGTGTGTGTGTGGTGTGTGTGTGTCCGCAAAAAACCGTTCGTTGTCATACCAGTAAAACACACGCCCCCCCCCCCCTAAAACACAATAGATACTGAGGTTCACGAATCGATTTTGGTCAAGATTAACTCAGTTAATATACGTCTTATTAAATTATATATGAGAAATTCTCGCTATCCAATGCAATTCAAGTTTGGGGGTTTGTGAGTATCTATAGCATATGGCCTAGGCCATAAGAGTAACTCGCCCCGCCACCTTAGCGAACAAATCTATCAAGCACCGGACCAAAGATGGATTGTCGGTTAAATCCGGAATCCGTCGGTTTTTTTTTTGGAGGTCAGCAAAATTCGAGCGTTCAAGTGTACTTCACATTGCTCCGAAAAACCTGCCTTCCTTCACACACTCTGTTTTACCTCCATTTCCATACCTCCAATCCTGCTTATTGTTCCCTTTTCCTAGATATTCAGAAACACTCTACATTGGTCCCATAGTTACCCATCCAGCCTCAAATCTAGATTCACCCCACGATCACCCCTTATTACACACCATTACTTTACTTTTATTGACATTTCACCTTCAGGTTCCTCCTTCCACAAACCACACCCAACTGCTTAGACTACCCGCTGCCGTTTTTCCTCAGAACATCCGCCATCAACGCTGTGTCATCAGGCGAACAGCAACGGATTTAAACTCCCAATTCTCTACCGTTCTTTACTACTAAGCCCAATCATCTTCCCCTAGTGCTCATTGTCACCTCACTTACCACACCAGCACGAAACATAATTAAACAGCCCATGGTGACATGATCAAAACCCTGTCGCAAACCTACCTTTACCTACAAAACCATTCACTCAACTCTCCATTTCCTACTCTAACACATGTTTGTGATGATCCCCTTCATAACCCGTACTGTACCGTTAGGAAACAGTAATAAAAAGGTCCCCAGCAAGTTGGCCAAAATGGCAGGAGGAGGACACCTTTACATCCTCCCAAAGATGAGGCAACACTGGCTCTTGTCACCCATCAGTGGGTCTCATATAAGTGGAGAAGTGTGGCCAACACAGGGAGCAGTGATCAAAAGGTTGATGTGGTAACTGGTACAGGGTTGTACTGGCAGTGAAATACTGACGGATGTATACGGCGCTGGGAATGGGGAGTTACTGATCTTACTGATGGGGATACGGTGCTGGGATTGGCACGGGGTAAAAAAACTCTAACACTGCTGGCTTATAACAAATTTCTTCCAATTTAATAAATCCTTAACACCTGCCACATTGCTTCACGAGAGCCAACACACCACGATATTACACTTTTTCCCAATCCATAAAATCCCAAAATATTCCTTATGCTTCTCTAAATACTTCTCGCATAATTGTCGACTGCAAACAGCTGATCCACGCACCCTCTTCCCCTACTAAAACCGCACGTGTTCTTCTATATTGACACTTCCGTACACTTTATTATCCTCTCTATCAACACCCTGCAAGAAAGATTCCAAACACTGACAATAAACTAATACCTCTATAACTTGAACCCACTCCAGCAGATCTCCCTTCTCCCGTGTACAATGAAAAAATACATGCACTCGTCCAGTCTATTGGTACCATTGATACAGAAAAAAAAAGCACACATTTCAAACGTCTCACCAAGCCAACTCTATTATCACATCTACACCCTTCTTTATACCCACTCCACAACAATATCATGCAAACCTTCTGCTTTTCCAGCTCTCTCATTAATAAACTGAGTAATTCATCTCATTATCGTAATTCAATCACTATTCATGCTATTGGTGCCTCTCGGCAGGGATCTCTTTGGGGTTTTAGAGCTATTATAGCTCTTCTGCGAGTCTCACCCATAGTAGTATATAATAAGAATAATAATAATAATAATATAAGAACTTATTCATACTGTAATAATAATAAGAAAAAGATAATAATTACAGTTGCAAGTAACGTTGACCGGGGTTCGAGGGTTTTGGCAAGCACGGGTATTGTGTTGGATACACAAGTTTGTTGTAACAGATATCAAAAGATCATTTAACTTATCGGGCATGGAGAAACTACAGAAGGAACAGATATTTGTGCAAACAAACAAGAGGACGAGGAGAGGGAGAGATTGCCGGTATAAGGGATCTGCCCTCATTTCATTTAGTAACAGAGTTGTAGGATATGTGGGAAATAGGCTGACGAGTGCTATAATGGGAGAAAGAACATATAGAGCTTTAACGTGAAAATTAGATAGAAACGAGCTGGGTTGGGTGTTTGTGAAGGGGATCTGCCATGTGTTAGGTCAATCGGAAATCTTGCAGACTCCCGTTTTCTTCATTTTGTTTATGTTTCTCATTTGTGATGAGAGTATGGCAAAGAGGAGGAATAGGATGGTCATAAAACGTAAGGAAGATAGCGATATAAATATGAGGAGGAGAGAGGAGTAGAGAGCGCGGGAATGGGTTGGGTGTGTGAAAAGGGATAGACAGGTGTGGGCCAATCGGACTCTCTGCAGACTCCGGGTTTCTTTAGGTTCTCATTTGAGAGAGAGAGAGACTAGGATGTTCAGAAACTGTAAGGAATGACAGAGATAAATGAGAGAGAGTTGTTATGAGAGGGGTTGGGTATGAAAAGGGTCTGTCTTGGGGGGGCCAATTGGCTCTCTACAGGACTCCCATTTTCCTATGTTCCTCGTTTCTTACAATTGTGTTTTGGTTGCAGGTATTTATATTTGATAACATGGGTGTATAGTAAGTAGTGTAAATAACAGGTAATGTTTATGAGATGGGTTGGGTGTGAAAGGGATCTGCCTTATGTCGGCCACTTGGCTCTCTGCAGACTCCCATTTTAATCTTGGTTGCATGTGTGAGGGATCTGCCTCTATTTGTACCCCCGGTGTGAAAAACAAACAAGCGCGAGGAGAGAAAGAGATTGGCTGTGTAAAAGATCTGCCTCTATTCGGCTCTTGGTAAAAGAGTTGTAGATGGTGGAATAGGCTACCCAAGTAGTGCTATAGTGGGAATCAATAGCAATAGCGCGTCAAACATAAAAATTTGATAGGACGCAGCTGGGTTGGGTGTGAAAGGGATCTGCCGTGTGGTGGGCCAATCGGCTCTATACCGACTAACCATTTTTATCTTGGTAGCATGTGTAAGGGATCTGCCTCATTTGTACCAGTGTGCAAAT
>CM064487.1:119783653-119892380 GCA_032716605.1 Paralithodes platypus
ATTAATTTGGGTGTTTGGGTGAAACAAATAGATGGATATTGATTATATTGTAATGTACACAATACCATATGCAGTATTTAAAGTATGTTCTTATTCAAGCCCCCAAAATTTTATATTTTCACCTTGGAGGTCAAGGTTTATAATGGCATAATAGACAACAAAGAATCCACCGATCGTAAGATCCAAGGATTTCTCTTGGTTAAACTCTTTATGATTGTTGCATACACTCAATCCTGTAGTTGTAAGGATCCATGTACAATCGACCAAAAACATCTGTTCCCTACGCTCTAAACATCTGGAGTGGGTCGAAAATCTTAGGATTTATACCTCACAGACGTATGCTTCACCGATTCATTCCGTTCTCACTAGATTATAAAAGCTCCCAGTGTAGAAAGGATTGTTTTGTCAGTAAACAGTATATACGTTATACCGTATATAAGCATATATGGTTACTGTACTAGTGTTCAAAGTGTATGGAGATGGAGGAGAGAAGAGAGGATGAGAAGGGAAGAGGAGAGAGGAATGAGACGAGCGAGAGAGAGAGAGGAGACGAGAGAGAGTGTGTGTGTGAGAGATAGAGGTGAGAGAGGAGATAGAGTGAGAGAGGAGAGAGAGTGAGAGAGGAGATAGAGAAGTTGAGAAGAGCGGAGAGAGGAGGAGAGAGAGAGATTAAGCGAAGTGGGAGATAAGGAGAAGTGGAGAGATTAAGAGAAGTAGGAGAGATTAGAGAAGTGAGAGGACGAGGAAGAGAAGCGCCAAAAGAAAAACTAGAAGAGAGGAGAGATGGCCTACCTGATTCACCAACGCAGTACAGGATTATCGCATTCTTTGGGGAGTAGGAAGGACAGTTCGTGCATGTTTGTTGTCCATGGGGATCTCAAATCACCTCGTGCTGCAAAGTGAAGAAGGGACAAAACGTTTAGCATCATAGGTTGCAGTACCATTTTTTCGGTGAGAAACACAATAACATATTGAAAAGTTTCAATTTGAACCGGGGAAAGATATAGTAACAAATCGCCAAATAAAACTTGTTACAGTAAGATTAAAAAAAATGTCCTAGCAGAACACAATATTGATAATATTATAATACTGAGCTTACAGTATAAAACATACATACATTCCTATATACCTGGCCAAATACACCATATTGTTCCCTCTTCTCTCTCGCCTTCTCTCTCTCTCTCTCTCTCTCTCTCTCGCTCTCCTCTCTCTCTCTCTCTCTCCCTCTCTCTCTGATCTCCTATTCTCTATCTCTCTCTCTCTCTCTCCTATCTCTCTCGCTCTCTCTCTCTTCTCTCTCTCTCTCTCTCATCTCTCTTCTCTCTCTCTCTCTCTCTCTATCTCTCGCTCTCTCGTCATCTATCTTTTCTTTTTTTTATATATATAGGTGGCCGACTCGAGACAGATCGAACAGGGACAACACAACAAATACAAAAAACAAAAAAACAAAAAACAAAATTACACACATCTAGGTTGCCCAGGGAAAAAAACCCGAGACCCAGGCCCATTTGAGGTCCAGCTAAGCTGCCCAGGTCCCAGATCGCTCGGAGGGCTCCGTAGGCAGACAAAGCGCCAGGAGCACACCACAATGACTGCCATCATGATCAAGGAGTAACCCTTCATATCACCGGCCCCTGGGACCAGGCGCCTGACGGACTTTATGATCTAGTCCAATGGCACCTGGGCCCCCTCTCCCAAAAGACGGTGTACAATTATCTATCGATTCACTAGCCAAAGGGCGTTAGCTCGGTTTGGTAGAGCTCTCGCCTGCTGACCGTGAGGTTGGAGGTTAGAGCCTCGGGCCAGCTAGTGAGCTATTGTCAGATGTCAGTGCTGTGGGGAACGGTGCGGTTTAGCAATCTGTGGCTTAATATTCAATGCCAAGTCCCTTATTCATCAGGGCACCCCACCCTAGCCCAGCTATTCAGCTGGGAGTTGTATGGTGGTATAAAACTGAATCACTAGCATTCTCATTCATTCCTATTTAATAATAACATACATACATAAATTTAAGGCCGAATTCTCCACACGAAGTGCAGTTCGGGTTTACATAACCCAAGGCACGCGCTCTACTGCAGCCACTGCATCAGAGCTTCCTCATTTGTCAGTTGTTTTTTATTCAAGACCAAATGTAAGTATGATCCCACGTATTTTATGGTCTGCCCCTTGGTGCAGCTCCCCACCACGTTCACGTTCTTATATCTTTCACTCAACTTACTTCAATCGATCCTTGATAAGAGTAAATATATGACAAAAACCCACAGTTCCTGTCCACCTTTCTCTGATTGAAGTCAAAATCCAGGGCTCAATTGAAAGACTTGAATATGTGTAGTACAAAAAAAGGGGGGGGGTGGGCGCGTTTATAGTATTAATATCATCTATCTATCTATATATTACGGATGGCCATGGAGTACACGAAAGGGTGGTACGAACGAAACGGGCCCATGCCCCTCTGTCCCAGTCAGTTGACGCCCCTCCTATTCCTAGCACCGCTTTAAATCATAAACTTCTTTACTCTCATCCTTCCAAACTCGCATTCGGGTCTAACTCTCCCTCTTCTGTCCTTCAACCCCTCGACTCTCGCTAAACTCTCTCAAGTAACTTCTTGCTTCTCATACGTTCCACATGGTCGCCCATCTCAAGGTGTTCCTTTTCACACTTTCCAGGACATCTACATCCACACCACACTCTCTCGTTGCTTCCTCCTTCGCAATATCTATCCCTCCATGTAACTTCGCACGCACTTCTCAAGTAACTCGTTTCCATCGGTTCACTCTTGGTTTCAGTCTCCTTAATCATGATTAAATTTACTGGGACCCAGGGTTGTATCTTTTCCCATATTTAATGACCCCTTCATTCTAGTCCCTATACCTATTCGTAGAAACAGAAGTTAAGCTAGGCCAGCCTATGAGAGTTATCGTATGGCGCCTCCTGTGGTCTGGGTACACTCCTGGAAAAAAACAATACTAATTACCCCTCTAAAACAACCTCTTACGATTGCTCTAAGCTCAGAATTCTTAGGTGTAACCTCTCGATTCTAAGTCACTCTTTTGAAGCATATTCGCTCCTTGGCCTCATCCTCTCCTCTATTTCTCCCACCTTGAATTCCGTACATGGTAAGGCCTCCTAGACTAGACAGTTCACACCTAGTTACAACGCGTCTCCTCGTAAACAACAGCGAGACCACACACCACAAGCCTACCGGTTCAGGCGCTGGTACCAGAATCCTGGCCAACAAAAATATAATGGTAAACTGTCCATACAAAGACAATCTTACTAGCTGCTCTAAGCTAGATTATTAGGTCTAAACTCTCTGACTTTCAAAGCTCACTTTTGAAGCACATATTCGGCTGAGGCTATTGGCCATCTCTCCTCTATTTCTCAGAAAAGTTTGAATTTTACGAAATGCGCCGTAAGGATTTATGCTGATGATTCCAATTGTTTGTCGCAGTTGTTTCTTTCTCTTATATTCTACCACTATTTGAGGATTGCTCTTCCTGTCTGGCCTTCCGCATGCACATTGCAACCTTGGGCCTTCTTGAATCAGAGTCTTTAATTAAATTAAGGAGTTTTTACTGCCAAAATATTACTTTGGAGTCTTGAACACATTGCCGCCATTAGTTGTTCATTGCGCCCGTTTTACATATAGTGTTTTTTTACCAATAACGATGAAACCCAATGAACTCCTAAGCTACCACCACCTTTTAGGGCCTGATAGATTTTCCTCAAATCTAAATAGTATTGCCGCCCTTTGTAAACACTTATGGAGTAACTACTTCTCAATTTCTAGAAGCTTCATATTCCATCCCATTGTCCAAAACTGTGGAACATGCTTCACAACCGCTATCGTTTGTGAAGGGAGTAATCAAACATTTGAAACACAAAGTTAACTCCTTTTACTATCTATCTAAGTCTACTGATATTTACTCAGGCATCAACACAAAACACAACCAAAAGAATGAAACACACACAAGACCAACTAACTCACCACCATTCACACACATTTAGGTCATCCAGGTGCGATTCCTCCTTCTACCCTCCTCTCTCTTAGTCTTATGCCTAATAATCCTAAATCTCTTCTAAAGATGTTGTTTGGAGGGTGCTGTGTTGTGTTGGGACCTGGCTCTTGGGCTTAATACTAAGAAGGCGTACGAGTACGGGACGGTTTTGTGTTCCTCCTGTTGTACTCAAAAACTGTGCTTCCGTGCTGACCTCCCTGTCTAGGCAAACTCTTTCGTCTCTGTCTATCCTCTAACGTCTTCCCTTCATGCTGGAAGTTTGCTCTCATTCAACCTGTCCCAAAGAAGGGTGACCGCTCTCAACCCTCCAACTATCGTCCAATTGCTCCCATCTCTTGTATTTCTAAATTTTTTGAAACTATTCTTGCTTCCAAATTTCTTAAAGGTGGGGGCTCATGGGTTGAGGTAAACATGGAATGATAATCGCCAACCTGCATATAATTATCTTGTAAAATGCAATGTCACTGAAATAATTATTAACAATGGTATAAAGGATTTTGCGGATCGTCTATACCGGGCCTGTGACGTCATAGTGACGTCACACCAGTATCCTTAGCCTAGACTGGATGGTGGAATTGCACTCGTGTGACGTCACAGGCCCGGTATAGACGATCAACAAAATCCTTTATACCATTGTTAATAATTATTTCAGTGCCATTGCATTTTGCAAGATAATTATGTACAGCTTGGCGATTATCATTCCATGTTCATCTCAACCCATGAGCCCCCACCTTTAAGCATTTCTCTTCTCATAATCTGCTCTCAGATCGCCAGTATGGCTTCCTTAAGGGACGCTCTACTGGTGATCTTCTTTCTTATCTTACTAACTCTTGGTCATTCTCCTTTCGGGACTTCGGTGAGATTTTTTTTTTTTTTTTTTTTTAAAGACAATGAACGGAGGAAGGAAAAACACAGATAAAACAAAAAGGTCCATGTGCCTAAAGGCATCCTCCATTCATAAAATGTTTGTAACAACTGGATTTAAACATTTGTAGATTGTAAGTTTGTGGAAAGCAAATCGAGGGAAGTGAATTCCAAAGAGTAGTAGTTCTAGGGATAAATGAATTTTGAGAAGCAGAAGTTCTGCATTGTGGAGGAGAAAGTGTAAATTCATGGGCGCTCTCAGCTGCCCTAGTTCTACGGGGAAAGATGTGGAGAGGCGGCACAATTGAAGCAAGGTCCCTCGGAACGATTGCTGTGAAAATATCTGTAGAATAATGCAAGGGATGCAACGTTTCTTCGTATGGATTAATGTAGGAAGGTCCTGTGTGATTGCAGGGTTATTGATTAATCTAATAGCTTTATTTTGAATTTTTTCAAACTGCCTCAATGCAACCACTCCACTTCCACTCCACAGAGGTGAACAGTAATCCATCTGAGAACGCACATGACTTTTATATATTACGGCCAACTGCTCGTCAGTGAAGAATTCTCGAACTCTGTACAGGAGTCCCAGTTTTTTAGAGGCATTCTTAGCAATGCTTCTAACATAATGTGTCCAGCTCAAGTTAGTAGTTAATGTTACACCGAGAATGTCAATACTAGGGGAAGTGGGAATATTTACATCATTAACAAATATATGGGAGTCAGTGAGATTCTGTCGGTTAGAAAATTGAATGTACTTGGTTTTCTGTGCATTAAAGGAAACTAGATTCTTTTGTCCCCATTCTTCAATTCTAGAAAGGTCCTGGTTCAGAGAAATTGCAGTGCTTATTTTTGAATTTATAAGATCGGGTTGGGTGAAAGAATTGGTAAATGTGAAGGAACTGTGGAGTGTTGAGTCATCTGCGTAGGAATGTATTGGATTATGAGTGGTAGATATGAGATCATTGATATGAATGAGGAACAGAGTTGCACTAGACATATCGAAAGCCTTCGATAGAGTCTGGCACAAATCTTTAATTTCTAAACTACCCTCCTTCGGTTTCTATCCCTCCATCTGTGCCTTTGTCTCTAATTCCCTTTCCGGCCGTTCCATAGCTGCGGTTGTGGACGGCCATCGCTCACTTCCTCACCCTATAAACTCTGGTGTTCCTCAGGGCTCTGTCCTATCTCCTATTCTCTTTCTAATTTTTATAAATGAACTTCTCAACTGTACCTCAATTCCCATCCATTCATACGCAGACGACTCAACCTTACACTACTCCATTAGTTTTTCAGAACGCCCAAGCCAGCAATTCCTCAACGACAAACGGAATGAAGCCATAGAACACTTATATTCTGATCTAACTACTATCTCCAATTGGGGCAGAGAAAACCTTGTTACCTTTAATGCTTCCAAAACCCAATTTTTCCATCTATCTACCCGTCAGGAACTCCCAGCGGATTATCCCTTATTCTTCAACAATACAAAAATCAATCCTTCATCTTCTCTCAATATTCTTAGTGTCTCTTTTTCTTCTGCTCTCAGTTGGAAGGACCATATTACCAGTCTTGCTAAGGCAGCCTCCCAGAAGCTGGGTGTGCTCAACCGCCTTAGGGAGTTCTTTACCCCTGCACAGCTTCTTGCTCTGTACAGGGGCATAGTGCGTCCTTGTATTGAGTATTGTTCACATGTGTGGGGAAGTTCCTCTCACACTGCTCTCCTAGACAAAGTTGAAAGGAAGGCCTTTCGTATCATTAACTCCCGTCCACTCACCAACTCTCTGCAATGTCTCTCTCTCCGCCGCAATGTTGCATCTCTCTTGCTATTCTATCGCTACTATAATAATCAGTGTTCCTCAGAGCTTTCCCAGTGTATACCACCTCCTTTACGTAGGACACGTGGTACCCATCTTGCAACACAATCCCACCCCTACTCTGTGCAACTCTCCAACCCAAGAGGAAATGTTACTCTCAAACTTTTTTCTATTCAACAGCTGAGCTCTGGAACTCTCTCCCAGAATCAGTCTTTCCCTCTTCCTATGACTTAAATGGCTTCAAACTCTGTGTGTCCAGGCATTTTGGCTCGAACGTCCCTTGATTTTGGCCCTGTCACTCTTTCAACTATGGGGGAGCCACTCGCTATAGGCAGTTCTGCCTTTTGCCTCCCTCACTCACATTAAAAAAAAAAAAAAAAAAAAAAAAAAGGAGAAGACCCAGAGACCAGGGTCACCAAGGTCCCTCCAGCACTCCCCCAGCCCCCGACCACCTGGAGAGGTTCCGATCTCGGCAGGCAGACATGCAGCGAAGCCCTACCACCACAAGCCCGCCCACCACACTTCCAGGCGCACCCTTCATATTAATCGTCTCCCCGGGCCAGGCGCCTGATGGACTATTATCTAGTCCAACTTGTGCCCGACCCCTTCCCCCAAATGACCACGTGTTCACTCATCTATTCACAAGCATTCTCCAGTCATTCCTGTTTATTACCACTTCTCTTGCCTGATCTATAGTCATTCCTCTATCATCCAAAGCTTGTCTTACACAGTCTCTCCATTTCAATGAGGGTCTTCCTGCCCTTCTATCTCCCCTTGTATCTGACTCACATATTCTCTTTGTAAGCCTTTCATCTTCTATTCGTTCAACATGACCATACCAGCTCAGCACCCTTCTGTCCACTCTGGCTGACAAATGTTCCTGCTGCCTCACTTGCCTACGTATCTCTTCATTCCTCAATCTGTCTCTACATGTAAAGCAGGGATCCCACTGTGCGACTCGGCGACTTCGAATGCGATGCGATAGCTTGTTTTTGTCTATGTCCAAAAATCGCCATTTTCGGCGCCGAATCAATGTGATTTTGTAAGCGAAGAACGCGGTAGCCGTGAGAGAGTATGCGAGTATCGTGCGAGAACATCGAATGTGAGGAGACATTAGCGAAAGTCTGAAGACAATTTGACAGCGATAAGAACGAATTATGCGAAAGGTATTATTGACAATTGCGGTACCGCTGCAATAATGGTGCGCATGCAAGATTACTGGTGCAATTAGACTGAGAATGTTATGCAAACATGTCGAATGATGGACGGTTGTCCCACAGCACATACGTTCCCCTGTAATCCCACCTGTGATGTCACCGATTTTATAATTGGACGAGGCAGATATGGTATGGTATAAATAGGGTGGTGGCCGAAGGTTCTCGACCAGTTTACCTGCCTCCCAGAGCTCAACCTCACTTTATCTCATGCTAAATATGTTTCAGTACTTTTTAACGTAGTTAAGGGATTTCTTCTTCGATATCCGACAACAAAATGTGACTTCCCCAATTTAAACTAACTGATTTTGTCTACTCTACTTCTAACTAAAAAATTTACTTCCCGAATTTTTCAACCCCCTGATTTTTACTATTTCATTAGTACTATACTACTTTTTCTTTTAGGGCAAACACTCTACACCAGGTATTATAGAGATAGCCGGTTTGCCACAGTTATAACAGAAAACCGATTACGGCGGATGGCTGTGGCCTGATGGAAGTCCATCCGCCTCTCTATTTTGCCTTGGGGTGGGTGTTTGACTGTATCTCTATATTTTTCATATATCTATATTAATTTCAACTCTTTTCAAATGTGTGTGTGTACTTACACTAGTTGTATTTGCGGGAGTGAGCATGCTCGTTAATTCCCGCCTCCTAAGATATGTTTGTCATACCGTGCTTTGAAACTATGCACTGATGGTGCAGACACTACTTCGGCTGGCAATTTGTTCCACCCACTAATCGAGTTGGTAGGAAATCTTTTACTTTTCAGATCAGATTTACTATTAGGCACTTTCAGTTTGTAGCTGTGATCTCTTGTTCTCTCACCTCCATCCCTCTCTATGAGGTTTTCTTGGTCGATTTTGTCAATACCTCTAACACATTTGTATATCTGAATTTGCTGTCCTCGTTTCCTTCTCTGCTCCAGTGTGCTCCAGTGTGCCTTCTTCCTCCCTTTCGTCCTCCTCTTCATTCTATTCACTGTCTTCTTCTTCTTCTTCTTCTTCTTCTTCTTCTTCTTCTTCTTCTTCTTCGTTCCTAATCCTAAACCCTTTCGAACTCCTAATTTCTGATTTTCTGTTTGTAATGTTTTTGTTGTATTCGTATTTTATTCTTTGTTCGCACATTATCTCACTCCTTCGGAACTTATCTAGTGACAATCTCGTCGCGATAGAAGTTATCGGGTAGAGTCAAGCCAAACATTGACAAGTTGGCAGCCCTGCACCAGTCACAGGGATCCCACTGAAACCTTTCAAGATAGAGCCAATTGTACCTACATGTATTCCTTGTTTTGTATTCCTTTTGTAAATAAATAAGTATTCAAATAAAATATTTATCCAATTAATATTGATATTTGATTTATGCCTGAAGTTAGTGTTTTGAGTACATGGTACTATTCAAACTAGAACCATTAATATACCTACTTCCCTAGGCGTATTAAGGTGAGGGACGGATGGGGGGGGGGGGAATAAGAACTCAAAGTTGGCATCGAGGGGCCACAAGAACTTGCATTGGATTGAAGGGGGCCACGACCAGAAAAAGGTTGAGCAATTAAAGTGTGACGGTAGCGCAATAAACGCGATAGTCTACCCGGTAGACTATCGCGTTTATTGCGCTACCGTCGCACTTTAATTGCTTGGTCATACCAAAACCAGCGTTGCCAATAATGACGGATCGCTGAAATCTCAATGAAGGACGCAATGACATCGTAATTAATCGATATTGTCGCAATTATGTTGCACAATTGTCGCACTATTTTCGCAATTATCGTTTGAAGGTCGACCATTTCGACACCTTTTCCATGAGTTGCGACAAACGAGACCTTGGTGCGAGTACTGAGATTCTACTGAGTTAAGGTGAGAAAGAAGTGAGACAATGCCCGATTATGTCGCATTTCTCGCATCAGTCGTCCATTCGCAGCCAGATTTTAAACTTTTTAAAATCTAACGGCGACCCTAGCGACTTCTGGGGGTCTCGTGGGGGGGTTTGTGAGACTATTGTGAGAATACTGAGATTAATTGAGACTTTATGGTCGATTAATGCGAATACTGGACATAGAGAAAAAAAAAACTGTCGCAAGCTGTCTCCTCGCATTCCGAGTCGCACAGTGGGATCCCTGCTTAACTCCACACATACTTCTCAAGCAACTAATCTCCATCACATCCAGCTTTCTTCTCTCCTTTTCCTTCAGAGCCCATGTCTCAGCCCCATACATCACTGTTGGCACAACAATTCCTTGATACATTGCACTTTTTAATTTCATTTCGAGATTTTTCGTCTTCCACATACACTCGAACCTCCATTCAACGGACTTTATGGGACCGTCACTAGTCCGTTGCCTGGAAAAGTCCGTTGCTGGGTATATAGGGGGCCGGAAATCAATACAGTACTGTACTGTATTTTTCATACGAAGCACATAAAATCACAAAGAAAATACTCTGTTTTTGCTAGAAGACATAGGCCTAGCCTATATATCCCCACAAAGAAATTTCCTAACCTAGGATAGATTTATATCAGGCGGAAGAACTCCTTGTTATCTTGTGAATAGTCTTATCGATAAGAAATAACCACATAACCTTAGCAACTTGCTAAGTCACTAGCTAGCCAGGCCAAGAAATGGTCTAACCTAGCTTAGGTATATATCAGGAGGAAAAAATCACTTTTACCTTGTGAATGGTGAAGACTAGAATTTTCTGTATCAAGTGCTTTTCGATGGAGCAAAATAATAAAAGTTGTTTTGGACCCGTGGTCACTTTATCGATTATAGATTGGGCCCCCGAGTCAGCTGATGCGCGTGTACTCACCTAATTGTAGTATACAGTACAGGATTTGAACCTAAGCTTGTGTTGTCCTGTCTCTCTCTCTCTACATTTATCCAATTTTGCTTTAAAAGTTTGGATATTTCTTGCTCCCACCACCTCCCCATCCAACTTATTCCAACAATCAATGCTTCTATATGGGAAGCTGAACTTTCTTAGATCAGACTTACATACAACTTTCCTCAACTTACATTCATGATCCCTGGTTCTTCCCTCGTCCCTCACCACAAAATCTCCCTTGTCGATCTTCTCAAAACCTTTCACACACTTAAACATCATGATCATGTCACCTCTCTCTCTCCTCTTCCTCAGCGTTGGCAGCTTTAGCCTCTCCAATCTCTCCTCATATGGCAGGTCTCTAAGGCTAGCTATCATCTTAGTGGCAACTCTCTGAACTCTTTCCAGTTTTTTATTATGTTTTATAAGGTGTGGAGACCACACCACTGCTGCATACTCCAGTCTTGGTCGTATTATTGTCCCTATTATTTTTGCTAACATCTCTTCATCTAAATAATTCAGAGCTATTCTCATGTTAGTCGACACTGCATAGGTTTCACCAGTTATTTTATTGATATGCTGTTCAGGTGACAAGCTGTCTGCCATAACTACCCCTAGGTCTTTTGCTTTCCCAGCTTTACTAATTATTTCATCTCCTATTTTATATCCCCAAGAAGGTCTATATTTACTTTTTCCCATCTCAAGAACCTGACACTTACTCGTGTTGAATTCCATTTTCCAAGTTAGACTCCACTCATATAATTTATCTAGGTCTCTCTGTAATTCTTTACAACTACTCCTACTTGTAATATGCTTCATTAATTTTGCATCATCAGCAAACATAGATATATATGAGCCTATTCCCATTTGAAGGTCGTTGATGAAAACCAAAAACATGATTGGGGCCAACACTGATCCTTGAGGCACTCCGCTTTTTACCCTTTTTGTGTGTGTGTGTGTGTGTGTGTGTGTGTGTGTCGCAGACCGTTCGTCATACCAGTAAACAAAGCAAAACACAATAGATATGAGGTTCACGAATCGATTTGGTCAAGATTACTCAGTTAATATACGTTTATTAAATATATCTGAGAAATTCTCGCTATCCAAGCAATTCAGTTTGGGGTTTTGTGAGTATCTATAGCCTAGGCCTAGGCATAAGAGTAACTCGCCCCGCCACTTAGCGGACAAATCTATCAAGCACCGGACCAAAGATGGATTGTCGGTTAAATCCGAAATCCGTCGTTTGGAGGTCCGCAAATTCGAGCGTCAAGTGTACTTCCCATTGCTCCGAAAACCTTCCTTCCTTCACACACTCTCTGTTTTACCTCCATTTCCATACCTCCACTCCTGCTTATTGTTCCTCCTAGATATTCAAAACACTCTACTTGTTCCAATATTTCCCCATCCAGCCTCACATCTAGATTCACCCCACGATCACCCCTATTACACACCATTACTTTACTTTTATTGACATTCACCTTCAGTTTCCTCCTTCCACAAACCACACCAAACTCTTAGACTACCCGCTGCAGTTTTTCCTCAGAATCCGCCATCAACGCTGTGTCATCAGCGAACAGCAACTGATTTAACTCCCAATCTCTACCGTTCTTTCCTACTAAGCCCAATCCTCTTCCCATAGTTCTCATTTTCACCTCCCTTACCACACCATCCATAAACATATTAAACAGCCATGGTGACATTACACAACCCTGTCGCAAACCTACCTTTACCTCAAACCATTCACTCAACTCTCCATTTCCTACTCTAACACATGCTCTGCTCCCTTCATAACCCGTACTGTACCGTAGGATACAGTAATAAAAGTCCCCAGCAATGTGGCAAAAATGGCAGGAGAGGCCACCTATCCACCTCCAAAGATGAGGCAACACTGGCTCTTGTCACCCTTCAGTGGGTCTCATATAAGTGGAGAAGTGTTGCCAACACGGGAGCAGTGCTCAAAAGGTTGTGGTAACTGGTACAGGGTTGTACTGGCAGTTACATACTGACGTATGTATACGGCGCTGGGACTGGGGAGTTACTTATCTACTGATGTTTATATACGGTGCTGGGATTGGAGGGGTTAAAAACTCTTAACTGCTTCTAACAAATTTCCTCCAATTTCATAAATCCTTAACACCTTCCACATTGCTTCACGATCCACACCACACGATCATACACTTTTTCCCAATCCATAAAATCCCAAAATATCTCCTTATGCTTCTCTAAATACTTCTCGCATAACTGTCTTACTGCAAACATCTGATCCACGCACCCTCTTCCCCTCCTAAAACCGCACTGTTCTTCTCCTATTGCCACTTCCGTACACTTTATTATCCTCTCTATCAACACCCTGCCATACAGCTTTCCAACCACTGACAATAAACTAATACCTCTATAACTTGAACACTCCAGCCGATCTCCCTTCCCCTTGTACAATGACACAATACATGCACTCTTCCAGTCTATTGGTACCATTGATACAGAAAAGCACACATTGAAAAGTCTCACCAACCAATCTATTATCACATCTCCACCCTTCTTTATACACTCCACAACAATATCATGCAAACCTTCTGCTTTTCCCGCTCTCATTACTAAACTGAGTAATTCATCTCATTACTGTAATTCCATCCCTATTCATGCTATTGGTGCCCCTCGCAGGGACCCTTTGGGGGTTATAGCTATTATAGCTCTTCTGCGAGTCTCACCCTTAGTAGTATATAATAATAATAATAATAATAATAATATAAATAATTATAATACTGTAATAATAATAATAAAAATAATAATAATTAAAGTTGCAAGTAACGTTGTCCGGGGTTCGAGGGGTTTTGCAAGCAGGGTATTGTGTTGGATACAAAAGTTGTGTCACAGATATCAAAAGATCATTTAACTTATCGGGCATGGAGAAACTACAGAAGGAACAGATTGTGCAAACAAACAAGAGCGAGAGAGGGAGAGATTGCCTGTATAAGGGATCTGCCTCTATTCATTTAGTAACAGAGTTGTAGATATGTGGAATAGGCTACCGAGTGCTATAATGGGATAAAGAACAATAGAGCTTTAACTTGAAATTAGATAGAACGAGATGGGTTGGGTGTGAAAGGGATCTGCCATGTGTAGGTCAATCGGCACTCTGCAGACTCCCGTTTTCTTATTTTGTTTATGTTCTCATTTGTGAGAGTATGGCAAGAGAGAATAGGATGTCATAAACGTAAGGAAGATAGCGATAAATATGAGAGAGAGAGAGAGAGAGCGCGGGATGGGTTGGGTGTGAAAGGGATCTGACATGTGTGGGCCAATTGGCTCTCTGCAGACTCCGGGTTTCTTATGTTCTCATTTGTGAGAGAGAGAGACTAGGATGTCATAAATGTAAGGAAGACAGAGATAAATGAGAGAGAGTTGTTATGAGATGGGTTGGGTATGAAAAGGGTCTGTCTTGTGTGGGCCAATTGGCTCTCTACAGACTCCCATTTTCCTATGTTCCTATTTCTTACAATTGTGTTTTGGTTGCAGGTATATTATGATAACATGGGTGTATAGTAAGTAGTGTAAATAACAGGTAATGTTTATGAGATGGGTTGGGTGTGAAAGGGATCTGCCTTATGTGGGCCACTTGGCTCTCTGCAGACTCCCATTTTCATCTTGGTTGCATGTGTGAGGGATCTGCCTCATTTGTACCGGTGTGCAAAACAAACAAGAGCGAGAGAGAAAGAGATTGGCTGTGTAAAGGATCTGCCTCTATTCGCTTGGTAAAAGAGTTGTAGATATGTGGAATAGGCTACCAAGTGCTATAGTGGGATCAATAGCAATAGCGCTTCAACATAAAATTTGATAGGACGAGATGGGTTGGGTGTGAAAGGGATCTGCCGTGTGTGGGCCAATCGGCTCTCTACAGACTCCCATTTTCATCTTGGTAGCATGTGTAAGGGATCTGCCTCATTTGTACCAGTGTGCAAATAAGAGAGAGAGAGAGAAAGATTGGCTGTGTAAGGGATCTGCCTCTCTCGTAACAGAGTCGTAGATATGTGAAATAGGCTACCTAGTGCTATAGTGGGATCAAGATCAATAAAGAATTTCAAGATAAAATCAGATAGACATGGACGAAATGGGTTGGATGTGAAAGGGATCTGCCTTTTGTGGGCCACTTGTCTGCAGATTCCCATGTTCATCTTAGTTGCATGTGTAAGGGATCTGCTTCATTTGTACCGATGTGCAAGCAAACGAGCGACAGGGAGAAACTGGGTGTGTAAGGGGTCTGCCTCTATTCGTTTAGTAACAGAGTTGTAGATATGTGGAATAGGCTACCAAGTCCTATAGTGGGATCAAGACAATAGAGTTCAACATAAAATTAGATAAGACAAGATGGGTTGGGTGTGAAAGGCTGCCACAGGCGTGTCTGGCCACCATTTACAATACCTCTACAGATGGGACCAAGAGAATCAGCTCTACAGTACCTCACTTGAGGAGTGGAAATAATAGAAAAGGAATTAGAAGGAACAAAAGCATGGCCTGCAATATAGAAAAAGTCAAGAAGAGTGAATCAAAGAAAAACATTTATCATGCAGCCATGCAAGCCTTTTATATAAAGAGTATAATCTTAAAATATAGAGAATAACCTTGTACATGTATTATTAGGGTAAGTGTTTTTATAGAATAATGATTGCCTTCACAATAAGGAAAAGAATAAAATTCCTATACTACTATTCTGTGATAGGTCAAATTGAGTTCAAATTATCATCCAAATATAGCCTGACTGAAATTGAGGGAAGGTATGCAAACACGGGTAATACCTTCCACTGGTTCAGCTTTTAGTGGGTAGAGAACAGTGTTGGCTATACTTTTCTATAGGACAAACCTGTCCCTATATACAGACCTATTTCATATGGACTTAATTATTTTAGAGTAAATTTAAGTAATTTGCTAAATGAACTAGACAAATACCCAATTGGTTGCTTTGTGAAAACATCCAAACTAACTCTTCTATTGCAAATTTAATGGAAAAGCGTGGATACTCTCAACATGTAACACAACCAAGAACTGAAAATGGCACACTAATTGATCATGTTTATGCTAAGAGATTAGGAAATATGAAGGTGAAAGTTATTCCCACATATTACAGTTATCATAGTGAATTTCCATTGAAATTTGAATGCCCCTTTTTGTATGTTTTTCCCCTTCTATTCTTATTCTGTCTAATTCGGTTGTCCTCCGAACGGCCTATATCATATGCCACCCTGGCCTGGCTAGTTTATTGGCTCCTGACTTTATTTGTGTCTATGGTCGCTGGTGCGGTCAAGCTGACTCAATTCCTCTCAGTGGTGTATTATGTGTGTATCTCGGTGTGATTTATTTCTTCCTTAGACCTGATTTCTCATTCTTCGCCCTTGATCACTTCTTAATTGGTGCTGCAGTGTAGCAGTTCTTGACTTACCCTTCGGCCCTACCCTATAAGAGTTCTGCTGTGGAACTCATGTGGTGCGGCTGAATTGGTGAAATAGTGAGAAATGTCTGTGTATCTTCACCTTCCTAGATTTGTTCACCTCTTGCCCTTCCCTACCTATCATATCTTGATTGGTTGTCCATCTTGATCTAATCCTTCAGGCCAGCCCTATAAGAGTTTTTTGGGGGAACTCAGTGGTCTGGTTAAACTATTTTAATAAATATTTTTTTAAATATGCAAGATATGCAATAAATTATGTAAAATATATTGTTTTTTCTTTATATATATAATTGTCATTATGAAGTTAAATTGGTTTCACAGGGAAAATATATACTTGAACAATTGTTTCCGCTGACAAAGAAATTATAGATTCTTGGAAGATACCGTACACTACGAAAGATTATTCAACATGGAATTTGAATGGAATAGAGCAGCTTAGCAACGAAAAGCCAATACTCCCCCCTCCCTGTGATTGTGCCAGCTTTTGTAAGCAGTGCAATAACTTAATGAAGGACAGAAAAGCTGCAGGATGCTCTGGCATTCTAGCTGAGATGATTAAGGCCTCAGGTGAGAAAGGAGTAGGTGTGTTCAATGAGCTAATTAACTTCATCATCAGAGAGGAAGTAATCTCTGATGAATGGCACAAAAGTACATTATATACTGTATAAGAGCAAAGGGGACTCATTGGATAGGAAAAATTATAGGGGCCTGAAAATACTTGATCAAGTCATGAAGGTCTGTGAGAAAGTCTTTGAAGGTATGATATTGACGATATGCAGTTTGATTTCATGCTAGGACACGGCACAATCCAAGTCATGAAGGTATTTGTGTGATAATGAAGATGTATGAGGACTCACAAACGGCAGTGAGGGTGAAAGATGTACCGGTACTGAGTGATGAGTTTTCAGTTCGTGTCGGAGTCCACCAGGGCTCTGTGTTAATGAAGTCCTTTCCTCTTTTTGTTTTATGGTTCTGGAGGCACTATCTGGTGATTTCAGAGTTGGGCTCCCCTGGGAACTGCTATAAGGGTCCTGAAAATGCTTGACTAAGTCATGAAGGTCTGTGAGAGAGTCTTAGAAGGTATGATAAGGGAAAGATACTGTATGTACTTAAAAGATAGGGATCTGATGTTGTGTTTGCAGACCGGGAGAAGGCCTTTGAAAAGGTGGCCAGAGAAGTTGTGCAGTAGGCTAGGAGAAAACTTGGCATTGAGGAGTAGCTGGTGCTTGTGATAATGAAGATGTACGAGGACTCACTGAAAGGTGTACAGCTGAGTGAGGGACATATACTAGATATTTGGCGAGGGTTAGCTTTATATCCCACGTACTGGTTACTAGGGACATATACTAGGTGTTAGGTGGAGGTTAGTTTTGTATCCCACGTTAGTTTTGTATCCAAAGTACTGGGTACTGGGTACTAGGGACATATACTAGGTGTTACGTGAGGGTACTGGGTGATGAGTTTTCAGTTCGCGTCGGAGTCCAACAGGGAAGTGTGTTAATTAAGCCCTCTCCTCTTTTTTATGGTTCTGGAGGCACTATCTAGTGATTTCAGAGTTAGGCTCCCCTTGCAACTGCTATAAGAGGCCTGAAAATGCTTGGCCAAGTCATGAAGGTCTGTGAGTGTGAGAGAGTCTTTGAAGGTATGATAAGGGAAAGCATTCTATCGACGATACGCAGTTTGGTTTCATGCCAGGACGTGACACAATCGACAACTTCATAGTCAGGCAGCTGCAGGAAAGATATCTACTGAAAGTAAGAAGTTGTGCACCAGGCTAGGAGAAAATTTGGCGTAGAGGAGTGGCTGGTGCATGTGATAATGAAGATGTATGAGGACTCACGAACGGTAGTGAGGATGAAAGGTGTACTGAGTGAGGGACATATGCTAGGTGAAGGTTAGTTTTGTATCCCACGTACTGGGTACTAGGGACATATACTAGGTGTTATGTAAAGGTTAGTATTGTACCCCAAATACTAGGTACTAGGGACATATACTAGGTGTTACGTGAGGGTTAGCTTGGTATCCCACGTACTGGGTACTAGGGACATATACTAGGTGTTAGGTGAGGGTTAGTTTTGTATCCAACGTACTGGGTCTAGGGGGCGGTAGCCCCCACCCATAATACTAGGATAGGTTAGGTAAGGTTGTTAGGTTAGGCTAATGGGGATGGATGTAGTTTCCGGGTGTACGGTCCTCATGTTTACATAGGGTGTTCGCCGCGGTTAACTTCGCGTCTATTTTGACGGTGATTTTTTCGGTTATTTGCCCCCTGCTGGCAATATGACTATGACATGACATGGGGGGGTGAGGGGTGGCAAAGCCACCCCTCAACATATTATTGTATCCATTGGTATTCAAAATAGACGGGAACATGATAGCAAACGTCCGCCGCCTCCGTCATGTTTACATTTGTCGATCGCCGTTGTTAAGTTCGCGTCTATTTTGACGGCGATATATATTGGTTATTTGCCCCCTGCTGGAAATATATATGATGATGACAATATGTCATGGGGGGGTGAAGGGGGGTAAAGCCCAACTTCAACATACAGCCGGGCCAGGAGGGTTAACCCGGCAACGACGAGGGGGGGGGTATTGAACTAGCTGCCCAAGGGCGAGCATATTGGCTCCATTCAGGCCTATAATCGTCATTTTACGATAATTATCGTTATTAATTATTCATATGAGCCTATTTTACCTTCACTATGAAGATAGTAACCTGTAACAACAATAAAACAAGTGAAAATATAATTTTTCTGGTCAAAATCGCGAATATAGATGGACCAGCCCATTCATGAATTATGGAGAAAATTGAGGCAACCCCTCCCTCCACGAGGCCTCAAGCCACACTGAGCCTACTCATACACACACTCGGTTATGTAACACACCCGCTAGGCACGTAAGCACATCCTCCACACAGTTTGCTAATGTTAGCACAAAAATATACCAACGAATTAGGGAATAACAGGGAAAATAGGTGATAATTGAAGGGGGAGGGGAAAGGGAGGAAGGAGGGGATGTGGAGGAGTGATATGAGGTATAGGGAAAAAAATAAAAAAAATAAAAATAAAAATAAATTGTTTAGTGCTACTGAGGCTGCTTAAATGTTTTTTTTTAGGCCTCCCTCTTAAGAGCTTTGCCGCCGTCGCCCAGTAAAACCTCTTATGAGCTTTTCCGCCGTTTACGGGTTAATGATTACAATAGGGGTTCCCCGTAGGGGTCGAACCCCTAATAATAATAATGAGTAGTATGGGTACACCTTCGAATAATATATTATTAAGCAACTCTTTAATCTTCTATGACAGTAAGTATGGGTAGGACTAGGCTACACCTTACAATAGGACATTAATATTAAGCAACTCAATCAAAGCTACCAGTCTCTCAATCACATGAAAATTATTCATAACTGTATCAAATACAAATGAGACTTAGCAACATTGCAGTGACTCCAAAGCTTCATGCAATACAGGAAAAAAAAGTGCAACCATACCTCACGTTCGGGGCCTTTATCGACCTTGCTGCCGAAGCTAAGTGTGATAACAGTGGCAGGGTTCATCTTGAGATGTCGCTTCAACATCATCTTGACCTTAGCAACTCTTGTGGCCGGCTGGAAGCTCTTCACGCAGCTCTCCCTCGAGCTGTCATCTGGGGTCATGATGATCAGGTCTACCTTCAGGTCTCGCAGTTTCTGAGACTTTTTGGTTTTGTATTTGGTTTCATCGGCAGGTGCACCATGTTCTATAGTGCAAGGTAAGAAAGTTATTAGCTGGAAAATATATATTAGGCTATATGATTATTTTTTTACAAGTTTGATGCAAGATAATTACAGTACTAGATCCAACTCATCAATCACGCTTTAATTTCATGTAATAAAGCATTCATAAAGTGAAGCAATCTAGTTTATCAAAATAAATTGTAGTATCCCTTCACACTACAGTACAGTATTGTGGAAGTTGGAACGGTTTCTAAATTTTCACAATTGGTTCCTCCTCCACAAAGTTGACGATTTTAATATTAACGTATGATGATGATGATAAAGATAATATTCTAGCCTACTGAGCCAGAGGCCACTTATAAGGCTAGGAGACCAAGTATGGGAAGCGGAGATGCATGGGTAGGTCAGTTATAATTCATGGAATACATGTATGGCTTGAAGATAGGAACGGAGCGGTGCAAAGGTAAAGGTAGGGGAGTCACAAAGCAATTCGGAAAGGGAACGGTTCTGGAGATAACGCAAACGTGCATACCTAAAGTTACGGCATTTGCACAATATATGGGGAATTGTAAGAACTGTATGACATTGCTGGCAATAGGGAGGTGGAGATCTAGGTAGAGACATTAGGTAACCATGTGTTAGCCTAGTATGTCCAAGACGAAGCCTGGTAAGCACAACCTGGTCAATACGATCAGAAGAGGGAGGAGTCGTCCAGGGAAATACGTCGTCTTTAAAAGAACGGAGATGTATAGTGGTAGGGAGACTCCTCCACTCCACACACCACTTATCACAGACTTTAGACTTAAGTACCGGAAAGACGTCAGGGAGGCGCATGAGAGAGACGCTAGGAGTGCCCCGCCTAGCTCTCTTGGCCAGAGTATCCGCTCTTTCGTTCCCACTAAGACCGACGTAGGCAGGGACCCAGCAGAACGTGATGGTATGGCCCAGGAGCAGGACATGAAGCAAGCTGGCAATGTGCCTAACAAGGGGGTCACGTGGTGCATAGCATTGTAGTGCCTGCAAGGCACTTAAGGAGTCACTGCATATGACAATGTGAGGAACGTTGCACGGGAGATCACCTATCAAGCTCAATGCACCCTGTATAGCTAATAATTCAGCGGTGAACACCGAGGAAAATGGATGGAGCATGCTCTGATGTGATCCATATTCAGACACTGCTGCACAACCCACTAAGCCATCCTCCTTGGAACCATCGGTGTAAATTAAAACAGCCGGACGGTGACAGAGCAAGTGGTTCAGGGCCAGAGTGCGCAAAATAAACGCGTCAGTGGACTTGCCGGACAAAGTCAGGTGAAAGCAAAAGGCGGGACGTCGAATGCACCATGGCGCACTCAGGCACAGAAGCCCGAGGGAATGGTACGCTGTGAGTGGAAAATAGGTTCATGGCTACAAGGGGAAATTATGGTGACATATTGTCCAGTGGGCCGTCCGCGAAATATCGATCAGTAGGTGGCGACGCTGATAAGCGAACGGCAGAGGTCATCGTAACCAATATGCGATGATGATGGAGAGGCAGCTCACCAGCTTCCGCCAGTAGACTACTAATCCGGGAAGATCGAAAAGCCCCAGAGCTCAATCGGATCCCTAAGTGGTGGACAGAGTTGAGCCGCTGCAAAGTAGCGGGGGAAGCATTACCATATATTGGACAGCCATAGTCCAGTACCGATAGGACTATGGCTTTGTAAAGCATAAGTAAGGTGGGACTATCTGCCCCCCATAATATTAACGTAATAAACTTTCCTTTCCCAAGTAGTAATATCGATAGTAAAATAAATTTATAATTGTTTTTATTCCCAGCTAATAAGATTTTGTAAAATGTGCACTAAAGTACATAGATGACTTTTGGACTAGATCTAGCTTACTATACAGACTCTTAGTAGACAGAGGTTTTGTTGCAAGTAAATTGTTGCATAAATTTAATCTTTTTAAGGTCAATTATTGTGACTATTCTATAATTTGATATCAATAATGTTAATCAAGCATTATTAACTTGAAGTTTCTCATATAACCTCTGATTAATTTTTGTCTATGTATTAATTGTTTATATTTTTTATTGTTATTATTATTTTTTTAAATTAATTGTTCTTGTTAAAAGAGTGCTCTTTGTTTAAATCTTTTGTTGCTTCTTCATATTTTGCAATGATTTTTCTTTATTACTGTATATTGTATCTATTCATTGTCAATAGTATCAATTGTTTGCTTTTGCTATTTCCTTAGTTTATTTGTACAATAAATGTAGGTTATTTGTAGGGTAGTAATTGGTAGGGGTCACTTGAGGCATGCTATGCTTTCAGGTACCTACCCGATAGGACTATCGTTAGTGAGTGCTGTATTTATTTTGTACATACAGTACTGTATTGTGAATATCTTGTCAAATTGCAAATTTGATTTTAATATAACATTTTGATATAAATTGTAGTTGTTATGTGTGCGATTAGTTTGCTTGGGAAACAGATTAACTTTGTGATCTTTTATTTCATAAATTATATTTTAGTAAGCGTTATTTCCACATAGCGATTTTGATAAGCTATTTTACCTTTATCTTGCATCGTCCCAGTTTTGGTTTGTTTAGTTTGCAAGTTTTACATTTTAATACAGAATTTAGTAAAATTTACCAGAACGTCCCAGACTTCCCAAATTGACCAATTCCTTGAACGTGACGATAGTGCGTGGTTATGTGTGCGATTAGTTTTCTTGGGAAACAGATTAACTTGCTCATGTAGTGATGTACACCCTATGTGGTGGATTGTGTTCTTTTATTTCATAATTTTATTTTGCTAAAAAAAAAAATAGGAAAAGTGGGGATTGAGCCTGAATCCTGTATATAGAATAGATAGTTGTTTCCACATAGCGATTTTGATTAGTTCTTTTGCCTTTATATTGTCTTTGTCCAAGTTTCGGTTTATTTATTTTGCAAGTTTTACATTATAATCATGGTTGAAAATCAAAATAACGTGATTACTAATGAACCCACAATTACGAAGACTAGATTATGAAATGGTGAATGAAGGCTATATATTAAACCTTCAGCATCTATAAATAGTTATGTAAGCATGCGAGCATTGTTGAATTCATTGCTGTGGAGAACTGGCAAGCATTTCAGTTAAATTGTTAAGTTTTTTAAAATAATAGAAAACACTAGCATCTTTACTATTACAGGTATCATTATTAATATTATTATTATTATTATTATTATTATTATTATTATAAGAAGAGTGTTCTAAATATCTGGGAGGAGTGGTAAGCAAGGACACAGGTGTGGAAATGGAGGTAAAACAGAGAGTATGTAAAGGAAAGAAAGTTTTCGGAGCAATGGGCAGTATGTGGAAGGTGAGAAATCTCGGAATGAAAGATGAAAGTGCAATGCATCAAGAGATAGTTGTACCAACAGTGATGTATTGGGCTGAGTTTTGGGCACTGAAGACAAAAGAGAGAAGAAAACTGGATGTGATGGAGATGAGCTTCTTGAGGAGTACCGGTATATGGTGGAGTGTTCGTGGAGACAGATTGAGGAATGAAGAAGTACGTAGGAGAGTGGGACAGCAGTAACCTTTGTCGGCCAGAGTGGACAGAAGGGTGCTGTGCTGGTATGGACATGTTGAGCGAATGGGAGATGAATTGCTTACAAAGAGAGTATATGAGTCAGATACAAGGGAAGGTAGAGGGGTAGGAAGACCTTCGTTGAGATGGAGAGATTGTGTAGTAGTGTACAGTGAACCCTCAAAATACGTGCAACTTATCTACGCGTAACCAAAGCTACGCTTGAACGACAATTGAGGCAACGAATCGAAAAATACGCTAAATTATTCAAATGTACGCGCCGAGCGAACGAACGAGAGTCGATTCGTATCTGTTGGAGAGTTTCGGGCGGCCATATTGGCGTGACACCGGGCCCTCCGACGTCGTCACCGTTGACTGTGGAGAGAGACATATCTCCCGTACCAAACTATTATGTATCTATAAAGCACAACAGGATATTATGAATCTATTAAAAGACTGTTCCTCATTTTTCATTGCATGTATCATTTATTGAGCAAACAAAATCGGAAATGGAAAATCTGTTTCTGTTCAGGAGTTGGTGAGATTGTTTACATTTCTCTCGAAAGTCGCTTCAAAGCTTACTGCTCTCCCCTGGCTAAATTATGTGAAGCCTATCTATCTATATATCTATCTATATGATCAGGCCCAATCCCCACTTTTCCTATTTTTTATTTTATTTTCCTCTATTTTATTTTATTATTTATTTATTATTATTTTTTTCTTGGGGGTGGCCGACTCAAGACAGAGCAAGAACAGGAAAACACAAAATACAAGACAAAACAACGAACAAACACAGACAAAACACAAAATTCACACACATCTAGGTCACCCAGGAGAATACCCAGAGACCAGGGTCACCAAGGTCGCTCCAGCACTCCCCCGGCCCCCGACCACCCGGAGAGGCTCCGATCTCGGCAGGCAGACATGCAGCGGAGCCAAAGTCACAAGCTCGCCCACCACACTTCCAGGCGCACCCTTCATAGTAATCGTCTCCCCGGGCCAGGCGCCTGATGGACTATTATCTAGTCCAACTTGCGCCCGACCAAATTACCACGTGTTCACTCAACTATTCACAAGCATTCTCCATGCATTCCTGTTTATTACCACTTCCTTTGCCTGATCTATAGTCATTCCTCTATCATCCAAAGCTTGTCTTACACAGTCTCTCCATCTCAATGGGGGTCTTCCTGCCCTTCTATCTCCCCTTGTATCTGACTTGCATATTCTCTTTGTTAGCCTTTCATCTCTCATTCATTCAACATGACCATACCAGCTCAGCACCCTTCTGTCCACTCTGGCTGACAAATGTTCCTGCTGCCCCACTCTCCTACGTATTTCTTCATTCCTCAATCCGTCTCTACGAGTAACTCCACACATACTCCTCAAGCAACTCATCTCCATCACATCCAGCTTTCTTCTCTCCTTTTTCTTCAGAGCCCATGTCTCAGCCCCATACATCACTGTTGGCACAATTCATTGATACATTGCACTTTTTACTTTCATTCCGAGATTTCTCGTCTTCCACATACAGTACTTCCCATTGCTCCGAAAACTTTCCTTCCTTCACACTCTCTGTTTTACCTCCATTTCCATACCTCCACTCCTGCTTATCGTTCCTCCTAGATATTTAAAACACTCTACTTGTTCCAATATTTCCCCATCCAGCCTTACATCTAGATTCACCCTATGATCACCCCTATTACACACCATTACTTTACTTTTATTGACGTTCACCTTCAGTTTCCTCCTCCCACAAACCACACCAAGCTCTTTGACTACCCGCTGCAATTTCTCCTCAGAATCCGCCACCAATGCTGTGTCATCAGTAAACAGCAACTGATTGAATTCCCAATCTCTACCATTTTTTCCTACTAAACCCAATCCTCTTCCCATAGTTCTCATTTTCACCTCCCTCACCACACCATCCATAAACATATTAAACAGCCATGGTGACAATACACAACCCTGTCGCAAACCTACCTTTACCTCAAACCATTCACTCAACTCACCATTTCCTACTCTCACATGCTCTGCTCCCTTCATAAAAACTTTTAACTGCTTCCAACAAATTTCCTCCAATTTCATAAATCCTTAACACCTTCCACATTGCTTCACGATCCACACGATCATACGCTTTTTCCAAATCCATAAAAGCCCAAAATATCTCCTTATGAAGCCAATTCCATAATATGTATATGAGCTATTGAACTATCTCACTTGACATTATGTATATGAAACTATATACAGGGTGTATTACTTTTAGATTCAAAACTTTAACCACAAGGCCTAGGCCTATTATTTCGGTCGATCCGTTTCGGGTGCAGTGCTATCGATCGATGGCGCAGATCCATAACATCGGCGTTGCTCAACCACTACCAATGTGAGTTAATTTACGTTTGTGTCTTATTTGTATACATTAAATGTATTTTGTGTGGTAGTTTAGGTTATAAAAACATATTTGTCCAGTAATATGTTATATATTTGTGTTTTTTAGGTGATGAAAGGTAGAAATAGTACAACTTTCGGTCGGACCCAGACCAATACCTATTTTCCCCATTTATATTTAACTTCCATGTACGCTCCCCAGCCTTATGAGGGCTTCTGCCCAGTAGGCTGTTGACAAATAGTTATTATTATTATTATTATTCCATGTACGCTCAAACGAAGGTATACGCTGACAGCACAGTACGCATCCCCCGCGTAATTTGAGGGTTCACTGTACTGTACAAGCATTGGAAGATAGAGAGATGACTGTAGAACAGGCAAGAGAAGTGGTAATAAATAGGAATGAATGGAGAATGATTGTGAATAGATGAGTGATAACGCGGTCGTTGGGAGAGGAGGTCGGGCGTCAGTTGGACTAGAGAATAGTCCGTCAGGCGCCTGACCCGGGGAGCTGGTATATATGAAGGGTCATGCCTGGATGTGAGATGGGTGGGCATTGTGGTGTGCTCCGCTGCGTGTCTGCCTGTTGAGACCGGAACCTCTCCGGGAGGTCTGAGGCCGGGGAAATGCTGGAGGCCCCTAGTGATCCTTGGTCTCTGGGTCCTCTCCTGGGTTACCTAGATGTGTGTGATTTTTTTGTTTTTTTTTATGTTATGTTGTGTTGTCCCTGTTTGGGCTCATTCTCGAGTCTGCCACCCCCAGCTATGGGGTATGTGCCTGTGTATATACATACATACATTAATATTAATTCAATTCAATGTTGCGTCTGTAGTGACTGGGTACACAAGAGATGTAGTGGAGCTAGAGGACCTTTGACAAGAATCATAGACTTTGAATGTGCAGTGTGCAAGGGAGATCTTGTATTAAATGACCCGCCTGTCAGTGTTGATTTCGACAGTGTAACGCTGGAGTGTGTGAATAAGTTCTGCTACCTGGGCGATACGGTTTCCGCCGGAGGTAGCGTTGAAGCTAGCTCCATTGCTAGAGTCAGAAGTGGCTGGGTAAAGTTTAGAGAGCTGTTGCCACTCCTGACCATGAGAGGGCTCCCACCCTACCTTTAAAGGGAAGGTGTATACCTCATGTGTTAGGAGCGCAATGACCTATGCCTCGGAGACGTGGCCGGTTAAAGCGGAGGATATCAATAGAATGAAACGGAATGAGAAGAAAATGGTGCGATGGATGTGTGGGGTTAATCTTAGGGACAGGGTATTGAGCGAGGAATTGAGAATGCGTCTGGGCATTAGGAGTGTCAGTGAAGTGATGCGCACGAGCCGACTTGGTTGGTTTGGACATGTGGAGAGAATGGATGATCAGAAATGGGTGAAGATATGCCGGACTATGAATGTGGGGGAAGCTGCGCGTAGGGGTAGACCTAGAATGACGCGGGCTCGGGTACTCCGGTCCGATCTCAAAATAAAGAACTTGACAACAGAGGCAGCCCTTGACAGGGCCGCCTGGAAAGCTGCCATTTAGGACGTGAGACTGTAACCACATTCTCTGTGGACAAAACGGTCTTTCTTTAAACTTGTATGTATGTATGTATGTATGTATGTATGTATGTATGTATGTATGTATGTATGTATGTATGTATGCATGTATGTATGTATGTATTAACAAAGTATACACTGGAGACTGTAAAGGTGAGTATGAACCTTGAACGAGGCGGAGATATGCTGGGTGCTTTTGCTTGAAGTCCTCAGCCAGAGTAGCCTTGGTGGGGTCGTCCTGCCCACCACTGTTAAAGTATTCATTACTGAAGGACTTGATGTAGAACAGCTCACAGTCTCGCTTCTCTTTCTTGCTCATACGACTTCGGTTCAGCACCTGCAACATCACAAACATCCTCAATTTTACACACCAAGAAAAGTCTATGGAATATTACTTAATGAAGATGGCGGGTGCCCAACCCCGAAAGGAGTTGAAATAAGGAAGCTATCCCCCCACCAAAGGCGGCTTTCTAGGGCCTTTCCTAGCTGATGCTGAGAGGATTGGGTTCTAGTCATGTGGTGATGGGCTGGTCTATCAGAGTGAGAGCTGAGCGTTCTCTGCCATACCCATAGCTTACTCTCACTGTTCCTTTTACTTATATATTTTCTAGATCTCAAGTGACGGCGTCTATTCCGTGGATTGACCTCCCTACTGCCAACCTAAGACTGAGAGCCAAAGCATCACACTTTTCCTCTGCCCCTCAACTTTCCCTTCATAATTGCTGAGGGGCACAGGGCCTTGGGTGGGGCTTTGGTTTCCTGGGTGTTTCCGCACCCTCCTCAGCTCCTCGCCTTGGAGTGGCTTCAGTCACCTGGGCTTTAGTGGTAAGCAGGGAGATTTCTGTGGGGGCGCTCGGTTATGGCCTTGGCCTTGCTCGGGACCTTGGAGCTGCTCGGCCAGACAGCCTGGGGAACAACAACAACAACTTAATGAAGAAAACAGAAGCATTTATGAACAATATTGTATGATGCTGTAAGTATAATGAGGGTGCAAGGGCAGCACTATGTCTAGAGGATGAACAGAGCGAGTTCTTTGATCTAAATGTGGGTCAATGCAAGGGTATGTGATGTCCACATGGTTGTTCAGTACATACAGTGTTGAGCTGAGGAGATGTTTAGGCGGCATAAAGAGTATTAGCGAGGTGATGCGTACAAGTAGACTGGGATGGTATGGACATGTGGAGAGAATGGATGAACAAAATTGGGTGAAAAAATGCAGGTCTGTGATTGTGGAGGGAGCTGCACCAAGGGGTGGACTGAAGAAGACCTGGGATCGGACTATACGCGCCGATCTCAAATCCAAGAACTTGACAAGTGAAGCAGCCCTTAACAGGGTTGCCTGGAACGCCGCCATTAGGACAAGAGACTGAAACTGCACGTATGTGTGGAACACTCAGTCTTAAAATTTGATGTATGTATGTATGTATGTACAGGGTGTTTGAAAACAACACCATCAAAATTACAGGGCATAATATACAGAGAATAAGAACTTAGAACTAGAACATATAAATAACCAATGTCCTACTATGTACCAATAATGAGATAGAGGCATTATAAAAAAAAAAAATGAATTCAAGCCTATACAATGGACGAAAATAAGCGACAATTGTTCAAACACAGGTCCACTTCTCCCCAACCACAAAACACACACATACACAAGGAGAAAAAAAAAAAATTCAAAGCATGGAAGAAAGGAGGCAGAAGGAGTACTGTATCTGGTGGCTAAGCGAACTGCAAAAAAAAAAAGGAGAGATTTACAAGGCAAAGAAAATCACACAGGACCGACCTGGTCATAGACCAAGTGAGTAATGCAGAAAATCCAAATGGGATCTTCAAATTAACTAGGCAAGTTAAGGATGACAGTAGATATGTTATAGGAGAACAGTGTGTCAGGAATTATAATGGGATAATTGTTTACGCTGACAAAGAAATTAGAGATGCTTGGAAGGTACACTACGAACGATTACTCAAAAGTTACCGAACGCCTCACATTACAACTAACCACGCCTCACATTTCCCTAGCTATATCAAAACATGACTTTAGGCCACTACACTCCACAAATACACTTCCTAAAGACCTCACACAAAAAGTTTTAGATGGCATCAATTCAGCTAGGCCACCACACAGAACACTTCTCGTTACAATTGACATTAGTAAAGCTTTTGATGCCATTCCCCGCCACAACCTCACTAACAAATTTTTCAACACAAACATGCGGTGATGGGCTGGTCTATCAGATTGAGAACTGAGCGATCTCTGCCATACCCATAGCTTAATCTGACTGTTCCTTTTATTTATATATTTTCTAGATCTCAAGTGGCGGCGTCTCTTCCGTAGATCGACCTCCCGATCTGTCAACCTAGAGGTTGGCAGATTGGAAGCCAAAGCGTCACATTTTTCCTTTGCCCCTCAACTTTCTCTTCATAATTGCTGAGGGGCACAGGGCCCTGGGTGGGGCTTTGGCTTCCCAGGCGTTTCACCACCCTCCTTAGCTCCCCGCCATGGAGTGGCTTAGGTCACCCAGGCTTTATTGTGGTAGGCAGGGAGGGTTCTGTGGGGGCGTTCGGTTATGGCCTTGGGGCTGTTCGGCCAGGCATCCTGGGGAACAACAACAACACAAAAAGATGGCTGGCCAGCAGGCAGGCAGATGTGCTCATGTAAGATTTGCTGGACAGTTATTGAACATCAGAAATTTCACAGAGTCCCTCATGGATCTGTCTTGTCACCAACACTTTTCAATCTATACATGCATGACCCATACCCCACACACCCCAGATACACACAGCCTCTTACGCAGACAACATAATGCTCACATGTACACATCGACATGCAAACATGGGTTAGAGACACTAAGATCATACCAGGTGAAGAATGCATCCCCCAACACAAGCTCCTAGTGTGTGACATGTGCCTAAGTAGAGTTCCTGTTAGAAAGAAAGTTCATTTGCCAAAAAAGAAAGTATGGTTGTTGGAAAAAGAGGAGTACAGAGACAGATCCACAACGAAATGATGGAAATCGAAAGGAGAATGGGTGTAAGGCCAGATGATGTTGATAGTAAATGGAACTTTATAAAGCACAGCCCCCTTGATACCACAGACAAAGCCTGTGGCAAAACAAAGGGGCCACCCAGACATAAGTTCTCCTGGTGGTGGAACAACGATGTCGAAGCTGCAGTCAGAGAGAAGAAGAGATGTTTTAAAGTATGGAAGGAAGAAGGCAGCAAGGAAGAATACCTGTCCGCCAAATGTAATGCTAGAAGAGAGGTTTACAGGGCAAAGAAAACCATACAGGATAGCGTAATAGAACAAGTTTCTCTATCTATCTATCTATTGCCTGACGCCGTGATCCCCGAAGGGGTGGCCACGAACGAACCGCCCCCATGCACTTCTGTCTCCAGTCAGTCGACGCCCCTCCCCCCAACCAGCACCGCCTTCGTTCATGTACTTCCTCACTCCATCCTTCCACCTCTCATTCGGTCTACCTCTCCCTCTCTGTCCCTCCACCTCGCTCTTGTACACCCTCTTAGTCATTCTCTCGCTTTGTAGCACTAATAATACCAATGGGGTTTATAAATTAGCTAAGAATGTGAGGGACTGAAGCCAGGACGTCGTGGGTGGAACATGCATAAATAATGACAGTGGCATGACTGTTTACACAGAAAACGAAATCAGAGAGGCGTGGAAGGAGCATTATGAAAGACTGCTTAATGTGGAATTTGAATGGAACAGGGAACAGCTTAGCACTGTAGTCCCAGTACAAGGCCCTCCGCCTTTGATAGGGTACGACGCTGTTAAAAGTGCTATAGATAAAATGAAGTCAGGAAAAGCCGCTGGGAGCTCCGGCATTGTCGCTGAGATGCTAAAAGCAGCTGGAGATATTGGGGTAAAATTGGTCACAGAGCTGATTAATGCTATCATAAAGGAGGACAAAATTCCCGATACATGGCAGAAAAGTGTGATAGTAAATATATACAAAGGTAAGGGTGACTCCTTAGACAGGGGAAATTATAGGGGTTTGAAAATGCTCGATCAAGTCATAAAAGTCAGCGAAAGGGTCTTTGAATGCAAGATCAGGGAAAGTGTTGCCATCAGCGACATGCAGTTTGGATTTATGCCGGGACATGGCACAACTGATGCTATCTTCATTCTTAGGCAACTGCTAGAGAGGTTCTTAAGAGAAAAACAGGGAGTTATATCTAGTTTTTGTAGACATGGAGAAGGCCTTTGACCGGGTGCCCAGGGAATTAATGCAGTGGACTATTAGAAAACTCGGAGTAGAAGAGTGGCTAGTACGTGTAATAATGAGAATGTATGAGGGGTCACAGGCAGCAGTTAGAGTGAATGGGGGCCTGAGTGAAGAGTTCCCAGTGAAAGTTGGAGTTCACCAAGGTTCAGTGCTAAGCCCATTACTGTTTGTGATGGTCCTGGAGGCTCTGTCAAGGGACTTTAGGACAGGACTTCCATGGGAGCTGTTATATGCAGACGATTTAGTTCTCATCGCAGATAGTCCGCAGGAAGCAGAGGCAAAGTTCAAAAGATGGGAGGGAGGGTATGGCAAATAAGGGCCTAAGATTTAACATAGATAAAACAAAGGGTGGATGGGACTTGTTAGCCTTGGTCGGCAACCCATCTAGGGGAGACAACCTTATACAAATCTGGGTGGCTGGGACTCGTCAGCCTTGGTCGGCAACCTGTTTAGGGGAGTAAACCTAATACAAATCCGTACTGCTTATCTAAGTGTAAGGAAGGTTAGTGGATGGACTAGCCAAACACCACTAGAAAAATACTGCTAACAAGATACATAGAGGGCCTCGGAGTCGGACGGATCCTAAATTGATTTTGAATGTGCAGTGTGCAAGGGAGATCTTGTGTTAAATGACCCGCCTGTTAGTGTTGATTTCGACAGTGTAACGCTGGAATGTGTGAATAAGTTCTGCTACCTGGGCGATACGGTTTCCGCCGGAGGTGGCGCTGAAGCTGGCTTCATTGCTAGAGTTAGCAGTGGCTGGGGAAAGTTTAGAGAGCTGCTGCCATTCCTGACCATGAGAGGGCTCCCACCCCGCCTTAACCCGGCAGCTGCGGGAACTCATAAGAACCTAGGCCTAAAAGAAAAATACATCTAAAACACCCTAGTGGCACTAAAAAAAAAGGAATTTGTGCTTAGGTGAGATAATTTCCCTCCATTACTTGCTACCAGTCCTACACATGTGTCTTCCCCCCCCCCCCTCCCCTTTTTCCCCCTCCTCAATTATCAGGTATTTTCTCTATTATTCCCGATATTTATCAAGTATTTTCATGGGAGGACAAGTGGGAGAGAGGGAGGAAGGTGGAGGAGTGTAACTCCGACCCTCCTAGCCAGTCTGAGTCCACCCCTTGTCTCTCAGTGCCACGAAAGACATGAGAGAGGGAGGGTATGCCTGTCTCGCCGGTCTGGGCCAGATTTTTTTTTTTTTTTTTTTTTTTTCTATATACCAACTACTCCCTCTCGGGCATAGGCTGAGAGCCTGTACATTCCACCGCCCAACACGGTGAAGCCCGTGAGGTCTTGTTCCAGTCTGGGGAGTGAGACATGCGAAGCATCCATCATGGCTCGAAGCAGCTCCATCTCTGAAGCGGCCGGTTGCTTCGCTCAAGTGCTTCACCGTCTCACCCTCCAGACTCAGACCCTCACTCTCAGAACGCCACCTATTGAGCAGTGAACTCACTAGGCATTGTCCCCCTGTAACATATTTTGAATATGGGAATATTCATACAGTGTTATTTAATCAGGGAACAACGAGGGTATTTTTTTGGCATTTCGGTGGGCTTTGTGGTAATGCACTGATACTAGGTACAGCACAAATTCAATCCCAATAATATCTTCCCATTGACATATCGGGATTTGAACCCGGGTCCATTGGATTACCAATCCAGTGGCATGACCACTCCACCACACCTCCCCTATTACGACCGCGAGGCTAAAATATACAATTTTCACCAGCCAATTGCTGTTACCACTTGTTATATTGCTTTCCCATGTTCATATGTTCATATTAAAAGTAAAATAAGCGCATATAGATAAGTATTAATTATATATATGGTAAATTAACGATTTTAGTGAGGAATGAATAAAAATACCTTCGCATGGGGGTATGATGTATACTACAGGGGCTTAGCACTTTATGAGTTAAAGGAAAGGTGTATACCTCGTGTGTTAGGAGTGCGATGACCTATGCCTCGGAGAATTGGCCGGTTAAAGCGGAGGATATCGATAGAATAGAACGGAATGAGAAGAGAATGGTGAGATGGATGTGTGGGGTTAATCTCAGGGACGGGGTATCGAGTGAGGAATTAAGAATGCGTCTGGGCATTAGGAGTGTCAGTGAAGTGATGCGCACGAGCCGACTTGGTTGGTTTGGACATGTGGAGAGATTGGATGATCAGAACTGGGTGAGGAAATGCCGGACTTTGAACGTGGGGGGGAGCTGTGCGTAGGGGTAGACCTAGAATGACATGGGATCAGGTACTCCGGTCCGATCTCAAAATATAGAACTTGACAAGAAAGGCAGCCCTTGACAGGGCCGCCTGGAAAGCCGCCATTTAAGACGTGAGACTGTAACCACATATCCTGTGGACAAGACGGTCTTTAAACTTGTATGTACTGTATGTAGTATGCAAGGGTGATCGTGTGTTCCATGACCGGCTCGAGAGTGCTAACTTTGGCAATGAGGCACTAGAGATGGTGGACAAGTTTAGCTACTTGGGAGATACCATCTCTGTTGGTGTTGTGGCTGAGGCCGCCACTATCGCCAGAATAAGATGCGGCTGGTGAATGTTCAGAGAACTGTTGCCACTACTTACCATGAGAAGACTCCCTCTCCCTCTGAAGGGAAAGGTGTACGCTTCATGCGGTACAAGCACAATGACATATGCTTCAGAAACATGGCCCGTCAAAGCGGATGATATCAACAGAATGGAATGCAACAAGATGAGAAGGGTGAGATGGATGTGAGGTGCCAAGCTGCAAGATAGTATATCTAGTGAAGAGCTGAGGAGAAGGTTAGGTGTCAAGAGTATCAGTGATGAGATGCGTAGTAGCAGGCTTGGATGGTAGTAGTAGTAGTCGTTCCCCGAGGCTTGGATGGTTTGGACATGTGGAGAGAATGGATGAACTAAGTTGGGTGAAAAGATGCAAGTCCATGTATGTGGAGGGAGCTGCACCAAGGGGTAGACCAAGAAAGACTTGGGATCAGACCTTGCCGTCTGATCTTGAATCGAAGACCCTGACTATAGTCTGTTTCATTTCATCTGACGGTAAATTGCTACAAATTGGTTGTTAATTATGAAAACTTGTCAATAATATGAAGCAGAGGCATAGCAGTTTCATATTTTCCCGTTAGTTATCGAGAAATCAGTTGCTAAGAGATTCAATTTACCGTCAGATGAAATGAAACAGGGTATAGTGAGGCAACTCCGAACAGGGCTGCCTGGAACGCGTCATTAGGACATGAGACCGGAACCGCACTTTGTGTGGAGCACTCGATCTTTAAATTTGTGTATGTATATGTATGTGTGGCTCAAGTTGGCCACCCCCATCTAAAAAAAACACAAAAACAAAAATGGGGTATGTGCCTGAATATATAGATACTGTACATAGATACAGTATGTATGTATGTACACACACCATCAAACCACTGTCAACCCCAAAACAGGGATCTATATTCCCCTCCAGGATAAAATGCAAGAGAGGGTACAACAGGAGGGGAGGGTTGTATGTATGTTAAAAGCATTGACTAGGAATAGAGAGCATAAAGCATGAAAGTAAAGAAGTCACTGCATGACAGTGTGGTGATCTCGACATTGACATACAGAAGTGAAGCATGGATGTTGTTGGAGAGGCATAAATCATGAGTGAGAGGGGTGAAAATAAGTTACTTGAGAAGTGGGTGTGGAGTCATATGGAGAGATAGACAGACAAATGAGGAAGTATGAAAGCGATGTGATGTGGATGCGCTGGGTGTGAAGAGAAATTTTTTGAGGTGATTTGGTCATGTGCAGCATATGGAGAGTGAGAGAATTACTAAAAGAGGAAGGGTAGAGAGGGATAGGCAGACCGAGAATGAGATAAAAGTTTAGAGTTGGGAGGAATATGTGTGAAAGCGGTGTTGGGTGGGAGGATGAGCATCAGTTGACGGATGATAGAGAAGCATGGAGGTGATTCATTTGTGACTACAACCCCCTCGGGGATTGAGGTGTCAAGCAAAGTATATATTTAATATCATCAGTCTTAACACCAATAACCCCAAAATGAAATTAATAAAATAGATAAATTGAACAGTATCAGATAAAGGAATTTAGTTTAAGAAAAATGCTAGACTTTCTTCAGTGCCTCTTGATCTTGCATGAAAGCTTAGGAAAGACACAGACTACAACAGATTCAGAGAACTTTAAATAGAGCAAAGTTGCTATAATACTAAGGTAGATTATAACCAACACCTTTCCAGAAATGAACCCATTTATAATGCATGCATGCTCACTTACTAAGTGTATGCAAACCTATCAAAATATAAACAAAATACTGAAAGTGGCAGATTCTTAACCCCCCCCCCCCCCCTGTAGCCCTGTAGCCCTGTTTTGTATTTGTAGACTGGCATTGAGTAGAGCTCTCTAGGTCAACTGGTTCAGTTGGTGATGGGCTGGTCTATCAGAGTGAGACCTGAGCGATCTCTGCCATACCCATAGCTTACTCTGACTGTTCCTTTTACTTATATATTTTCTAGATCTCAAGTGACGGCGTCTCTTCCGTGGATGGTCAATCCAATCCCAATCTACCAAGATTGGAAGCCAAAGCGTCACATTTTACCTTTGCTCCTCAACTTTCTCTTCATAATTGCTGAGGGGCACAGGGCCCTGGGTGGGGCTTTGGTTTCCCGGGTGTTTCCGCACCCTCCTCAGCTCCCCGTCATGGAGTGGCTTCGGTCACCCAGGCTTTATTGTGGTCGGCAGGGAGGGTTCTGTGGGGGCGCTCTGTTATGGCCTTGGCCTTGCTCGGGACCTTGGGGCTGTTCGGCCAGGCAACTTGGGGAACGACAACAACAACAACAACTGGTTCAGTTGTGATGACGATTTCCGTGGAGAGAGTTTTGATATGGTTTTAGCAATATCGGACATTTACAAACACTAATTTTCGTTCTACCAATCGCTTTATTGCCGGAGCAAAATTTGCTACCACTAAAACTCTATCAGAACAAGTCGTAAATTGCTTAAAATACATTAAAAGTACTCATAAAAGATATTGTAATACCATCATGAAAAGAACTGGCATTAACTATTATTGGAGTGTTGACAATTCGTTAGAAGTTATTGATAAAATAAATACCATGCCGAAAGTTACCTCGGTACATAGCTTCGACTTTTCAACTTTGTATACCAATTTGCCTTTAGATTTAGTATATTCAGAGCTTTGCTTTATTATAGATTTGCACTTTGACAGGTTCGTTGGGAATGGTAATTATTTCATAAATGTTTATACATATTTTAATAATGCATCACTTAGCTCTACTCCCACTAGTTCTGTATATTTTGATAGAACTAAACTTAAAGATGCCCTTAAATTCCTCCTTTTCAATACTTATGTTAGATTCGGGCCGTACATTTTCAAACAAATATTAGGAATTCCTATGGGTGGAAATGCTAGCCCTTTAATTGCAGACTTCTTCTTGCTTGCTTTAGAATTTAAATATATAAAAGACTTAGTTGACAGTAGCAAGAAAAATAAAATTCCAGAAAAATTAGCACTTGCTAAACTGTTAAGTAATAATAGTAGATATATTGATGATATTCTTGTTTGCAATTTGTTAAATTTTAATCAAGTTGCTAAACTTATTTACCCTAATTCTATTCCCCTCACACAATGTAACGTAAATTATAAAGTTGAAAATTTTCTTGATATAAATATAGAGATTGTTAATGAACAGTGCATACTTAAGGTATATCACAAAGTTGATGATTTTAATTTTAACGTAATAAACTTTCCTTTCCCTAGTAGTAATATCGATAGTAAAATAACTTATAATTGTTTTTATTCCCAATTAATAAGATTTTGTAAAATCTGCACTAAAGTAGATGACTTTTGGGCTAGAGCTAGGTTACTATACAGACTCTTAGTGGACAGAGGTTTTGAGGCAAGTAAATTGTTCCATAAATTTAATCTTTTTAGGGTCAATTATTGTGACTGTATTCTAAAATTTGACATCAATAATTTTAATCAAGCATTTTTAACTTGAAGTTTCTTGTATAACCTCTGCTTACTTTTTGTCTGTATTTATTGTTTATCTTTTTCTTTTTCTATTATTATTATTATTATTATTAATATTAATATTGATGATTTTTTAAATTTATTGTTCTTGTTAAAAGAGTACTCTTTGTTTAAATCTGTTGTTACTTCATATTTGGCAATTATTTGTCTTTATATTATATGTATTCATTGTCGATAGTATCAATTGCTTACTTTTGCGATTTCCTTAGTTTATTTGTGCTATAAATGTAGGTTATTTGTATGGTAGTTATTGATAGGGGTCACTTGAGGCATGCTATGCTTACAGGTACCTACCCGATAGCACTATCGTTAGTGAGTGCTGTACTGTATTTTATATATTATTTTGTAATAGTATAGATATCTTATCAATATTTGTATTTTGTACTATTGTTAATGTCTTGTCATGTTGCAAATTTGATTTTAAATAATATTTTGACATTTAACATGTAGTTTCTTTATTCATGCAGAGTTTAGTAAAATTTGCCAGAACGTCCCGGACTTCCCAAACTTGACTACTTCCTTTAACGTGACGATAGTGCGTTGTTATATGTGCGATTAGTTTGCTTGGGAAACAGATTAACTTGCTCATGTAGTAATGTACACCCTATGTGGTGGATTGTGTTCTTTTATTTAATAATTTTCATTTTAGTAAGCGTTGTTTCCACATAGCGATTTTGATCATTTAATTTGACTTTATATTGTCCTTGTCCCAATTTTGGTTTGTTTAGTTTGCAAGTTTTACATTTTAAACAACAACAACAATGGTCCGACTTCTTCTTCTTGTTTTTGAAGCTGCGCGTCGCTCCGACCGGCTTTGTTTACAACCGTTTCGCCGCGCGGCTTTCAAACCACGCTTAATAGGCTTTCAAGCTTACGGATTTTAAAAGGACACCCGGGCTCCTGCCCTTCGCAAGAGGTGTCATTTTAAAATGACACCCGAGCAGGAAGGGTTAAAACAAAATACAGTAAACTTCCGTTAATCCGAAGGGCAGCGGACCGGCTCTCGTTCGGATTAGTGGATTTTTCGGATTATCGGACTTTACCCCTATGAACCTGTGTATGACGAAAACATTGAGACATTAGGCCACCCAAATGACACAATGGTGCACACACACATATCATATGTTCATGAAATCACTTCAAAAGTTTACCATTGTCATTGTAGCCTATTAACTACTTCAAAACATTCAGATTAATGGTCAAAGGAATCTGCTGATATAAACGTCTTCTTCTTCTTCTTCCGTCTACTAGCGAGTTTGTCTTGCTCTTGAAGATCAGATGTGGTTCGGGAAGTAATGCCTTAACAACGGCACTTCCCTGAGAGGTTCTTGTAATTTTCCTTTTGTGATTTTCCTTTTGTGACGTGCTCTGTTATATTATATTGTATTGAAAGCACCCTTGTCTTGTTGTCTTGAAAGCACCCTTGGGATGCTCCGATAACTGAACTATAAATAGTAGCGTATCGGAACATCCAAAGGTGCGTTTTCAAGCTCAAGACTAATACGTCCAAAGGTGCGTTTTCAAGCTCAAGACTGAATGCGCTTGCAGAAAATGCGGTGCAAGCCAGTAGCGCATCGGAGCGTCCCAAGGATGCGTTCAAGAGCAAAACAAACTCTCTAGCAGACGATGTGGAAGAAGAAGAAGACGAAGGTGTTTACGATTATATCAGTAGCTTCCTTTGACCATTAATCTGAATGTTTTGAAGTAGATAATAGGCTACAATGACAATGGTAAACTTTTAAAGTGAATTCATGAACATATGATATGTGTGTGCTCCATTATGTGTCATTTGAGTGGCCTAATGCCTCAAAAAGGGGACTTTGGGACTTCTTGAAAGGTGCGTTTTCAAGCTCAAGACTGAATGCGCTTGCAGAAAATGCGGTGCAAGCCAGTAGCGCATCGGAGCGTCCCAAGGATGCGTTCAAGAGCAAAACAAACTCTCTAGCAGACGATGTGGAAGAAGAAGAAGACGAAGGTGTTTACGATTATATCAGTAGCTTCCTTTGACCATTAATCTGAATGTTTTGAAGTAGATAATAGGCTACAATGACAATGGTAAACTTTTAAAGTGAATTCATGAACATATGATATGTGTGTGCTCCATTATGTGTCATTTGAGTGGCCTAATGCCTCAAAAAGGGGACTTTGGGACTTCTTGAAATTCGGACCATCGGGTGAATTCGGATTTGGCCTCAAATTGAAAAATTCGGACTATTGGGAGATTCGAATCATCGGTCGTCGGATTAACGGACTTTTACTGTACCAACAATTCTGAAAATAGTACTTATGGTACAGTTGGCATCAGCTCAATGTAGGATAGTAATCTTAACCCTTTGAGTACCAGCGACGTGTGTTATATTTTATTCTAGCTATATTTAGACGATGTTGAGCAGTTTCGGAGGGATCTGTGGTTGTTGAAAGGGTTGGTTGAGATAGTGTGAAGCCTTATTATTGCTAGAGGTCCTTCCTAAGCTGAATAAAATTGTCTAATAGTTGCCAGAACATGATGAAAAGGACGTCCCTGGTACTGTACGGGTTAATTAATTTTCATTCTTAACATCACCCCCAAATGAATTAAATGAGAGTATGTGATCCTCCTGGGATTTAACCTTGGGACACCACATGCAGAACTTGAACACTTTAATCATTACACCACCAAGGCAGTTAAAGGTTAAGCAAGAAGAAAGAACAATTTATAGGGCAGATCTCAAAGGACTGACCTCGCAACGAACTGTTCCTGAACCTATGAAAATAATTAATTCATGTACAGTATATGCTTAATATCAACCACCACCAAATAAAATTAATGAAAGCATCTCCCGGGATTCGAACATGGGACACCACATACAGAACTTAAACACTCTAACCATTAGACCACCAAGACAGTTAAAGGTTCAGCACATGACCATGATTAATATCCATTTATCGAAAACTGGATATCAATCTAATCATGTACTGGACCCAACTGTACTATGAATAGTGCAATACTTATGCGAGCAGAAAGAGGAGAAAATATAAATCAGTATTTATGGTATATTACATACAATACATAATTTTTAATATACTAGGGCTGGGCAGGAATCGATCCCAGAATCGATTCTATCGAGTCCAGGTGAACGATCCCGGAATCGAGTCCAAGTTCAAGGGAATCGATTCCACGAGGCCTAGGCACAGTAGGCCGGCTCGGCGCTCATACACTACAGTAACTGGGACTCCTGGACCTGCTGCCTCGATTATATAACAACGCTTTCGCTACTCGCTAGACGCTAGCTAGCACTGGCCTGGCAAACAGATACCTACCGTCTTCGGCTTCAAATTCTTATAGACTGAAACTCTCAAATATTTATATAATATTTATATAATAATATATATCATGGTAATATGCTTAACCCTTCAAACTCGGATGGTACACGTGTGTACCATTATGTTTTGCCCCCAGGAACCCGGGTGGTACAACATTGTACCATTGCTTGAAAGCCTGTGAGCTTCGTGTGCGAGGCGTCGGTCCGACGCATGTAAACAACAGCCGGCTGGACCGACGCTCCGCATCTCCGGCCACAAGAAGGAGAGCGTCGCTTGTTCGTGTGTGCCTGTATGTTGTTGTTAAGTATCGAAAAGTAGTGTAAAGTGGCTGTTTTGGCCATAAAGTTATCTCCAATGAAATCATCATCACAAATCAAGCACTTGACTTAGAGAGCTCTACTTAACGCCATTCTACAGGTAAATAACACAGCTACGCTTGGGGATGCGTGGGAATGCGGGAAGCAGTCAGCATAACAATGATACGGTAGCCTAGCCTAGACGTTTTTTGGCCAAAACACCCGGATTTCGGGGAATATTTATGTAATGCGTAGCCGGGGCGGGAGGGTTAATGATGATGATAATCATGATGGTAATGAAACTATGGGACCAGAATGGCGTCTGGGGAATGGCCGCTCTCTTTTACTAGTCACTGACCACTGTATTATAATTGGTAAGGAAAGAATCGATTCTGGAATCGATTCTGGCGAGTCTGCCCCCAAAAAGAATCGATCCCATCGAGTCCAAAATTATCGATTCTTGCCCAGCCCTATAATATACTGTACTATAACCACAATTCCTGAAACGGAATATATTTAACTCCCCCAGACATATATGACGCGATCGCGTCATATGGACTAGTGGAACCAAAAACTCATATGACGCGATCGCGTCATATGGACTTATCTCTATACCTCTCCAATAAGTTTATGACGCGATTTTGCGTCATATGAGCTCAGTAAGTCCGATAAGTTACCATACGATAAAACCGTTGGTGGCAACCTCATTCACCTCCGATAATTCTAACGGCCGCAGTGTTGTTGTGAGTGTAGTGCGGGGCAGTGGCAATGATCCCGGGGTTCCCGCCTCCTCGGACTTATTGGAACATAATATGTCGGAGGGAGTTAAGGGGAGGTTTTTAGTTTGTTCCCTAGACCTCCATCAAGCTTATAATTACACCCCCTTGACCCTCTTTCATGATAAATTTGTAAATTTTTTGGTAGAAAAATTTCCCGGCCAAATTGCAGGCTCGCTATCGCTCGCCAGGAAAACATCAACACCTAAATGGAACGAAAGGTCTTAAAATTGACAGAAATGGGGCGGAGGTTCTTAAAATCACCAAACTAAAGGGGCGAACGTCTTAAAATCTTAAAAGCAATGAGGCTAAACATGAGGGAGAAAGGAGTTAAGAAAAATATCCCTCAACTGGAAATCTCCCCTCAATCAACACTAATTTTCTTGATTTTCTGGCTGGAAAAGACCTCAACTGTAGCTTATGTTCATTACCTTTAAAGACCTCAACTGTAGCTTATGTTCATTACCTTTAAAGACCTCAACTGTAGCTTATGTTCATTACCTTTAAAGACCTCAACTGTAGCTTATGTTCATTACCTTTAAAGACCTCAACTGTAGCTTATGTTCATTACCTTTAAAGACCTCAACTGTAGCTTATGTTAATTACCTTTAAAGACCTCAACTGTAGCTTATGTTCATTACCTTTAAAGATCTCAACTGTAGCTTATGTTCATTACCTTTAAAGACCTCAACTGTAGCTTATGTTCATTACCTTTAAAGACCTCAACTGTAGCTTATGTTCATTACCTTTAAAGATGCAACGCGGGCCAAGGTGAACTCCTGGAAGTATGGTGTAGCCTTCTCATCGTACGTGATCACCAGTTCCTCCAAACACTGCAGCTTGTCCAGTTCACCAATACTCTCCCACTGCCGTACAATAACATTACATTAAGGGAAGATGGACGTATTTATTTGCTTATTGTTTATCTTTTTATTATTTTTTTTTGTTCTGTTCTCCCTAGACCTCCATCAACCTGTACAAAACACCCCATATTCAAGATAAATTTGTAAATTTTTCGGTAGAAAAATGTCCCAGCCGAAGGCCGATTACTCTTAAAATTACAGGCTCACTATCGCACGTCAGGAAAAGATTTACATCTAAATGGCACGAAAGGTCTTAATATTGACAAAGAAATGGGGTGTAAAGTCTTAAAATCGCCAAACCAATGGGCTGAACGTCTTAAAATCTAAAAACCAATAGGGCTAAATACGAGGGAGAAGGGGGCCTCAAAAACCAGCCCATCCCTCTTAACCCCTTAAGCAAGATGATGTAATTTTTTTCATATTCTGATTACCATTAGTCACTTTTCTTTAGCTTATAATCTATCTCTAGGACTCAAAGGGGTATATACAATCTAAACAAATATAGGTCCTTCTTAAATTGCATAAAATCGTCTAATTCTAACCGGAATCAAGAGGCATCATAGTGCTGAAGGGGTTAATCACAGCAAAGTTAAATTGACATCATATTCGAAGTTGAGTAAATAGATCATAACCGAGAAACATTTAATTCATTACAGCAAATTCACAGAACCATACTAGTCAATAAGTAACACCCCGTTCTTCACATTAATCATTAATTACAAACACCAATGTACTTGAATAAACTAATGAAAGCATATGGTCCACCCGGGATTCAAACTCGGGACACCACACCCAGAACATTAGGTAAATAGATAGGTACAGTAAATACATAATAAGCAAACCCAAAACTTTTCTAGAACTGAACCTACTACTGCATAATACATGTATGCTTTCTATGTGTATGGGAAAAAAAAAAAAAAAAAAAAGTACAATCTCAATAAAAAATACCGGTACCAACAATTCAACCCCTTCAGCGCGATGATGTAATTTTGTTCTTATTCTGGTTACAATTAGGCGATCTTTGTTAGCTTATAGTCTACCTCTAGGACTGAAAAGGGCAAGTAATATTTAAATAAACTAAGTAAATAACACAGGTCCTTCTTGAACTGCATAAAATTACCTAAGGTTATTTAGAATACAACGGAAAAAGGGTGCTAACATGCTGAAGGAGTTAAAATAGTATTTATGTGGACATTATAAGTTTGTTATTTTCAAAGTTTAATTTCCAATAAATTTAAAAGCATTTTTCCACATATAGATTTTGTTTACTGTGTTGTCATTTCGAAAGTTATTAATTTTAATGAGTTCGTTATATTAATTTGAACAGTAACTTTTGAGTTCGTTTTCAAGTTTTATATTTAAATAATTATCACACAGATAAACTTTACACTTGCTAACAGCTTGGGTGACAACAGGAGGGTCAAACAGGAGGTGCTGACAAATTGACTAATTCCTTGAACGTGACAATAGTGCGTTGTTATGTGTGCGATTAGTTTGCTTGGGAACCAGATTAACTTGCTCATATAGTAATGTACACCCTATGTGGTTGATTGTGTTCTTTTATTTATAAATTATTATTTTGCTTAAGCGTTGTTTCCACATAGCGATTTTGATAAGTTGTTTTGTCTTTTTACTGTGTTCGTCTAGGAATCCTCCTCCCCTTGAATAATTCTCCTACTCGACGAGACAGAGAAACGAGCGAGGGAACGCGAAAATGGTCCCAGACCCTGAGAATAGGAACTTTAAATGTTGTTTCTGTTCGGGCTCTGTCTTGTGTCGGCCACCTCCAGCAATGGGATATGTGCCTGAGTATATACCTGTACTGTGTTCGTCCAAGTTTTGGTTTGTTTATTTTGCAAGTTTCACATTATAATTATGGTGTCATTTTCTACTGACCAAGCGATGGTGAGTCTGCATTTTAGGAGAAACTGGATGGAAAAATTTTCTACCAAATGAAATTACAAATTTAGCTTGAAGTGGGGGTGGGGTCTGAGGGAGGGGGGTGGGGGTGTGCATTTTAGCTTAGAGAGTCATTTTCATTAGTGTAGGGGCAAAGTAAAAATATATTGCTTAGGGAGTCATTTGCATTAGTGTGGGGGCAAAATAAAAATAATTTGCTTGAAAATGGCCAAAAAAAATCGAAGCTAAGCTAAGTCAAATAAACATAACCCTCAACATATCAGACGAGCTAGTGTAATGTGTAGGTTATGTAAGTGTTGAGGTTGTGAGACTAACCGTATCCAGAGGGTTGGTTGCCAGTGTGAGGTATTTGAGACAGGGGAACAGTGAAGTTTTTTGGTTGTCTGCTGTCTCAGGGAAGTCCACATGCTTTAGGCCACAGCTGTTGGCATTCAGGCTCACCAATCTGATAAAAACACATTAAAATAATATGAAGATAATAATCCAATCTCTATAATCTACAAGTATCCTGAACTCCATCCTAATTGATCTGAATAACCTAGCCTAGTATATCTTAACTTAATTTAACTTAGATAATTATGGCAGAGAGACTTTACGGACTAGAAATTGCTATATAGTACAGGTATTCAATTACAAATCTGGTCTGAGTACATGATTAGATTGATATCCAAAATTCAAAAATGGATATTAATCGTGATCGTGTACTCGATCTTTAACTGTGTTGGTGGTGTAATGGTTTAGATGCTTATATTCTGGGTGTGGCGTCCCGAGTTTGAATCCCGGGAGGACCATATGCTTTCATTAGTTTATTCAAGTGCATTGGGGTTTATTTGTAATTTATTATTAATGTTAAGAATGGAGTGTTACTTAATCTTAAGGATAACAATTTTCAGTTTGGGGATTTTACCGGTTTTCAAGTAAAATTCCTTAAACATGACTAAAATCTATCTATCTATATTATTAAATCAGTTCGTGTATTTACCTATTTGTATTTACCTATTTGTAGTTTACAGGAATTGAGCAGCACTCGTGTTGTCCTGTCTTAGTTACTTTATAATCAATCCATTTTACTTAGACAAGTATCGTAATGGATATTCCCAATTCCCAGTATTTTGGATTAACATATCATAGCTTATGTTGTCCTATTTCCATATTTACTTTTATCCAACCTAGATTTGAACATGTTAATGTTCTTTGCTCTCACCACCTCCTCCTCCAAGTTGTTCCAAGTCTCTATACTGTACTTCTATATGGGAAGCTGAATTTCTTTGTGTCCTTACGACATCTGCCCATCCTCAGTTTAAACTCGTGTCCTCTTGTCCTTCCATTATCCCTCACGAATAGATCTTCCCTATCTACTTGTTCCAAACTTTTTACTCCCTTGAACATAGTTATTAAGTCGCCTCGTTCCCTTCTCTCTTTCAAGGTAGGCAGTTGTAGTGTCTTAAGTCTTTCCTCATATGTCAACTCCTTCAATCTTGGGATCATCTTCGTTGCTATCCTTTGGACTTTCTCTAATTTGTTTATGTGTTTTTTCAAATGTGGTGACCATATCACTGCTGCATATTCTAATCTTGGTCTTATCATAGTCATTATCAGTTTTCTTAAAATTTCTTCGTCCAAATAGTTAAATGCCACTCTCATATTGGTTATTATTCCATATGCTCCTCCAATGATCATGTTAATATGCTTCTCCGGCGATAGATCATCTTGTATTATCACTCCAAGGTCCTTCTCATGCCGTGTTTTGCCGATTATTTCAATTCCTAATTTGTACTCCCAGCTTGGCCTTATCTCACTTGTTCCCACTTCCAAAACATGACACTTTTCTGCATTGAAACTCATTTTCCAGGTTTGGCTCCATCTGTGCAACTTATCTAGGTCTTTTTGAAGATCCTGACAACTTTCTATACAGGTGACATTCTTTATGATCTTAGCGACATCCACGAACATATTCATATGACTATTCAAGTTTTCTGGCATGTCGTTTACATAAAGTAGGAACATTATCGGACCCAACACTGATCCCTGTGGTACTCCGCTCTTCACACTCCTCCACTGTGAATATTCGTCTCGTATTGTGGTCCTCATTTCTCTTCCTATTAAAAAGTTTTCCATCCATTTTAACATCCTACCATGTACACCTCCAACAACCTGCAATTTCCACAATAACCTTTTGTGAGGCACCCTGTCAAAGGCCTTTTTCGGGTCCAGGTAAACACAGTCAACCCATCCCTCTCTCTCCTGTGTAACATCTACCATTCTGCTATAAAAGCTTAATAAATTAGATACACAAGATCTCCCTTCCCTGAATCCAAACTGTTTCTCACTAAGCACCCCCTGTCCCTCTATGAAGTGTGTCCACTTTTTTCTTATAATTTTCTCACAAATTTTGCAAACAATGCTGGTGAGGGACCCCGGTCTGTAGTTAAGCGGATTTTCTCTGTCTCCTCCTTTGTAAACAGGTACTATGTTAGCTCTCTTCCATTCCACTGGCAGGTCTCCTTCATTCAGTGAAGATTTGATGATGTCATAGATTGGTTCCACTAGCTCTTCCGCACATTCTTTGAGGATCCATCCAGCCACTCCATCTGGTCCCATTGATTTCCTCAAGTCCAAATCCTGCATCAATTTCAGCACTTCACTTTTTGTCACTTTCATTTCAGGCATCTGTGGTGTTCTCATTTCTCTATCGGGTTCTATAAACTCCTCCTCTTTTACAAACACTGACTGAAGCTTTTCATTCATAACTTCACACAAGTCTTTATCTTTCTCATGTCCGAATAGTCATCTTTATCTTTCTAGCTGTCCGTTCCAACTCTTAGTCTGACAATACCTTCTTTTGTTTTTATTTTTCCATTTACAAATCTATAAAATAGTTTTGGCTCATTTTTGCACTTCTCTACAATATTCCTTTCATATTTATATTGTTCCTCGCGTCGTATCTTTACGTATTCATTTCTTTTCTCCTTGTACTTATTCCAGTTATTTTCACTATGTCTCTTCCGTGCTATATTCCAGGCTCGGTTTCTTCTATCCTGTGCCTTACTACATCTTATATTGAACAATTCTTTTTCCTTCTTTACCCCTGATTGGAACCTTGGGACATATTTATGTATCCCTTCTTCATATACTTTCAAGAAAAGTCTATATTTGTCTGTCTGTCTGTGTGTTCTTAATAGGCGGCCACAGTTTTGGACCTGGAGAGCTGAATCTTTGCATGTGGGTGTCAATTGACCTGGGTCAGGTCATAGAGGGGGCGAGGCCACGATCGGAGGTCGTTTCGAGGCCGAAATTTAAAACAAAAATTTAAAAATGGCCATTTGGGGCAGAAGGAGGCCTCGGATCGAAAAGGTGTATGGAACGAAAGTTGTTCGCAGCCCCCCAACATGGGGTTACGGATGAGGTCAGATCCAAAATCGGAGGTCATTTAGTGGCCGAAATCGAGGTCGCCGTTTAATGAGGCACAGGGAGGTCGAGGCCGGTGATTATGGTAGTAGTAGTATTGTGATGATTGTGGTAGTAGTGATTGATGATGGTGATTATGGTAGTAGAATATAAACCCGGGCAACGCCGGGTACCCCTGCTAGTATACCATATAATAATTATTGGTACACATATATATTTCTAAAGACCAAGCGGTCCACACAATGCGCAGCTTCAGCCTCATATCCTAATGACAGCGTTCATGGTAGCCATAGTACTGCAGTCTTCCTACTGCAATTGACCACTTGCGAGTTTTGGTCTATAAGGAAGTTGGAACAGTAAACATCAATATTTAGGAGAAATACAGAAATTATATGAGTTGATGATGGATAGAAATTGTGCTGAATTTGATTATATGTATTTATAAATGCACTACAATCGTCTTTTGAATGGTAATTTTGTTATACAGTATATCGATCGATAGATAGATAGATAGAGTATATCGATATCTAAAGCTCTAACTTCCTTATAGCCTGAAACTTGCAAGTGGTCAATTATGTAACTTATTCCATCTCCCTATAATTTCTGAGGAACATATTCCGGGGGAGTAAAGGGGCCTTCACATTTAGTAAAGGAAAAGGAATATGCGCCATGTATCCTACTGTATGTCGTACAAGGCGACAAAAAGGGGGATGGCCTAATTTTGGATCAAAGGTCCTCCTATACAGTAAAATCTTGTTATGGCACTGTGTTAAGCCGGTGTCACACGAGCCCTTTTTCGATAAATTTTTACGGGCAATTATGTTCTGCATTCTTCAAAAATTACACTTCATCAAAATTCAGCCGCCTAACATAATCTACTTTCAGTCTAGTTACCGATACTAGTGCGAAAATGTCCCGAAATAATACGAGAAAAAACTTGCTCATGGAAAACTGACGGAAAAAGCGCTTGTGTGACAGCGGCTTTATTGTAGCACTGTTGAGGCTAGTGTGTGGTTGCAGATATTGTAGGTACAAGTGCCACAGGGAGACTTTGTTGAGTCCTGCTAAGGCATGGTTAAGGTGAGATGGGTAATTTTTCTGGTCCCCTTTCTCCCTCGTTTTAACCCCCATTTGTTTAAAGATTATAAAACGTTCAGCCCATTAGCTTGGCGAAATAAATAAAATAATCTTATAACGCATATCGCCCCATTGCGTTGTCAATTTTAAGACCTTTCATGCCATTTAGGTGTCGATTTTTTTCTAGCGAGCGATAACAAGCCTGAAATTTTAAGAGGAATCAGCCTTTGGCCGGGACATTTTTCTACCAAAAAATTTACAAATTTATCTTGAAGGGAGGTCTAGAGGGTGTTTTCTAAGCTTGATGGAGGTCTAGCGAGGAAACTAGGAAATAAAGGGATAAATCAATTAATAGCGATTTTGATTAGTTCTTTTGCATTTATCTTGTATCGTCCCAGTTTTGGTTTGTTTATTTTGCAAGTTTTACATTATAATAGACCAACAAAAATGGACCATCTCCCCTTAACAGTATGCCAACATCAACCACAGTGAAGAAGACATGACGAGGCAGTGTTATGGCAGAATTAGTGTACAGTATTTGACTACACTCCAACTGCTGAAAGGCAACCCCCGTCTGAGCCAGTACAATGTGATGAAAAGAACATCAATAAGGGGAGATGGGTAATTTTTCTGGTCCCCCTTCTCCCTCATGTTTATCCCCATTAGTTTTGAGATTTTAAGATGTTTGCCCCATTAGTTTGTCGAATTTAAAACCTTTCACCCCATTTCTTTGTCAATATTAAGACCTTTCGTGCTATTTAGGTGTCGATATTTTTCCTGGTGAGCGATAGCGAGCCTGTAATTGTGGAGGAACCGGCCTTCGGCCATGACATTTTTCTCCCGAAAAATGTACAAATGAATCTCGTAGGGGGATCTAATGGATGTTTTTTTAAAGTTTGATAGAGGTCTAGGGAGGAAACTAGAGAAAATAATTAATAAATGACAAAATTTAACAAAAAGTGAACTATTCCCCCTTAAACCAATGTATGAATGTATCTGTGTATGAACCTTTAATCTTTTAACAAGTGAACAATTTGGCTGAACTGAAAGGTTAAGGAATCTTCCACCTAATATCCGTGTACCATAAAAATATCCTGGCTTCAATTTTTTTAGTCGATGGCAGCACCCTCTTCATGATAGCTAAGTACAGTCATGAACATTAATAGCTACTTATCCATTTGAATTGGTATCCAACCCCAAACAAGACAATACAATGCTTCATAACTTGGTTGGTGCCCAACCCCAAAAGGGGTTGAAATAGGGGAGCTATCCCCCCACCAAAGGCGGCTTTCTAGGGCCTTTCCTAGCTGATGCTGAGAGGATTGGGTTCTAGTCATGTGGTGATGGGCTAGTCTATCAGAGTGAGAACTGAATGATCTCTGCCATACCCATAGCTTACTCTGACTGTTCCTTTTACTTATATATTTTCTAGATCTCAAGTGACGGCGTCTCTTCCGTGGATTGATCTCCCAATCTACCAAGAATGGAAGACAAAGCGTCACATTTTTCCTTTGCCCCTCAACTTTCTCTTCATAATTGCTGAGGGGCACAGGGCCCTGGGTGGGGCTTTGGTTTCCCGGGCGTTTCCGCACCCTACTCAGCTCCCCGCCATGGAGTGGCTTCGGTTACCCAGGCTTTATTGTGGTAGGCAGGGAGGGTTCTGTGGGAGCGCTCGGTTATGGCCTTGGCATTGCTCGGGCCTTGGGGCTGTTCGGCCAATCAGCTTAGGGAACAACAACAATAACAACTTGGCTTTCTAGCCTCAAAGTTTCAAATGTGTGTAATCTTACTAGCAGGTTGACAAACGGGCAATTTTGTTGAGTGAGAGAGGAACAGTTGAATAATTTTGCATATTTAATCACTCCAAGGGCATAATAAGAACTATGGAGCATAACTTGACTTTGTATGTATGTATGTATATACTCAGACACATACCCCATAGCTAAGGGTGGCCGACTCGAGATAAAGCCCGAACTGAAGCAACATTTAAAGTTCCAATTCTTATGGTTCGGGACCACTTTCGCGTTCCCTCGCCCCTTTCTCTGTCTCGTCTAGTAGGTGAATTACAAGGGGAGGAGGATTCCTAGCCCCCTGCCTAAAACAAGGGACACTCAACTCAATCCCTAAACAATATGGCCCTGGTTTTCCACCCTACTTATTTGTACTCAGAAGTTTTAATTTCAAAAGTATACTGTACAAACAATATAAACGTTCAGTGGTGGAATATGCTAGCCCTGCTTGGGCCTCTAACCTCTCTGAAACACACCACAACACCCTACAGACCATACAGAATAAAGCCCTTAAAATAATCACTGGCTGCACAGCTACCACACCTACAGACCACCTACGCCAGGAAACCAAAGTCCTCAAAATCAAGGATCACCTTGAAAAGTATATCCATATTCAAATCACCCACCGATCCATCTAGTCACCCAAAGACAACACTCAGCTACATGCACGGCCCCCTGAAATCCATCCCTCAGCAACCCTCCTTTCCCTTGAGGATAGAGTCCACCTGGCTAGGCTGCGATGTGGGCACCATCCAGCCCTTTTGAGTTATCAGAAAAGGCTGGATGACTGCGTCCAGGACACCTGTCCGGGTTGTAACACAATACCGCACACTATCAAACTCCGAAAGGGGTTGAAATAGGGGAGCTATCCCCCCGCCAAAGCTGATGCTGAGAGGATTGGGTTCTAGTCATGTGGTGATGGGCTAGTCTATCAGAGTGAGAACTGAGTGATCTCTGCCATACCCATAGCTTACTTTGACTGTTACTTTTACAGTCAACCCTCGAATGTGCGGACTAATAGGGGGGGACCCATGTCCGCACAATGAAAAAGTCTGTACATGGGAAATAGGCCTAGGCTATACAATGTTTTCTAACCCTAACCCTTCCCTCACGGGCTCTCCATCCTAAGGACGTCGAGATCCGGGCGATATGGCCGAAAAACGTATTTAATAGGCTACCCTTATCTTTGTTATTTTAACAGCTAGAAAATTCCCACACATCTCTAAACGTACTGCTGTTTCCAATCTGTAGACTGGCATTGAGTAGAGCTCTCTAAGTCAACTGGTTCAGTTGTGATGACGATTTCCGTGGAGAGTTTCGAGGCGATGTTAGCAATATGGTGACACGGGCAGGCAATTTCCCGCCGAAATCATCGAAATACGATAATGTAACCATAAGTACTATATATCTCTTATATACTTACCTTAATTCTTTATAATATTTCATAATAAACTTATATAAAACGAGTTATAAGTTTAAATGAAAAATCAGTGTACCGGTACCATTACCGAAACACGCGTGTGTTAATGTTATGTCGGTTTGTGTGTGTGTGTGTTCTTTTCTTGTGTGGCTATGTCGGCCGTATCAGTAGGGAGTCTAAAAACACGAGTTATTTATGTAGGCAACAAAATGTTTTTATAATTATACTCTATGGAATTGAATTGAATTTTACCAAATAATATTTATAATAGTAGGCTAAAAGCCAAAGAAAAATCCATTAAACTTTGTTATTGTGTTGTCTGCTAAAAAAAATTTAGTGTTGAAAACACTAAATATTATTTGGTAAAATTCAATTCAATTCCATAGAGTACAGTATAGGCCTAATTATAATAACATTTTGTTGCCTAAATAAATAACTCAGGTTTTTAGACTCCCTACTGATACAGCCGACATAGCCACACAAGAAAAGAACACACACACAAACCGACATAACAATAACACGCGTGTTTCGGTAATGGTAGGCTACCGGTACACTGATTTTTCATTTAAACTTATAACTCGTTATATATAAGTTTATTATGAAATATTATAAAGAATTAAGGTAAGTTTATAAGAGATATATAGTACTTATGGTTACATTATCGTATTTCGACGATTTCAGCGGGAAATTGCCTGCCTGTGTCACCGCCCGACCCGCCAAATACCGGACAACTTTTAAATTAACGGTCTTTTGCCCGATTTGTCCGGACTTTTGGGGCCTTGTCCGCATCGGCTGTTGGGTCCGCACAAACCGAAGTCCGGTCAATTGGGGTCCGCCCATGCGAGGGTCGACTGTACTTATATATTTTCTAGATCTCAAGTGACAGGGTCTCTTCCGTGGATTGACCTCCCAATCTACCAAGATTGGAAGCCAAAGCGTCACATTTTTTCTTTGCCCCTCAACTTTCTCTTCATAATTGCTGAGGGGCACAGGGCCCTGGGTGGGGCTTTGGTTTCCCGGGCGTTTCCGCACCCTCCTCAGCTCCCCGCCATGGAATGGCTTCGGTTACCCAGGCTTTATTGTGGTAGGCAGGGACGGAGAAGAAGAGAAGTAGTGGAGGAGGAGGTGGGGATCAGGAGGTCAGAAGTGTGGGAAGCCATGAAAAGAGTGAAGTTGGGGAAAGCACCCGGAACAGATGGAGTGTGTGTGGGGAAATGTTGAGGTATGGTGGTGAGATAGTGATAGAATGGGTATGGAAAATGTGCAAACTAGCATGGGAGAAGGGGAGTGCACCCGATGACTGGAAGACCGGCATAATAGTCCCCCTATATAAGGGCAAAGGGGAAAGAGGAGTGTGTAGTAACCACCGAGGAATATATATGTCTTCTAAGCGTAGTAGGGAAGGTATACAGTAGGGTAGTGATTGAGAGTGAGAGTGAGAACGGAGAAATGGATAGGCGACGAGCAGGGAGGTTTTAGGAAGGGAAGAGGATGTGTAGATCAGATTTTTACCCTGAATTGTGTTGTGGAGAAGTATCTGGAGAAGAAACAAAAGGTGTATGTTGCCTTTATGGACTTGGAGAAGGCCTATGACAGAGTGGATAGAGAAGGTTTGTGGAAAGTACTTAGAATATACGGAGTAGAGGGCAAGTTACTGAAAGCAGTGAAGAGCATGTATGAGGGTGCAAAGGCAGCAGTACGTGTGGAGAGTGAGCAGAGCGAGTTCTTTGACCTGAATGTTGGTTTGAAACAGGGGTGTGTGATGTCCCCGTGGTTGTTTACTGTATATATGGATGGAGTCATGAAAGAAATACTAACAAGAGCAGTGGATGTTGGTGTATCGCTGAAAAGGGAGGGAATTGAGTGGAAGCTACCTATACTGCTGTTTGCGGATGATACAGTTCTGATGAGTGATAATGAATGGGAGTTGCAGGGTCTGGTAAATGAGTTTGGAACAGTATGCGAAAAACGAAATTTGAAGGTAAATGCGGGGAAGAGCAAGGTTATGGTCTTCGAAAGGGGTGAAGTCACAGAGTGTGAGGTGAAGCTGAACGGTCAGGCTATGGAGATCATCAACTCTTTTAAGTATCTGGGCAGTGTGTTGAGTAAAGATGGGACTATGGATGAAGTAGTGCGGGAGAGGGTACAACAGGGGAAGAGGGTTGTAGGAACGCTAAAAGCAGTAACAAGAAATAAGGTGGTCAGTATGGAGTGAAGAAGTCCTTGCATGACAGTGTGGTAATCCCGACACTGACTTACGTAAGCGAAGCATGGACGTTGGTTGAGAGACTCAGACCAAGAGTGAGAGCAGTGGAAATGAATTACTTAAGGAGTGCGTGCGGAGTTACATGGAGGGATAGACAGACTAATGAGGAAGTAAGAAGGAGGGGTGGTGTGGAGGTAGATGTGCTGGAAAGTGTGAAAAGGAACAACTTGAGATGGTTCGGCCATATGGAACGTATGGAAAGCGAGAGAATGACTAAGAGGGTGTACGAGAGCGAGGTGGAGGGAGAGGTAGACCGAATGAGAGGTGGAAGGATGGAGTGAGGAAGTACATGAACGAAGGCGGTGCTGGTTGAGGGGAGGGGCATCGACTGACTGGGGACAGAGGTGCATGGGGGCGGTTCGTTCGTGGCCACCCCTTCGGGGATCACGGCGTCAGGCAATAGATAGATAGGGAGGGTTCTGTGGGGGTGCTCAGTTATGGCCTTGGCCTTGCTCGGGGCCTTGGGGCTGTTCGGCCAGGCAGTCTGGGGAACAACAACAACAACAACAACAACAACAACACACACTCCTTGAGAACTTTGAGGGAAAACCCGGTCTCGGCTGTGGCCTTCCTTAGGAGCTCGGTGCTGTTCGGCCATGCAGCCTAGGAAACAACTACTACTACTACTACCAGGATACTAGGAGCATGTATGACGCTGTAACTAACTCTAATTATCATATCCTAAATGCCAATACAGTATTGTAATTCTAGTGTCATCATTACTAAAAACATGTCATAACTGAGAATTAGAACTTATGATAGGCTAGTTTTACAGAGTATGAGGAAGTTATGATATCATGAGCAAGGAATATGCTGTTAATTCATTGGCTTGCTATGCATCTCTTTTTGCCATAATCCCGGTCCAGTACTGTAGAAATTATTGTGCCTCAAGTCCGGGATCGCTTAGGGTAGTGAGTGTTCAAATCTAAATAGATTCATCTAGAGTTTGTGAAGGTGACACTCCATCAACCTAGTTACCCATGTAAACAGGGAAATTGTCCAGTTAAGATGAAGAGTGTCACATTCTCTTCATTTTAACTGGGCGAGAAAATTAATTCAATAGGATCTGATTTTCTGAGAATTACACAATACAAAAATATTTCATTGGAAAAAGTTGTTGTTGTTCTTGTCGTTCCCTAAGCTGCCTGGCCGAACAGCCCCGAGTCCCTAAAGAAGGCCATGGCCACGGTCGGGCTTTCCCACAGAGCTCTCAAGGAGTGTAGGTTATGTTGTTGGCGTAAATGATTGTGTGAAATGCAGTCTTCTAGGATGTGTCCAATGGAATTGGGGTGCTGTGTTACATCCCGGGCAGGTGTCGTCGACGGAGACATCCAGTCTCTTCTGATAGCTCAAAAGAGCTGGAAGGTGCCCACATCTCAGCCTGACCGTGAAAAAGTGGTAGGCACCAACCATTCAGGGAGGTACTCCTGTGGAGAGCCTAAGGCGGAGTATAAGGATTGCTAGACATCCTGTTTCACCACCTGGTCTCCTTTACAGTATTTTTCAGTATTTTTTTGGGGGTAAAGAAATTAGTAAAACAGTGGTGGAACTGCCATCCAGGTGATTTTTTTTTTTTTTTTTTTTTTCCTATGTGACTGAGAGAGGCAAAAGGCAGAACTGCCTATAGCAAGTGCCTCCCCCATAGTTGAAAGAGTGACAGAGCCAAAATCAAGGGATGTTCGAGCCAAAATGCCTGGACACACGGAGTTTGAAGCAATTTAAGTCATAGAAAGAGGGAAAGAATGATTCTGGGAGAGAGTTACAGAGCTCAGCTGTTGAGTAGAAGAAAGTTTGAGATTAACATTTCACTCTTGGGTTGGAGAGTTGCACAGAGTAGGGATGGGATTGAGTTGCAAGATGGGTACCACGTGCCCTACGTAAAGGAGGTGGTATACACTGGGAAAGCTCTGAGGAACACTGATTATTATAGTAGCGATAGAATAGCGAGAGAGATGCAACATTGCGGCGGAGAGAGAGAGATTGCAGAGAGTTGGTGAGTGGACGGGAGTTAATGATACGAAAGGCCTTCCTTTCAACTTTGTCTAGGAGAGCGGTGTGAGAGGAACCTCCCCACACATGTGAACAATACTCAATACAAGGACGCACTATGCCCCTGTACAGAGCAAGAAGCTGTGCAGGGGAAAAGAACCCCCTAAGGCGGTTGAGCACACCCAGCTTCTGGGAGGCTGCCTTAGCAAGACTGGTAATATGGTCCTTCCAACTGAGAGAGGAAGAAAAAGAGACACCAAGAATATTGAGAGAAGATGAAGGATTGATTTTTGTATTGTTGAAGAATAAGGGATAGTCCGCTGGGAGTTCCTTACGGGTAGATAGATGGAGAAATTGGGTTTTGGAAGCATTATAAGGTAACAAGGTTTTCTCTGCCCCAATTGGAGATAGTAGTTAGATCAGAATTTAAGAGTTCTATAGCTTCATTATGTTTGTCGTTGAGGGATTGCTGGCTGGGGCGTTCTGAAAAACTAATGGAGTAGTGTAAGGTTGAGTCGTCTGTGTATGAATGGATGGGAATTGAGGTACAGTTGAGGAGATCATTTATAAAAATTAGAAAGAGAATAGGAGATAGGACAGAGCCCTGAGGAACACCAGAGTTTATAGGGTGAGGAAGTGAACAATGGTCGTCCACAACCGCGGCTATGGAACGGCCGGAAAGGAAATTAGAGATAAAGTCACAGATGGAGGGATAGAAACCGAAGGATGGTAGTTTAGAAATTAAAGATTTGTGCCAGACTCTATCGAAGGCTTTCGATATGTCTAGTGCAATAGAAAAAGTCTCACCGAATTCCCGAAAGGAGGATGACCAAGAGTTAGTAAGATATGAAAGAAGATCACCAGTAGAGCGACCCTTAAGGAAGCCATACTGGCGATCTGAGAGCAGATTATGAGAATAGAAATGCTTAAGAAATTTGGAAGCAAGAATAGTTTCAAAAACTTTAGAAAGACAAGAGATGAGAGCAATGAGGTAAAACTGTACTAAAAATCCAGGTGGCGCTGGGGGTCTTATTCAAATGACTATCGTGTGTGATGCACCATTGAGGTGTTTTGAGGGTTTTCGTGATTTAAGAGGTTTAATACAGTTCGCAACTATCTATGACACATAATTGTGTAGTATATTTTTACTAGATTCATAATATGATGGTTATATACTCGTTAATGCAGTGAATATATAATTATTAACATAATTTGATACATAAATATCAGCTTCCTGAACAAGAAATTTAGTTTCATCTAATGTGGTGTAATAGGCTGGGCGAAATTTTAATACTCATTGAAGTATTGTATTTACTTCCTTTTTAGTTACTAACAAATACGTGTTTCAGTAGAAATTGGCTGAACATACGGTATTATATTCTGTAGCTGTAGAATTTGGCAGGTTGAATGTCTGCGCCTGCGCACTATAGTTTCTTTCCTACAAAACAAGCTATCGTGCGCTTTTAAGTTACCAATTTATAATCCACTATCAAATCGGGCAGCTAAATATGTTACCAGCTATATTTCTTATTAGACCAGTGACAGGAAATCAATCAATGTGAATCAGAATGTCATAGAACACAGAGGCAGCAAATTACATACGTGGAGATGCAGGAATTCGAAAAAGATGATGACAATTTTTTTTACAACACTGCCTTTTCCACGGGCGACTGTTTAGGTTGTCAGCTGACCGTGGCGGGATATACGTACACAGTGTTGCCAAGGTCTTCTTTTGTTCGCACCATTTGGCTAGTTAGGATTCGTTCAGAAGCGTAGATTTGCGAGTTTCCATTTCAAACGATATTATATTCTTGATTTACAGTGTGATGGGGTGGATAGCCTCTGAAGTATTATCCTAACTAACTAACATTGAGGAAAGCGGAATTGGGCTGGTTCTATATACTATTAAAGTTGTAGAGGTGTCGAGTGTTGAGTAGCCTATAGCTAGGCTACATTTCATACAAACGTTCATCATGGCTTTCTGTTGGTTGTACTATACATGTATGGTAGCCTATGTGGTGGTGACTGAATAGCCTAATTAAGTGATTGTTTGTGAGGGGGGATTGGGACATTGATGCAGATTTTATGAGTGCATGATTGTGATAATAATGTATGTGGTATTTCATTAATATTTAAATGATGTGACACGTAGGCCACTACTCATACAGTAGGCTATATGGGACTAGGCCTAGTTATATTTGGGGAACTCATAGTATCATGCATGCATGGCTGTTAAACATAAACATATCAGAAAATGTGTGTGATAGGATTAAAATAGCTGAAATTGTCTGTTGTGCGGTATTAAGTGATTGGGCTACTTTTGGGCGAGTTTGGAGATGTGATGTGCGCTGGCAACCTTGGAATACACACGCACGCACGACACAATCTATAACTGAACATTTTACCTTTATTAAGACTATAATCCACATTATATTAAGATTTCCATCTGTGAGAAACAAATATCTACCACCATTACTGCTAATGTACACATAGATGCACAACTAATGTCAAATTTAACAAAGTAAGTTAAGTGGGGAAGAGATGTTTACTGTCCGAGAAGTTTCGTTTAATGACTATTATGGGTAGCGAACACTGGCATCAATTTATTATGCGCTTGCCAGATTTGAAACTAGTTTATAATTGTATAATCTAATATCCAGTAAAATGGCTAATGACGATTATTTCATAAGTTCATCTCGAGTTTTTATACATATCATTTTAATTTTAGGACATGGATACCTATCTATTAAAATATTAACAGGACTACTTTTCGAATGACTGCCATGTGTTTTTGTGGGCCTAATCAAATATGTTTTATTAATCATAAATACTTTGTATATTGGACAATGTACTGAATAGAATGTTAGAGTAATATGTCTGTAACATTCATGACTATAGAAATCCAGTGATATTTTGATGACTGCGATTTAAAAAATTCAATTCACTCGATGGCAACAAATTTAGGTTGGTGCGAACCAAAGGCGGAAAAATAGCAGACAATTTTTTTATTTTCCCCCATTGGACGATAGTTGGAGGGTTGAGAGCGGTCACCCTTCTGTGGGACAGGTTGAATGTGAGCAAATTTCCAGCATGAAGAGAAGACGTTAGAGGATAATAATAATAATAATAATAATAATAAGCATGTTACTTATTTCTCATAAGCGCCAATTTTTCCGAAGAATTCACTAGCGCTCGGAAAGAGAAAGAAAAAAGAACAAAATCAATGCATCAAAAGAAAGCTTATATACAACACACATTTAACAATCACTAGCAGTGGCAAAATAGCCTAAACTCTATAGCCATCTGTCATGACACCTCTCTCAAGATCATAGCTTCTCTCAAAGAGAAAAGTCTTAAGTTGTCTCTTGAAGCATTCAACAGAACTCAGTTGTCTCATGGACAGCGGCAACCTGTTATACAACCTCGGAGCCATGTAGGAGAATGACCTCTCAAAGAAAGAAGACTGCTGGTAAGCCCTTGGTTCATCAAGACGAAAAGGGTCATTGTCATGATGCACAACTACACCATGGCGTGCCGGTGGACGCCTGAGCAGGTCCGCAAGGTACCTAGGCTCACCAAATTTGAGAACCTTAAGAGTCACTAAACAAACCTTAAATTCTATTCTTGCTCTTACTGGCAGCCAGTGCAGTTCTATGTGAAGAGATGTAGTAGGAGTTCTAGGTGGAACACCAAAAATAAGTCTTGCGGCCCTGTTAAGAACAGACTGAACTTTCTTTAAAATATAATTTGGAAGACCCACCAACAGGGCATTGCAATAATCAACACGAGAGAAGACCAATTAGTGAACCAACGTCAGGAGGCAACGTCTGGTTATAAACGGCTTCACCAAATAGAGATTTCTGATGTGCAAGTAACAACTTTTAACTATCTGGTTTACATGCTCTTTGAAATCTAATCGGGAGTTCACATATACACCCAGATTTCGAACAGAGTTGACCGGTCGCAGCTGGGATCCATCCACATTGATGGAGAAGACGCCTACTATATCATCAGCTCTTCTATTTCCTCGGATGATGAGAATTTCAGTTTTACCATCATTTAGTTTAAGTTTTCTCGCTCTCATCCACTTCTTGATATCAGACATCAACAATTCCATCTTACTACGTATATCAACTATATTTGTGATTCTCACATAAATCTGGGTGTCATCTGCATAAAAGTGAAAGGTGACATTATGCGCACGAAGCAGAAGAGACAAACTGCTGATATAAATTATGAAGAGGATAGGACCTAAAACTGATCTCTGTGGAACACCATACTGCAGGGGTGTCGAGTCCGAGACCATTTGATTTACCATCACACTCTGGGATCTACCTGACAAGTACGACCCGAGAAGCAAGAGAGCAGTCACGCACACCACAATCGTAAAGATCACTCAATAGCAACTCGTGATCCACTGTGTCAAAGGCCGCAGAGAGATCAAGCAAGACCAATAGTGAGGCCACACCATTGCATATGTTCTCAACTAGATCATAATGTACTCTAATCAATGCTGTTTCAGTTGAATGATGCCGTCGGTAAGCAGACTGAAAAATTGGGATAGTTTCATTCTGCTGAAGTAGTGGTTGTAATTGGTCAAGTATTGCACACTCTAATATCTTTGATATGAAGGGCAGGTTGGAGACAGGACAATAGTTCAACATGTTCTCAACATCAAGTCCAGGTTTCTTTAGACTAGGTCGGAGTAGTGCATGCTTTTCAGACTGTGGGAAGTTACCTTCAGAGAAGCACTTATTAATTATTTTGGAAATAAACTCAACTGTGTGATCATAGACTCTTGGTAGCTTGGAAACATTTATGGGATCCAACGGGCAAAATGTTTTATTGAGGTTTCTTATGTAGGACGAGATCATGTCCACCTCTACTGAGTGAAAGGATGAAAGGACATTATTAGGAATGTGTCGCGGTTGGAGTACAACTGAAAGTTCTTCACCAACAGAAGCATCATCCAGTTCGTCTTATGCGAGTTATCTTGCCAGCAAAAAATGCCACAAAGTTGGCAGCCAACTCGGCACCGGGTACAGAAGGTCTTAAGCTGACTCTTGTTTTTCCAAGTAAACTGTTTACAATTGAAGTCAACCTCCTCTGGTCGTTACCACATGAGTCAACTTTTCCCTGATAATACACTTTCTTTTCATCTTTGATTGTGTGGACCACGGCTCTTCTGGCTGACAGATATTGCAACCATGTAGAGTCTGTTTTATTTTTTCGCCATTCACGTTCAGCTCTTCTAAGAAATTTAACTCGAGTGCTATACCAGGGTGAATCATCTCGTACTATGATTTTCTTCTCTACTTCTGGACAGTGATGATCGAACACTGATTTAAGTGCATTTCTATGTACCTCCACCAGCTCATCTGAAGTAAGGTTGGAAGTATCAATACTTACCAAGTACTGTTTTACTTCACTGCTAGCCAAATTTTGATCTGTATTTTTATAATTTCTAAATCTGATTACTTTTTCATGTGTGAGTGGCTTAGGGAAATCAAAGCTGAAAGTAATCAAAGCATGATCAGAGGTATTAGGGTCAGCATTCTCAACATCAACATCCAGAACACCACCACAACCCACAGGAGAGAGAACCAAGTCAAGGGTATGTCCTAAGCTATGAGTTGGGTGGGACACAAGGTTTACAAAATTGCTCTGATCAGTCAACTCAAGGAACTCAGGGGAGAACGGCTTCAGATGAGGGCTGTCAACCCAGTAATTAAAATCTCCACATATCAAAAGTCTTCCGGTTTTAGCAGAAAATTCCTCGAGAAACTGCCCAAACTCTTCCATAAAACCCCTATCTGTGCCACGATGGCCAGGCCTATAGACAACTGCCATTCTTAGAATTTGTTGATGGAGTTTTATTTTCACTTCCAACAGTTCATAATAAAGAGGGGCTGGGTTATGGCTTATTTGCAAGATATTCACCAGAGATGTGGAGTAGACAACTGCCACTCCACTGCCCGGATGATCTCCCCTAGGCCTAGGAACATTTATTATGGAATGAGTTTTAGGCAATGCTGCCTGGATAATATTCAGATGTGACTCGAACAACCAGGTCTCAGTGAGACATAATACATCAAGGTTACGTTCATCCAAGATCTCGCAAATATGATCCATTTTGTTACGCAAGGAACGAACATTCAACAGACCCAGTTTCAACCGGCTCCCTTGTGCATTTTTCAGTTTTTTGAACCTACAAAATTGGTGTTTTCAATAACTTTATTTCTCTGGCTGACATTAGAGGACAATTTCTACTTGAGGCGAAATGATTTGGCGGCTCCGTAACTGATGTGGAGCTCATACAATTTATACATTTGGTGGAAGTCTTGTTGGTGCAGTCTTTTGAGTTATGAGTACCGGCACAGAAGTTGCATTTTGGATCCTAATTTTTCCGATAACACCTGTCACTGGTATGGCCAAAGCCCTGGCAATGGTAACATTGTGTTACCCAGAAGCGATCGTATGCACGACATCTCACAAGTCCAACATACACAGAATTGCCATCATCCCCAATGGAAGAGCGTATTTCAGGTGACATTTTTACTACCGCAGTCTTTGTGTGTGCATCACTCTTTTGCTTGGTGAATAGCAAATTCATAGCTAAGCCATCGTCGACCAGGGACTTTATTCTTGGGTTTTTGTTGAGGATGCTGGGAATGATCTCATTATCCTCAGTGTCATTAGCAATGCCTACCAGAGTCATTTTTGGCAGCATCTTCTTTGGTTCGGAGACACTGAAGGCACTGTCCACCCCCAAACACTGATTGATGGCCCTTCCTGCGTCTTCCTTGGCTTTCTTTGATGGAATTCGTACCACCAGTACACCTGAATCAGTTCTAGTTAACTTGTTAACCGGAACCAAAGCCAAAGCAGTCTCAATTGCCTTTGTATCTGGTGGGCTTACTGGCTCAGAGGATCGGTCTTTTGGCTTCACTACCAGGACCTGATGGTCCCAGACATTTTTTTTCTTTCCACCATCTACCACCTCAGTGGTGCGTTTGGTCGGCTCCTTTTTGGTCTCTTCAAATGTTTGCTGAACTATCTTGGCAAACAAGGGAATGTCGGGGGCAGCAACTTTAGTCTCAAGGATATCCATTCTGTCACCAATACTCTCTAGCTCCACGGCCACCGCAGCAAGGGCACCCTTCACTTCGTTTACAATGGCAGTCTTCACTTCACCAACTAGGGCAGCCTTCAGGTCATCCAAGGTCTGCTGACTAATTGATGCGTCCTTAGCAGTCAGGGGAGTGGTATCGCAAACAGTGCAATGCCATTTAAATCCAGGTTTCTTCTTTGCAAGTACTCTGAGATCCTCATCATCAACATTTATACAGTTGACGTGAAAATATGTACCACACAAGTAGCAGCCCAGCGATTTGGCCTTGCCCACAACCTTCCTGCAACTGCAACTCTGCTTGCTTGCTGCCATTTCAGTGGAAGTAACCAATAATTTAAAAAAACAAATGTTTTTCGTATCTGATTAAAAATAAAAGAGAAAACCCTGGTTGAAAAAAACGTGAAAATAACTACCTGGGACAGACCCCAGGTAGCGCCGTCCCCGTCAGTGCCACCACAATGGAAAAAAATTAAAATGGAAAAGAAAAAAAGGGAAAGTGGTGTCTGCAAGGTCACCGCGGGCAGGTGGGGATCGACTTGGCTACCCTTTGGGGGTAGCCCAACCGAGGTGCGTGGAGAGACCACGCACAGGATGGCAGATGTGTGTGGTGCAAAAACTTTAACCAATTTTGTACACTGTTTTGAGCTTATAGCAGTGACAATATAATTTCCACGGTACTCAGCAAGACCTTATTGGTTACGATACTGCCACTGCGCAAACAGAGACAGAGACGAAAGAGTTTGCCTAGGCAGGGAGTCAGCACGGAAGCACAGTTTTTGAAAACAACAGGAGGAACACCGTCCGGACCGTACGCCTTATTAGTACAGTGGGCCCCACAAGGGTGCGGTTACCTAAGTCCGAGACATGCGCGCACCCTTGTAAAACGCACCCTTGGAGCTTAACCCGGGAACTGCTGGGAGACTCTTAAGAGTTCCCCTGGCGGACTGCTGGGAGACTCTTAAGAGTGAGTGAAAAAAAAAATCAACTTTTGACATCGAAAAAAAAACATTTTGTTTATTTTTATTTTTGTATTTTTGTATTTTTTTTTGGCCCCTGGGCCATGCAAAATCTCAGTCCTCTACCTCCCCTCCTTCCCCACTTTCCTCCTCTCCTTCAGTTATCACCTATTTTCCCTGTTATTCCCTTATTCTGAGGTATATTTTCGTGCTAACATTAGCGAGTTGCAAGCAGGGTGTTGTCATCACTGATGGCAAGCGAGTGCAAGAGAGAGAGAGAGAGTATCGATCGACTGTGTCTCAGTGGCCTTGGGGGAAATTGGCGGGAAAGCAGCTTGCCTCACCCATACATTATACAACTCGCGGGCTATATCTCCGATTTTGACCATCCAAACGCTGTTTTCACTCGTTTTATTGTTGTTTCAGGTTAATACCTTTATAATCAACCCATAATAGGCGCATATGGATAATGGTACAAATTTTAGTGACGGAAACACCTCAAATACGTCAGCACAGGGGGACGTTTCCAATTACCCCCATGCGCACTTGTTAGGTTAAGAACCTATGGGAAATTCACTATGTAGTCCGGGGACTCTTCAAACTTACCCTTTTTTCGCCCAATAACCCCTGAAAAACATGAACTAAGGAAAGAATACCTGCACAGTATAGAAATGTGATTAGATATTAGATAGAATAGGGGTATTACACTCACTTTGGATGGTTTATGTATGCGTGGAGGTTGGGATGTTGGTCTTACTGAGGAGCCTCGAACCCTCAGTAAGACCAACATCCCAACCTCCACGCATACATAAACCATCCAAAGTGAGTGTGATACCCATATTCTATCTAATATCTAATCACATTTCTATACTGTACAGGTATTCTTTCCTTAGTTCATGTTTTTCAGGGGTTATTGGGCGAAAAAAACGCACGCTTTGCTTTTTTCGCGCTTTTTTCGCACCCTTGGATTATACGCACCACACGGACATCTGCCGCACGGTTGGAGAATCGCACCCTTTTAGTGCGCACCCTTGCGGGGCCGACTGTATTAAGCCCAGAGAGGGTAGAAAGTACATCTTTAGAAGAGATTAGGATATTAGGCATAAGTAAGAGAGAGGAGGGTGGAGAGGGAGGAATAGCACCGGAATCATCCAAGGTGGAGTTTCTAGCAAAAGTTTGAGCGAAGAGTTTAGCTTTGTCAGAGGAAGAAGTGATGGTTGTGCCATCAGAGTGGAAAAGGGGAGGGAAAGACGAGGAAGAGAAATTGTTGGAGAGATTTTTGGCTAGATGCCAGAAAGCTTGGGAAGAGCTAGAGTTGGATAGTTCAGTGCATTTATTATTGATGAAAGAGTGTTTGGCAAGTCAAAGAACAGATCTGGCTTGATTCCGGGCAGAAACAGGAAGAATGAGAGTCTTGAGTTTTAAGGCGTCGGTACCGTTTGAATGCTTCCTCCTTATTGCGGACAGCAGTAGAACAGGCGTGAGTAAACCAAGATTTTTTAGCATTAGTCTGAGAGAAAGAGAATGGAATGTATGCTTCCATGCCCGATAGTATTACCTCGGTAATGCGTTCAGCACTGCTCTGTGTCTTCTCCTTCAGTGCTATTGGTCCACTTAGTGGAAATGGCACTGTGGAGTGGGGCAGTGGGGGCATGTGTTATTATGTTTTTTCCACCAACCAACTCCACCTCTAAACTCAATTAATTAAATCAACAAATACATGTGGCACTCCAAGGATTCGAACCTAGGATACTCACATCGAAATTCTGCGCACTTATGCATTACGCTATCAAGACAGTTGTGGAAGCCTGGAGGCAGTTTCTGCCATAGCAATCCCTTTTTGGGTGCTTCTTCTGGCAACGGGGCATCAGATTGATGCTGATGATGATGATTACATCTCTGTTTCAAATCAATCATGTTTCCATAATTGACAATGCATTCCAGTAATAAAATTAAGTCACAGCTATGTAATCAAGATCTGGTCATGACAATATCTTGCCCCGTTATGAAGAACATGGGATAGTTAGGCTAGAATAATAACAATGAAAAAATAATAATACCTGTAATAATAAAGTACAATATATAAACCCACTTTGGGAGTGTTCCAAGGTGTGCGATGTATTGCCAGTCAGCCAGAGGGTTGACCCCAATATCTAGCTCTTCCAGGTATGAAAGCTGGTCCGGGGGAACAGCACTCAACTCTTTCAGCTCATTGAATGCTACCTGAGGGATACAACATTCTATGTTAACAGATATAGGCTGATAAAATATATTCTGAAGAATGAAAATTATGTAAAATAGAAACTCAGCCCAATGGAAAGGAAGTATTGGTAATTGGGAATGCCAATCATCCACATTCTGTGGCCAATGCTTTGGTCAGAGAATATATCTTTGCTGGAAAGTTTATTGGGTCAGTGACCAATATTACTTTCCAGCATTACGTCATGGTGGTTGATAATATAGCCCAGGGTATCAGAAAGGATATACGGCGCTGTAGTTAAGAGCAGTGTACTGCTTCTAGCAATATCATATAGTTCCTAAAAGTTGTAATGTGGTATTGGAGCCCACAAAATTGCTGTGTTGCAGTTGGGGATTACCCTCTGTATCCACAACCCCTTGGGTGACCAGGTCTCAAACATGTATGGAAGGCTGTCATACATGAAAATATCTAAACCTTTTCTATCTGGCTAGCTATCTATCAATATATTCTGGCACATACCCCTTTTTTTCAGCTGGGGGTGGCCGACTCAAGACAGAGCCCGAACAGGGACAACACAACATAAAAAAAAACACAAGTTCACACACATCTAGATCACTCAAGAGAAAACCCCGAGACCCAGGCCCATTTGGGGTCTCCAGCAAATGATTCCCAGATCCTAGCCTTCCCGGAGACGTTCCGATCTCAGAAGGCAGACACGCAGCGAAGCTCAACACCACAAGCCTAACCACCACGCATCCAGGCGTACCCTTCATTTATACAGGCCAGGTGCCTGACATACTATTATCTAGTCCAACTGGCACCTGGTCCCCTCTCCCAAACGACCGAGTTTTCACTAATTTATTTACTAGCATTCTCCATTCATTCCTTTTTATTACCACTTCTTTTGCCTAATCTATAGTCATTCCTCTATCTCCCAACGCTTGTCCTACACAGTTTCTCCATATCAATGGAGGTCGTCTTCCTACCCCTCTACCTCCCCTTGTATCTGTCTCACATTATAGGTTTGACTCCTGCAAGGAGATAAAGAAAACCTAATATTTAGTAGGGGCCCCGTAATCATTAACGATTATGCCTATTACATAAGGCTACCTCTTCAAACGCTCATAAGCGTAGTTTGAATCTACCGCCGCAGAGCTCAGAGGAACCTTCATCATAAGCACACGCAAAATCACTCATGGTTCGTCTTTATGATTGGGTTCTCACTACGAAAAAAACTTCGTAACAAATACAAAATAAAAAGAAAATAAGAATAACTATTCATAAGCTTTCCATATTCCGTGGATGTACAGTACTTCTGTGGATTCTTGGACCAGACGCTGACTAGCGCATTGTTCCGCCTTCACTGACATATCAAGTACAGTATACCAAAATCCTTAATACATCAACGAATGGGAAGGGGATGGTCGGGAGGGCCCCAGTCGTCAATGATTACGGGGCCACTACTAAATATTAGGTTTTCTTTATCTCCTTGCAGGAGTCAAACCAATAATTTATTAGTGGCCCCTCCATCATTGATGATTATGCCTGATATCTAAGACTGGAGGGGGACATTCGTAATCATATCATAACCATTGCAAATAGAATAGGCAGATAATCAAATAACCACATAGTATTCTTACTTTGTAAAAATTATATATTTATGTATAAACTTTATACAACATATAAAAAAGGGGTACAAGCAGGGGCGTGCTTAAAGAAGCCTGCTTGAGGAAAAAAGGTAACTATGAGAATCTGTTCACAGATCTGAAAGTTAAAGGCACCCCACTTAAAGTAAGTGGTGAAAAATAAAACTTTATGTTTACATGTGCACATATAAACCCCATTATTCTAATGTGTATATTCCTTAAAATTAGGCACAAAAAATAGAATAAATTCTTGTACTATCGCAGATGTACTTACTAAAATGCTACTCGTAGTTGCAACTACCGAGAACTCTTAAAATTAAATTGCTTCAACAGTGTATCCCACTTAAAGAAACAATTGTTGTACTACATCCATTGTACCTCAACAACATTTCCCGTAGTCATTACTACAGAGAAATTTTAATCACAACACTTATACATTGTATCACAGCTCGTATACTCTGTACATATCCTCCGGCGGGGTCTAGGGTGTCTTATGTTTCAGACTGCACCCCCCCCCCCCCTCTTTCTTAACCTAAACAATTAGTGACTTAGAGACCCATCTACTGTAGACCCTTTGCCGTAAAGCTACACATGGCATTGATGGTTTGTCTAGTGTTACCGACAGGTATCTTGTCAAAAACGTATGATTTGAAGCCCATAGTTGAGTAGTAGCTATGTCTTCAACAGAATTTTTTTTGAGAAAACGTAAAGATACTGCCCATTTGCGTAAATCGTGGGCCCTACCCACTACGCCGGGATTACTCTCTTTAATGACTTCTACTAGCAGAGAAGCCATTTTACGTTTCATTAATCTTTTACCTGTACTCGATACCCATAAAGCACCTTGTTGGTTAAGAGGTGCCACTCTCATGTATTTGGTTAAAGCTTGTACAGGACACAAATTATGGTGCACTTTACCCCGTTTCAACGCCGGTACCGTGAACTCTGAGAAAACATGTTCACTATGTTCATTCTTGGCGATGAACCCTGGGGAAGGTGCAATATGAATGCAATCATTTAGTCTACCAAACCTTATGCAATTAGGGGTGTTGCTCATCGCCGCCAGCTCAGACACCCTGTTACCAGTTGCCAAAGCCATAAGGAACACAGCCTTTTTTAATAGCAATTCAAAATCTGCCGTATTCTGATACAGACGGGAATGAAGCAAAGATAACGCTTTGTCAAGAGACCAGGTAGGCATGAGCTGACGGGGAGGTGGGCGGAGTTTGAAGCATGCTCTCATGAAACCTGTTTCTTCCACTTGTGGTATGGTTAGACCTGTAAGGTCAAAGAATGGCACCCTGATAGCTGTTAAGTGATTTTTTAGAGTCACTACAGATAGACATTTCTGTTCAAACAAATAGTTTAAATAATTAAAAACTAATGCCACCGAAGGTACTGTCTGTTCTGTTCTAACTATCCAAGAAGTAAAGGACTGCCAATGAGATTAATATTGCCTCTTGGTAGATTGTGTGTACTGATTCATAAATTTATCTGTCACGTTTCTACCATACGACGTTAGCCACTTGGCCTCCTGAATGTCCACAATGCAAAAGTCAGCGAGGTCTCTAGATTTCTGAATGGGACCAAAGCCCTTGACCCTGATGCCCGAGGTTTGACTGAAAGCCCCAACCTATCGTCCCTGACGCATCCGTGTCCACCCATACCGTCGGCGGAGGAAAGGTCCATGATATGACTGAGTGCAACATTTCCCTCTTCGCCCAGACCGCTAGTAAGCTGTGTATTAATGTTGGGATAGGCCATAATGTTCCCGCCGGTAATAGTGGGAAATATTTGTTGCCCTCCAAGATTAAACGTTTGACTTTCAACCGGCCCAACTTCACAGTTAGTTGAACCCAGTTGAGAGAACCGACTAGAGATTCCCAGAGTCTCCGTGTCGTAGTCAGACTGTGGAGAAACATAAACAGTTTTTTGCAAAATCTGTTTCGATTGTCCACACTCTGACTCAGAGTGAGAGATGCTGTGTCCCAGACCAGCCCTATCCACTGAATTACTCGTGAGGGAACAAGGTTTTGACTTTACTAAGTCGACCTTGAATCCTAGAGATTTGACATGGTTTAACGTAATGTTGACATGAGTGTTGCATAACTTTTCTGTCTTTGCCACCACCAGCCAGTCGTCCAGATATCACAAGATCCTGATCCCCTGTTCTAAAATGGGCATCAGGGCTTGCCGGACTAATTTTGTGAATATGCGTGGCGTTAGGTTCATCCAAACGGCATCCTTTGAAAGACATAAGTCTGATGCATTATTCTTAACGCCAGATTTTTTTTTAAATCTCTTGTTTACCGGGACGTGCCAATACGCGTCTGTCAGGTCTAATGAACACATCCACCCTCCCGGCGGAAGTGTTAGCCTGATTTGATTCACTGTCAGCATCCTGAAGGACACGTTGTGAATGTGGAGATTCAAATAAGACAGGTCTACGACCGGTCTCATCTGAATACTGTCCCTTTTTGGTACTAGAAATAGTTTGGATGTAAACACCGGGTAAGTCGGGGGGGACTGGGATAATGACACTCTTGGTAATTATCTCCTGAACTAGTGCCTCCACCTCTAAAGAAACATGATTGGCCTTTGTCGGCTGACGTAAGCGAGGTCGCCGGAGCCACTGCCAAGTGATGCCTTTGCGTACCACAGTCCTCGCCCATGTTCTTAATGGCCATGCTTGATGACACGCCCAGAATGACCCAGTTAGCAGACTGGGGTTCGCCGGCTGGACCACCCTCTGTTCCAACACGCCTTTGACTGGCCCCGGGAGTGAGAGAGACCTTAGTTTATTGCTGGTGGTGGTGTACCCTTGGACGACTGGCCGGGTTTGGCTGGAGGTGGGCCCTGACCTGGTCGTTGGTGAAACCTGTGGCCGTTACATGAGAATTTACCCTGTTGATACCTGAACTGAGCCTGACCCTGGGTGGAAGGGGACTTTGGCTGATGAAAAGGCTTAGACCCACTAGCTTGAGCTTTCGAAACTGGTTTGGGCTTAGGGAAAGTGAAGGTAGGCTTCTTAGGTTGAGAGGGACTTTGTTTGAATGCTTGTGCCATATTGAAAACAGTCTTCCAAACTGCTGGGGAAATCAAAGAAGGAGTTAGAACTGGAGACAGAACTACTTGGCTTGCAATACGGTCAGGAAGTTTCTTCACTAAGAACATCCTCAGATCCTGCCTTGCTCGAACTGCCTCTAATAAGGCTGTCCGAATATCTCCTAAAGACTGAATGGAAGTTTGGAGAAGCAAGCGCCGGGAAAGTTCAATGGCCTTCCTGACTTCCGCAGCTTCGATCGCCTGAGAAGAGCGTAACATAGACTTTGTTACTTGCTGGGTAACAATATATTGCGAAAACAGTCTAAACGCTTTTCCTCTTAACCTAAACTCGCGGTCTAGGTGAGCTGGGGAAGGCATGCTAAAAGGATCTTTTAATTCGCACAAATTTATTTTAGGGGCAGCCAAGAAATCAAACAAAGCAGAGGGGACTCCTCCGGCACAAAAAACCGGAAGAGAGAACCAAGTATGGTTTTCTTGAGGGATTTGGTGAGAAGATGTTGAAGTGAAAGTAGTGGCAAAATTTTGAGCCTCTTGTTTCCCATTCCATCCAAGGTCCCGTACCCAACTGCCCCACTTGCAAGACTGGATTAGAGGCTGAGTCTGTGATCGGAAACATATCCAACTCCGGCGTCAAAGCAGAAAGTGCCTTGATGTCGTTAAAGCCATCATTCTTAGTCCAGTCAGAAAATAGCTTTGACGCTGAGGCAGGGGGTAGGGCTGGTGTTGATGCATACACAAAAAAGTCATGGTTATAATAACTTGGAATGGCCTTAATATGAACATCTAAAACATTTCCTTGACTATCCAATGCTCTGAGTTTTCTAGACTTATTGCCTTGGATTACCCACTCATGTGGTACAGGGAGCTCCCCCGAAATAGTAGCTTGTGCTGCCTCTGGCTTAGTTGGTAACATTGCTACCCATGACTCATCAGGCCCGTATAAAAGAGGCATAGCTCCTTTTTTGACTGGTGCCTTGTCTAAAGGGGGGGGGGGAGTTATGTCTGATATGACTCGCACATTGGAAGTAGTGAGAGCTGCTGTGCCTGGCACATTGGAAATTGGATCTGACCCAAGAGGAGGGTTAGGTATTTTAGCTAAAGCAATGGATGTAGCCAGAGGTCGCACATTCGTCGACGTCGCGGGAGCTCCCATACCAACTGTAGAAGTTTCCGGCGTAGGGCCAAAGAACTTATTAAGTGAATTTAATAGTAATCCATCAATCTCTTCTGTAGTTACATACCTAGCAGATGACGAACTCCGTGGAGATTCGACAGTACCCTGAGAGTCGTCTAGATGGTGACCTGACTCTTCAACTTCCATCTCTGAGACCAGAGAACGCTGTTCTTCATCCCTTAAGTCTGGCCTATCATGGGAAGATCCCGCCGAAGCCGGGACCTCCACATGCCGCCATGTTAAATCTGGGATAGAAGATGGTACATCGGCATCCCGGTGGACGTCAGCCACTACTTGAGTCACAAAAGGATGTGTGCTGTCCTGCCAGGGCTGTGAGTATCGCCATACACCTTGGCTGTGGCCGTTACTCGCTTGCGAGCTTGGTATACTCTCCAATTGGGAGCCCTCACCCGAGCACCCTAGAGGTTTATAGTTTCTGGAAGATACTTCTAAATCTGAGGCTGACACGCGTGACCTGGTAGAAAAAGCATGAATATCAGGTGATGAAATGTCCGCCGGGGCATCCTCCACCACATTCTCTGACTCCACCCCCGACCTGTCAGATTGGACGTTAGACGTGGTGGGGGTAGAGGCAGAAAGCGGGGTACAAGGCTCCGGCGACAGCCGTGAGTCCTTTCGCGCCGGAGGATCCCTTTTGGATGATTTATGACTTCTACTTGACTTATGCTTAGTTCTAGCAGTCTTTAGGTCCCCTACTCTCTTCCTTTTTCCTCTTCTTTGAAGGTGAAGCAGAGTGGCCCGAAGCTTTCACCTGCTTCCTCAGGGGTGACCTTGATTTGGACCTCGTCGCCGTTGCCGAGGGTGACGGTGAGCGAGGCCTCTTAGATTTGCCGGGGGAGGGTGTGGTAACCTGTCCCCGCCCAGTCTCTGAGGTCTTACGTGCACGTATCTTACACTTAGGGGGGGCATGTTTGATAATTAAAAGCTCCCAAAGCTCAAGGTTATCACATTGCAATGCTTTATGTGCTACATTCGTTGAATAAGTAGCGAGAAGTTGTTTCACTTCTTGCAAAGCCACCGCCGCAGTATTATCCTTTTGAATTAGAACTTTAACACTTAAGAGGTTACAAATAGTGCAATTCTTTGTCACCCCTATCCCCCGTGACCGATCGAGGCATTTAACACATTTAATGCAAAGCTTGTGTGCAAAAAGAGGGATACCTGAGCATAACGGCGTTAAACATAAAGCAATGAGAGGTTCTAGTGCCGACATGACAGACTGGTGGGAATCTACCCCACCCAAACTTCCATAAACTTAGAGCTATGTTTAAAGAAACTGACTGGAGCTTTTTAATTCACAATAACGACATAAATACATCTTGGAAGTTATTCGAAGCCACTTACCTAAAAGCAGTGCAAGACTGCATACCATCGAAAATACGGCGTCCAGGCCATAATAATAAGCCCAAATGGTGGAATAAAGATATTTCAAACTGCCTGCTTGCTAAAAAATTTGCTAATGATAGATTAAAATCCTCACAAAATGACGAAGAACGGCTGAAATTTGTAGAGCTACGACGCAAAGCCAAAAAGTTAATTAAGCAAAGTAAAAAGACCTTAGAGTTACATATTGCGAATCAAAGTAAAACAAACCCGAAAGAATTCTATAGTTATATCAGAAAGAAAAAAGTAGTTACAGTACTTCAACTGTTGGACCGTTAGTCGATGAAAATGGAGAATACACCAAAGACGAAGTACAAATGAGTAATGCCCTCAATACCTTCTTTGCATCAGTTTTTACAACAGAAGACCTCAGTGATATCCCTACACCATCGCCGATTCAGATTGATAATTCAGATGTTCTAAGCAATATCACCGTTACAGAGAGAGAAGTATTGAATTGTTTAGATAAACTCAAGGTAAATAAAACGCCTGGACCTGATACAATCTTGCCTAGAGTTCTAAAGGAAGCTAAGGATGAGCTCTCCAAACCACTGACATTACTATTCAATAAATCCTTGCAGTCTGGAACTATGCCCGATCAGTGGAAGCTAGCCAACGTAACACCGATATTCAAAAAAGGCAGCAAATCCCTACCCAGTAACTATCGTCCAATAGCTTAACCTCAGTTGTATGTAAAATGCTAGAAACGGTCATACGAGACAGACTTGTAAATCACTTAGAGGAAAATAACATACTTAAAGATACTCAACACGGCTTTCGTAAAAAACGTTCCTGTTTAACAAACCTCTTAGACTTCTTCCACGATATCCTCAACCTCTACGATGAGAGTAAAGCTGTAGATATTATATACCTTGATTTTCAAAAGGCCTTTGACAAAGTTCCCCACAAACGTTTACTGCTAAAACTAAAAGCGCATGGAATACAAGACGGTGTGTTGAAATGGATAGAAAATTGGCTCAGCGACAGAAAGCAAAGAGTAGTCATAAACGGTAAGGCATCTAAATGGACCAATGTAAGTAGCGGGGTACCCCAGGGATCGGTACTAGGACCAATTCTCTTTCTAATTTACATCAACGACATAGATGAGGGTCTCACCTGTACAATCTCAAAATTTGCTGACGATACAAAATTGCAAATAGCGTACTCTCAAAAGAACAAGTTGACGATATGCAACACAATCTAGATAAATTGTCATGTTGGGCCCAAATTTGGCAAATGAGTTTCAATGCGGATAAATGTAAAGTACTACATATCGGATACCTAAATGAGAAAGCAAACTATTCGATGAATGGCACTCAGCTTAAGAATGTAAACAGAGAAACCGATCTGGGAGTAACAATATCGAGTAACCTAAAACCGAGTCAACAATGTTCAGAAGTTGTTAAGAAGGCAAACAAAATAATTGGCTTTATAGGCAGGTCATTTGAGCATAAATCCAAAGAAGTTATCCTAACCCTTTACAATTCCTTAGTCCGCCCTCTTCTGGAATACTGCGTTCAATCCTGGTGCCCTTATTACCAAAAAGATATAAACAAGCTAGAACGAGTTCAACGTAGAGTTACCAAAATGATACCTAGCCTAAAGAACAAGCCATACGAAGAGTCTTAGAGAATTAAATCTATTTCCTTTAAACCAGCGCAGATTAAGAGGTGACTTAATTCAATGTTCAAAATCATCAAAGGCATCGACAATATGAACTGTAGTAAGTACTTCACTATCGACCAATCTAATTACACGCGGGGAAACGGTTGCAAAATTATTGGTAAATCTTTTAACTCACACGAATCTAAGAATTTCTTCTTCAATCGAGTTGTCAACTTGTGGAATGGGCTTCCCCGAAACGTTATAGACTGCATCACCGTTGATTCATTTAAACTCCGCCTAGACAAATATCTCGCATCAAACCCGCGACTGACTGCGTTTGTAAATGAATAACTTTATTTTATCCCCCCCTCAGTTACTAACCCATCTGTCCCCTACTAACTTCCTAATCCTGCCACGGACATTAGTTTCAGGGCAGTAATTCCCTTTCCAATGTTCCCTTACCCACTCTAAACCACTGTTTGGACACTTGATCCTCAGTGTTTTGGAGGACAAGCAACCTAGAAGGGTCACTAGATCTGTTGTGGCTTGATTTCCTTTGTACTCCTTTGTACCCCCGGGATCTACCTGGTCATCTGGCGCCACGCCGGTACTCCGCCCTGAAAGAGAAAATTTCCAGGAATTAATGCTCATAAGGTTACCCCAAAATGTTTCAAAAACATGTGTCACAAAACCGCTGGTCAACGAACCGTAGCCCTCAACCACTACTTTTCGTTTTCCTTTAGTTTCATATTAAAGATTTCAGCATATCTTTACCTGTCCAAAAGATTTAAGAATATCTTCTGAATCTTCATAAAGATGAAGCATATCTTTATTAATGATGAAGTCTTTCAAGTATCCATTTACACTTGAAACACTAGTAAGATTCAGGCATCTTTTTATCCCATAAAAAGTCTAAGCCTATCTTAATCTCTAATCCGACTTCTCCCAGAAGCCCTCATAGATGCCGTCTTGAAGGCCGTGATACCCTATTGTATCAATCAATTGTTTGGCAAACCATAGCGAATTGCAAATCCGTTAAAATAACCACCCGAAGGTACAACCGCCGGGTTTCATATTAACTGTCAAACCAATTGTACCTGCCCCAGACCTCTTTGTAAAAAGGTCGCCGGGAGAGAAAGACCAAACAAACAAACAGCAAAGTTTCAATGGCTTTGAAAAGCCGAGAAAACCATATCCAACAGGTGTCAGCATGATCACCTAGATAAATGTGTGGGGCCCACCTCGCCGGGAAAAAACACAGGAAGCCTGATCACAGGCTCGACCACAGAGAACGCAGTTTCTGATGAGCCCTCAAGCTACCAAACTCGCCGGGGTAACTACCGATTTTAACCAACTCGACTAAAACCCGGTAAACAAAACGGCTTTCTCGGAGCAATCGAGAAAAACCGCCGGAAAGGCAACCCACACCAATCAGAACGCAATCTGATAAACATAATCAGAAACACAGTCCGAAGCTACTGGATCAGCCAATCACAACTAATCCAGGACACACATGACACATGAATACATTTTTATCATAATAAACAATGAAAACAATTGCATATCTGAAAAAACTACGAGTGGCTGGCTAGGCCTGGTGAAAACGGAAAAAACACTTAATGACGTCGAAACACAATCGAAAAGCACTCCATCCCACCAAAACTGGAACAGCCGCCACATCAACATCATAGAAAAACCCCCGGGTAAGGGTAACACTGACTCGGGACCCAGAAAGAACTCCACTATATGAAGAAAATACACCAGGAACGTCAGTATAAAACAAAATAGGCTACTCCATCTGAAAGATAGCTAGAAGCCCGACATCGCGTAGTTAAAGCCTCCTAACAAGCTAGGACTAAAGATGGCTAAACATGAAAAAAAAAAAATTTCAGAGCGTCCTCAACTCGGCCACGAGGGTCCGTCCGAAATAGACGCCCCAACAAAAACGACCCAAAATACACTTGTTCTGCGAGAAAACAACCCATGACACCCCTGCTAAGCTAATCCTAACCTTACTCAAGACATCCCAGAGTAAACAAATGAGAAAAAACTTACTAGGGACGCAAGAATGCGGAATCAAAGCGGAGCACTGTGGGGGACACGTCCGGGTGGGGTGAACGCAGAGCAAGGAAGGCGGAACAATGCGCTAGTCAGCGTCTGGTAATAGAATCCACAGAAGTAAATCCACGGAATATGGAAAGCTTATGAATAGTTATTATTTTTTTTATTTTTTTTTTTTATTTGTTACAAAGCTTTTTTCGTAGTGAGAACCCAATCATAAAGACGAACCATGAGTGATTTTGCGTGTGCTTATGATGAAGGTTCGTCTGAGCTCTGCGGCGGCAGATTCAAACTACGCTTATGAGCGTTTGAAGAGGTAGCCTTATGTAATAGGCATAATCGTCAATGATGGAGGGGCCACTAATAAATATTCTCTTTGTAAGCCTTTCATCTTCCAGAATCCATTTGCTGAACATGTCCATACCAGCATAGCACCCTTCTGTCCACTCTGGCCGACAAATGTTCCTGCTGCCCCACTCTCCTACATATCTCTTCATTCCTCAATTTGTCTCTACGAGTCACTCCACACATACTCCTCAAGCAGCTCATCTCCATCACATCCAGTTATATTTTCTCCTTTTCCTTCAGAGACCATGTCTCAGCCCCATACATCACTGTTGGTACAACAATCCCTTGATACAATGCACTTTTAAACTTTCATTCCGAGATTTCTCACCTTCCACATATTTCCTATTGCTCCAAAAACTTTCCTTCCTTCACATACTCTCTGCTTGACCTCCATTTCCATACCTCCATTCTTGCTTATCATTCCTCATAGATATTTAAAACACTCCACTTGTTCTAGTATTTCCTCATCCAGCCTCACATCTAGATTCACCCTACAAGCACCTCTATTACACACCAACACATCTAGATTCACTCTACAAGCAACTCTATTACACACCATCACTTTACTTTTATTGACATTCACCCTCAGCTTCCTCCTCCCACAAAGCACACCAAACTCTTTGACTACTCGCTGCAGTTTCTCCTCAGAATCCGCCACCAACGCTGTGTCATCAGCAAACAGCAACTGATTCAACTCCCAATCTCTACCATTCTTTCCTACTAAACCCAATCCTCTACCCATAGTTCTCATTTTCACCTCCCTCACCACACCATCCATATATACAATAAACAGCCACGGTGACATTACAAAACCCTGTCGCAGACCTACATTTACCTCAAACCACTCACTCAACTCATTATTTCCTACTCTAACACACGGTCTGCTCTCTTCATAAAAACTTGACTGTTCTTAACAAATTTCCTCCAATTTCGTAAATCCTTAGCACCTTCCACATTGCTTCTCGATCCACACGATCATACGCTTTTTCCAAATCCATAAAAGCCCAAAATATCTCCTTATGCTTCTCTAAATACTTCTCGCATAACTGTCTTACTGCAAAAATCTGATCCACGCACCCTCTTCCCCTCCTAAAACTGCACTGTTATTCTCCTATTGCAACCTCCGTACTCTTTATTATCCTCTCTATCAACACCCTGCCTTACATCTTTCCAACCACTGATAATAAACTAATACCACTATAACTTGAACACTCCTGCCGATCTCCCTTCCCCTTGTACAATGGCACAAAACATGCACTCTTCCAGTCTATTGGTACCATTGACACAACAAAGCACACATTGAAGTGTCTCACCAACCAATCTATTATCATATCTCCTCCTTTCTTTATACACTCCACAGCAATACCATCCAAACCTTCTGCTTTTCCCGCTCTCATTTGTTTCACTGCTTCATTCACCTCATTTTCCTCAATCCTTTCATTCATTCCCTGCCACCTGGGTGGCCTGGGTAACCTATCTCTATCAACCACTGCTTCTCTTCCATCTCTTGCATTTAGCAAAGATTCAAAATGCTGAGCATATCTTTTCCTCACTTCAACTCCTTCCACTAGTAATTCTCCATTTGCAGCTTTCACTGACTCTTCCCTATTTTGTCCTCCTTTCCTTACTCTATGTACCTCCTTGCAGAACATCTTATTTCGTTCTTCAAAATTCTCACTCATCCTTTGATCTCACCTTTGCTCACCTTTGCATCTTTTTTCGCTTCTCTAATTTTCCGTTTTGCCTCTCTCCTTTTCTCCTTGTACTTCTCCCATACCTCAACACTACCATCCTGTAAACCCTCTCAAAACACTGTCTCTTCTCCTCAACTGCCTTTCTCACCGTATCATTCCACCACTCGCTTCCCTTCTTGATACCCCTGCCTCCTACTTTCCTTTTACCGCATACTACCTCTGCACTTGGTTTCACTCCTTCCTTAAACTGTTGCCATTCAACCTCTACTTCTCTTTCTTCCATCTCTCTCACTTCCATCCACTTTTCATTTAGTCTTTCCTTGTACTGTACTCCCTCTCTTTTGCACTCTTCTCTAACTCACTAACTTTTATTACCTCTCTTACTTCACGCTTGTCTCTCATTCTCTTGTAACTCCCAACTCTTAGCTTTCCCTCCACCAGGTAATGATCAGACAAAAAGTAAGCAGAGGTTATATGAGAAACTACAAATTAACAATGCTTGATTAAAATTATTTATATCAAATTTTAGAATAGTCACAATAATTGACCTTAAAAAGATTAAATTTATGCAACAATTTACTTGCAACAAAACCTATGTCTACTAAGAGTATGTATAATAACCTAGCTCTAGCCCAAAAGTCATCTACTTTGGTGCAAATTTTACAAAATCTTATTAGCTAACTACAGTACCATTCTAGAGAGATAGCCAACTCAAACAGGAACCTTGGGTAAGGGGGCCTTCACATTTAGTAGAGATATAGAATATGCCCCATGTATCCTATTGTATATCTTATAAGACAACTAAAGAAGAGGATCGCTTGAGTTCGGACCAACAATTATCATACATACATAATTTTAAAGACCGAGTAGTCTACATGAGATGCGGTTTCAGTTTCGCATTCTAATGACGGCATTCCAGACAGCCTTGTTCTGAGCTGCCTCAATTGTTAGGTTTGTTTAATTTAAGATCAATTGGTATGACAAGATCTCACATCTTTCTAGGTTTACCCCTCGGTGCCACTCCCTCCACATTCAAGACTTGCATCTTTTCACTCAATTTAGATAATCCAAATTGGGTGAAAAGATGCAAGTCTGTAAACGTGAAGGGAGCTGCATCCAGGGGTAGAACTAGAGAGACCTAACTGTAAATATGAGAGCCATACCTGTAGTCTAATGAAGATAAGTATATATGAAACCCATAACAGTAGTCTGATAAGGATAGGACAGAAGGTAAAACGTGTGTGTGTGTGTGTGTGTGTGTGTGTGTGTGTGTGTGTGTGTGTGTGTGTGTGTGTGTGTGCGTGCGTGCGTGCGTGTATATATGTGTGTGTGTGTGTGTGGGCCATACCTGTAGTTTGATAAGGCCAGGACAGAAGGTACAACATGTGAGGAGTTGTGACCAGGTGTAGCCTAACATGCTGTTCAGTATCAGGTGAGTCACATGGCTCAAAGCACCTTCCAAGTCTTCACCTTCACCCGGCAGAGTTAGGTTGTTCCCACTGTAAACACAACAAAACAGTTTCATTATTATAATATTATTAACACAATATTCTCATTTATTACTGGTATATTCTCCTGTTTTGTTATTGTACTGTAGAACATTGGTTTATTGAACTCGAGTTTATTTGCCTTTTGACTAGCAATTTTCTCTTTTACAATGTAGTCAAGTTTGGTACAGTAATTACTCTCTTTCAAACAGTGTTCATTTATTGATATTTTGATACTGTACAGTATTCGCATAAAATGTAATACAATATTATAAAATTGAAAAAAAAATCCTTCTCTACAGCAGTTCTTTATATCCTAGTATAATTCTGAAACTTGCTGTTCTAAAATAATTGAGACTGCTATCCACATCAACCCTTTCATTGCAGTGACTTCCATTGGGAAGAATAAGAATAAGCCTAGGCTGGGATTTTCTAGCTAATTTTCTTTCAATTTAACACGCCCTAGTGCGATAAGTATCATAGTACAGTAAACTTCCGCACTTCAAAAGTTTACCATTGTCATTGTAGCCTATTAACTACTTCAAAACATTCAGATTAATGGTCAAAGGAATCTGCTGATATAAACGTCTTCACATGTAAACTAAACGAAACCTGGTCTCATTGAATTATTCAGCTAAAAATGCTCCCTATAGAAGTGTCTGTCGTTCATGCACACCTCTCGTAGCCTGCTGGGTGGGAGTCCCTAAGTCTCGCAGTCAGTCGTGGCTCGGGTGAAGCATATTGTTCTCTTATTTGTTTTGTCTTTTTCCACTCGTGATAATGAAATATCTACTGTAGTTATTTTAACAACTAATGTGTTTTATTAGACAGTATGAGTGATGTCCTGATTCCTGTAACATGAAATGAACCTCACATTTGTACCTAGTATATAGCTGTCACAAATAAATGTAGAATTAGCACTTTTTTCGGTGTACTGTACTATAATCCAGCTTCTAAACCCACCTCTTGCTTGGACACACACCCTCCCTTAACGAATGCAGGGAGCAGACTGATATTACTATGGGTGACAAGCTGAGACCCTCACAGAAGTATCTAGCAACAAGCGAGGCGGATTGGTCCAACCAACTCAGCTGGTCCTACCAAAACGTATGGGTATGTCACCCACAGCATAGGCCTTTTTTACATAGGATGTACCAGCACGTCGGGCACAGTGATTGCGTAAACATGAACACCTTGATGTGCAGTCACTCTCAGCTTTTACCTATATATACAGTAGGTACAGTACTTGGACAAGCTGTGATGATGACCACCCGCTAAAACTCCATTTCATGTTCCGTCGGCAGAACATTATCAAAAAGGCGATAGCACAGTGGATAGCGTCGTGAACTGCAGGGCAAAAGGACCTCAAATCGAGTCCACGCCAAACGTCAGGGGCTTTTCCGAGGTGATCTGATCGTTCCAACTGTTCTACAAGTATTCTGGCTACACCGACATGTCAAGAAAACACCTCCCATATCGTCAACAATTCATATCATAGAAGATGTCCGACCATATTCGACTGTATAGCTGCTCTCTCCAAATCAAGTGACGTGTATAAATAAGGTGTCGTCATCTAGGGTGGCAGAAAGGAAGCAACCAACACCTTGAAGCTCCACTGTGACTATCTAGTGCGACACATATGAAGTACCCAACATCTTGAAGCTTCAACTTATAATCTCGGGGCCTCGTAAGCGTTAAAGGCTACTGAACAGCCTACAGTCCCAAGGTTGAGATATTGAAAAAAAAAAAAAAAAAAAAAAGCATGCTAATGGTTGAGAAATTACTGTATGTCCAAAATTATGTGATTAGTGACTTGAAACTAGGAGCGGGTAGGCCTACTCATCGAGGATAATCAAAACATTACAATTGCCATCAACCTTTCAGGATCAACACATGAAAATGGGCGGATTATGGATTGACCTGATGGTCCTCAATTATATTTGCGAAGGTCGCAATGCCCCATTTTTAGCCATCAGTAACACTATTCAGACACAATATTATCAGACAGTGTCACATAACGGGAGCGTCCCTATTAATCTGGTGTAAGTAAAGATGCAGCATAATATGGTAGCATTAGCCACACCTCTAAGCTCTTAGTATAACTACTCTCCCCTAAAAAACTGTTATAGTGCAGGGTGAGCTACACTATCATGGATGTACACTGGCCCTTTGAGTAACACTACACAAGGGCTATACAGGCCTTCAAACTAAACCATATCTGAGGTTCAGTAAATTGAAACATGAAGTGAGAGTTCCTAATACCTGAACTTAAGTAAGACAAGGCAAGAAGTAACAGTGGGTAATATATTCGAGATGAAGTAAAGCGAAGTAAGACGTGAAAGTGGGTACAGTAATCCCTGAAGTTATAAGTAAGGTAAGGTGAGAACTGAGAAGTGACAATGGGTATACTTGTGGTTAACCCTTCCTCCCCGGGCTGTCTTACCCAATGACGGTCGCCCCTACCCGGGCGATATGGCTGAAAAACGTCTAGGCCTAGGCTACCGTATTTATGTTTATTTTCACTGCTAGAACTTTCCCACTCATCTATAGTCGTAGTGCGGTTTTCAATCTGTATTTTGGCATTGAGTAGAGCTCTGTAAGTCAACTGGTTCAGTTGTGATGACGATTTCAGTGGAGCCAATATTGCAGAGATGTTGCCAATATGGGGGCTTTTTAGACACTAATTTCGTCATGATGTCAGAACAATAACATTGAGGAGTCTTCTCCTTCTTGTTTTCGGAGGTGCGGTGACGAACGCTTGGGTTTGTTGACATACGTCGTACGCACGGCGTTCGGACCAAGCTTAATTAGGCTATTAAGCTCATGCCTTAGATAAGGCATACCGGGTAGCGGCCCTTCTTTCGTGCTGTCCTTACCTAAGGCAGACCGGGTAGGAAGGGTTAAGCAAGATCAGGTGAGAAGTGAAAGTTGGTTGGGAAGTGGCAAATATCTATCTATCTATTGCCGGACGCATTACTCCCCTTAACCCGGGAACGGCGAGAACACTCTTAAGAGGTTTTGGTGGGCAAGGGCGAGGACCCTCTTAAGAGGTCTATCTACCTATCTATTGCCTGACGCCTTGATCCCTGAAGGGGTGGCCACGAACGAACCGCCCCCATGCACCTCTGTCCCCAGTCAGTCGACGCCCCTCCCCCCAACCAGCACCGCCCTCGTTCATATACTTCCTCACTCCATCCTTCCACCTCTCCTTCGGTCTACCTCTCCCTCTCTGTCCCTCCACCTCGCTCTCGTACACCCTCTTAGTCATTCTCTCGCTTTCCATACGTTCCATATGGCCGAACCATCTCAAGTTGTTCCTTTTCACACTTTCCAGCACATCTACCTCCACACCACACCTCCTTCTTACTTCTTCATTAGTCTGTCTATCCCTCCATGTAACTCCGCACGTACTTCTTAAGTAATTAATTTCCACTGCTCTCACTCTTGATCTGAGTCTCTTCTCAAACGTCCATGCTTCGCTTCCGTAAGTCAGTGTCGGGATTACCACACTGTCATGCAAGGACTTCTTCACTTCCATACTGACCACCCTATTTCTTGTTACTGCTTTCAGCGTTCCTACAACCCTCTTCCCCTGTTGAACCCTCTCCCGCACTTCTTTATCCATAGTCCCATCTTTACTCAACAAACTGCCCAGATACTTAAAAGAGGTGACGATCTCCATAGCCTGACCGTTCAGCTTCACCTCACACTCTGTGACTTCACCCCTTTCGAAGACCATAACCTTGCTCTTCCCCGCATTTACCTTCAAATTCCGTTTTTCGCACACTGTTCCAAACTCATTTACCAGACCCTGCAACTCTCATTCATTATCACTCATCAGAACTATATCATCCGCAAACAGCAGTATAGGTAGCTTCCACTCATTTCCCTCCCTTTTCAGTGATACACCAACATCCACTGCTCTTGATAGTATTTCTTTCATGACTCCATCCATATATACAGTAAACAACCACGGGGACATCACACACCCCTGTTTCAAACCAACATTCAGGTCAAAGAACTTGCTCTGCTCACTCTCCACACGTACTTCCGCCTTTGCACCCTCATACATGCTCTTCACTGCTTTCAGCAACTTGCCATCTACTCCGTATATTCTCACTGCCTTCAGTAACTTGCCATCTACTCCGTATATTCTAAGTACTTTCCACAAACCTTCTCTATCCACTCTGTCATAGGCCTTCTCCAAGTCCATAAAGGCAACATACACCTTTTGTTTCTTCTCCAGATATTTCTCCACAACACAATTCAGGGTAAAAATCTTATCTACACATCCTCTTCCCTTCCTAAAACCTCCCTGCTCGTCGCCTATCCATTTCTCCGTTCTCACTCTCACTCTCTCAATCACTACCCTACTGTATGCCTTCCCTACTACGCTTAGAAGACATATTCCTCGGTGGTTACCACACACTCCTCTTTCCCCTTTACCCTTATATAGGGGGACTATTATGCCAGTCTTCCAGTCATCGGGTGCACTCCCCTTCTCCCATGCTAGTTTGCACATTTTCCATACCCATTCGATCACTATCTCACCACCATACCTCAACATTTCCCCACACACTCCATCTGTTCCTGGTACTTTCCCCAACTTCACTCTTTTCATGGCTTCCCACATTTCTGACCTCCTGATCCCCACCACCTCCTCCTCCACTACTTCTCTTCTTCTCCCTCCTATACCATATCCAACTATGTTTGCTGGCTCTTCATTCTTACGAGGTAAGGCCTAAACAAAAAATTTTTTTAAAAGGCCCCAGTAGCACATAAAACAAGTGAAATGGTTATTAAGTGAGATAATTCCCCTCCATACCTCCTACCACTACTCCACATCTGTCAAAATCCCCTCCTTCCCCCCTTTGCCCCCCCCCCTTCAATTATCACCTATTTGTCCTCTTATTCTCATATTTATTGGTGTTTTTATCATGCCAATATCTCCAAACCGGTCTAAGCCGTGCTCATGTTGCTAGAGAGGGTATAGAGTGTCTGAGAGTGTGAGTGAGTAAGTCAGTGTAGCTCCAGGCTCCGAGAAGGGAGGGTGTGGCCCGCCTCAGCTCCACACTTGATGAATGGCCGGTCGGCAATTATTTGCTATTTTGACCATCAAAACACTATTCCCACTTGTTTTATTGTTGTTACATGCTACTATCTTCATATTAAACGTAAAATAGGCGCATATGAATAAGTAATAACGATATTTATTGTAAAATGACGATTATAGGCAGGAATGGAGCTTAATATTGCCGCCCAGAAGTGTGGTGTTCACTACACCCTGCGCGCGCTCGCCGGATTAATGAGGGTGGCCATACACAGAAGGCACCAAGTGGACCTATCCCCTGTAAGAGGGACAACCAATGCCAGTTTACTGAATGACTTACAAAATTGACAACTCTGTCCGACCCCGAGGCCTTCTATGTATCATTTTAGCACTACTTTTCTACAGTGGTGTTCGGCAAGTACATCCACTAACCTGCTTCACCCTTATGTAAGCAGTACGGATTTGTATCAGGTTTACTCCCCTAAACAGGTTCACGACCAAGGCTGACGAGTCCCATCCACCGGGATTTTGATAAGGTTGTCTCCCCTAGATAGGTTGCCGACCAAGGATAACAAGTCCCATCCACACATAATATAATAGTAGAAATTATTATCTAGTTGGTTGGAAAGTGACAAAAATTACAGTAGAAATTATAATACCTTAGGGTAACTAAATTATTGTCAACAACAACAACAACAACAACTAAAGTAAGGCAAGAAATGAGTGGATAATAACTGAGGTTAAGTAATGTGAGGTGACAAATGAGTGACAATACCTGAGGCTGTGTGAGGTGAAAAATTAGTGATAATACCCGAGGTTAAGTAATGTGAGGTGAAAAATTAGTGAAAATTCCTGAAGTTGAGGAAGGCAAGGTGAAAAATGTGATAAAATGTGAGGTTGAGTAAGGCAAGGTGATAAATAAGAGGAATAATACCTGAGGGTGAGCAAGGTGAGGTGAAAAATTAGTGATAATACCAGAGGTTCAGTGAGGTGAGGTGAAAAATGAGTGATAATACCTGAGGTTGAGTAATCTAAGGCGAGGCAGCTGTCGTGTGATGTGAGCCACGGCGGACCAGGAGGGCAGGAGAGAGCAGGATAGGTCTAACTCTTTGATCCGAGGCAGCAACAGCCTTAGATCCACCCCGTCACTACCCCACACGCCCCAACCATCCACCACCACGTTCTCCAGGTACTCCAGTTTGCTGAGGAGGCACACAAATTGTATGTATGTATGTATATACTCAGGTACATACCCCATAGCTGGGGGTGGCCAACTCGAGACAGAGCCCAAACAGAAAGAACATATTAAGTTCCAATTCTTAGGGTCCAGGACCACTTTCGCAGTCCCTCGCCCCTTTCTCTGTCTCGTCTAGTAGGTGAATTTTACATAAATTCAAGTGAAAAAAATATTATCTAGTTGGCTAAGAAGGGACAAGAATTAGATTGAATAATTATCATCTAGTTGGTTGACAAGTTACAGATAAAACATGATAATCTGGTATACAAAGGAATGTGAATTGCAACAGACAAACTAGTTCTAATGAGGCATTCTAATGACACAGTGAATGAGTGAGAGAAAAAACAAAGAGTTAAGTAATACAGTAGCCTACATAGATAACTAAACTCTTACCTCTGCTGAGCGCCGACCTTGTCCATCCCCACCACTTCCACGAACCTGGCTTTGATGGTTCGCTGCAGCTGTTCTGTTACCTGGAAACATACAAATTCAGTCATTGGGTTAACCCTCTAAACTGGATGAAATTTTTGTTTAGCTTTTTAATTTAGTTACCTTCTGACAATTGTATTCAAGGACCATTCAGTGTTACAGAGTTACCATATTTATATATACACCCTGAATGGCCATATTCCAATTACAGTAGACCAAACGCCATCTGGATCCTGTGGCGGTATTAATAAGAAAGGTACAAACAAAGACATTTTGGAAATTAAGTTTTAGAGCCTATTCTATCATTCCTTGTCTTGCAAAGTTGCAATTCAGTTTGTGCAGTAGGCAAATTTATTTGGGAATGTGAGAATGCGTTCATCTTTAGTAATTCATTCCATGACGATTCTCATATATCGATATGTGATCAAAGTATAAGAATAGTTAATTATTTTCTACATTTATGCAGGGGATCAAAACTTCTACATTTTGTTTACATACGAATCCTGCAACGCCGATAAGAGGTATGAACTGCAAAATGTTTATACAGTACTTCATAACAGAACAGCCTCAATCAAAGGTTTGTCAGTGTCACTGTGGTTGTACAGCAATCTATGGTTATTTTTATACCTGCATATCATTGTTTTTATATAGTAAACTCATAATTACATCAACATTAGTTAGTGAAGAACTCTGTTTTGACAAGATTTTGATCACATGAGCACAAATTCAGCTCATGTTATCTATAATTCATGAGTATTCTTGTATGTATGTATATACTCAGGCACATACCCCATTGCTGGGGGTGGCCGACATGAGATAGAGCCCAAACACAACAAAATTGTCTCAGGGTCCGGGACCACTTTCGCGTTCCCTCGCCCGCGTCTTTGTCTCGTCGAGTAGAATTAATTATACAAGGGGAGGAGGATTCCTAGAAAAATTAGGATAGTAAAAGAGACAGACAGAAAGTATTCTTAATCTATTTAAATTAATGAAAATAACAGATTCATACTATGTAATGTAATTATTCTTGGAAATGTTCATGCTTATAGAGTTTTAACCCTTAAAAAGCGGCGCTCGACTTAAGTCGTGCACCAATTTGAAGCAATTAGGAGCATTATTAAGGCTTTTAAAGGGTTAAAATCGAGTGCAAATGGCCGGGAGCGCAGCGGGCCAGACAGCCGACTCCCAGGGCTTACCGCCGCACACCGAGTCACCCTTCCTGTGTTCTCGAGAGGACGGCAGCGTAGCCAGTAGTGAGCATAGCTGGGAAAAATATACCGCTATACGCTAAACTCCTATGTTCGTGGCACCACTGCATTAGAACCACGAGTGCTACGTAGCTCGTTCTGGTCTCATTTTGAAGCTTTTAGCGCCTAGTTTTTTGCTGAATACATTTCTTTTCATGCAGATACTTGATTGATCATTCAGGAGGGCCTGAATATGCCCAAATGAGCCCAAAACACCCCGCTAAAGAAGGGTTAAATGCAAAATAATAAAACTACCAAAATTAACCTGATCTTCTTGTATCCATACTGGGTTGTTCCATAAGGCTAAATAGGATTTTTTTTTTCACATTTTATATTTATGCTAAATGTTCTTAGTATAGGTGGAGAGGAAGGAAAATCACAAACATTCCGATCACCTGGGTCAAAACACCATCAGATCGGTGATTTTGTGGTGTGCAAAAATAAGGTGCCTAATGGTGTGCTTTCCAAGGTCTGTGTCACCAGGCGTCTTCACCATCTGCTAGATCATGCCTATAAAACTCCCCAAGCTGAATTGGTTCGCTACGCTCGCCTTGGTGTCTGGGTTTTCTCCTAGGCGACCTAGGTGTGTGTGAATTTGTGTTTTGTTTTTTATTTTGTTTTTGTGTTGTGTTGTCCCTGTACGGGCTGTCTCGAGTCAGCCACCCCCAGCAAAAAAAAAATAATAATAAAAAAAAAAAAAAAAAATAATAATAATAATAATAATAATAATTAATATTCTATACCTATATGCTCAGGCCCAATCCCCACTTTTCCTATTTTTTATTTTCTTAATTAGCCTAATTAATTAATCTTAATTCATTAATTTTAATTATTTTATTAATTAATAATAAAAAATTAAAAATATATAAATAATGGGTATGTGCCAGAGTACGGTATATATTTCTAAAGACCCTCCCAGATGAACCACCAGTGTCTGGATACACTGCTAACTGCCGGGCGGCCTCAAACTCTATACCGGACCTTCAAAGGGACGCACGGGACGGACGCAGCGGTGGCGGACCACGACTGTGAGGACGGGACCTCTAGACGACTTCAAGTAAGATTCAAGTAAGATATAGATAGATAGAGAGATAGAGAGAGAGATAGATATATAGACACTCGCCTATAGATCATTAGGGGCCCAGAATCCCTCACAGCACCAGGGCCCAATGATGTCTCTACCTGGCCCTGGATACCACACAAGAGGTTAGGAGGGGTCCATTGACAACACATTTAGACATTTGATTCCTAGAAGTTGTTCCTAAGCCATGTAATATTATCTATCAGTAAAAATAAAGCAAAGAAATTATATGGAAAACTTATACAGTACATGTACAGTAGTCATCTGGTTGAAGAGGTCAAAGTCAAACAATTAAGGGTTCATTATAAGCTGGCCAAGATTAGTCTTTCCTTTGCAGCTGATTTGTTGTATCAACCTTTTGACCCTGAATGGCTGTGATGGGCAAATATAAGCTTTTGGATATCCTCAATGAGCACCTGTGCCTCACTTTAAGCAACTAATCACATGACTATGACTCAATATCCACAACTAGGGTCATGCCAATTAGTACCATATTTCACTACTATACTCATATTTCATCACAGCTCGCCATTCAAGTTACTTATAATAAACAGAGTATACTTAAATACAGTTCAACTTCTCCAACTCAAACTACATGTTGTTACTTGAGTTTCTATAGTGGTGTCATCCTGGTAGCGTCCACGTATAGCTGCTTCCAGTGTTATCCCAGTGCTCACCTTCCCTGCCCGCACAAATGACCCGGAGGTCTGGTGTCTGGTGGGAAAATAAAGTCAATACACATCACCTTACATGAACTTCTACAGTACTGTATTTAATTATCATATATAACTATTTGAATAGGATCAAAATAATTCAATGGATACTTTCCATGCCAGGCTCTTATTGATGACACATACTGTATTTGTTTCCAGCAACTATAAAAGAGATATCAGGATGGGATGCGAGTGGTGGAATGATACGGTGAGAAAGGCAGTTGAGGAAAAGAGACAGTGGTTTGAGAGGGTTTACAGGATGGTAGTGTAGAGGTATGGGAGAGGTACAAGGAGAGAGGCAAAACGGAAGATTAGAGAAGCGAAGAAAAGTGAAGAAAGGTGGGGTCAAAAATTGAATGAGAATTTTGAGGAATGAAAGAAGATGTTCTGGAAGGAGGTAAATAGAGTAAGGAAAGGAGAACAAAAGAGGGAAGAGTTGATGAACGATGCAAATGGAGAGTTATTAGTGAAAGGATTGCATGTGGCAGTCCAGGGATTCGAACCTAGGATGCTCACACCGAAATTCAGTGCATTTATCCATTGTGCTACGAAGACAGTAAGAGATGGAAGGGAAGTAGAGATTAAAGCAGTGGTTGATGGAGATAAGTTACCCAGGCTACCCAGGTGGCAGGGAATGAATGAAAGGATTGGGAAGAAAGAGGTGAAAGAAGCAGCGAGACAAATGAGAGCGGGAAAAGCGGTGGAGTGTTATAAGAAGGGTGAAGATGTAATACTGTAATAGATTAGCTGGTGAGACTATTCAATGTGTGCTTTGTTGTGTCAATGGTACCACTAGACTGGAGGAGTGCATGTATTGTGCTGTTGTACAAGGGGAAGGGAGACCGTCAGGAGTGTTCAAGTTATAGAGGCATTAGTTTATTATCAGTTGTTGGAAAGCTGTATGGCAGGGTGTTCATAGAGAGGATAATAAAGGGTACAGAAGGTGCAATAGGAGAAGAGCAGTGCACTTTTAGGAGGGGAAGAGGGTGTGTGGATCAGATTTTTGCAATAAGACAGCTATGTGAGAAGTATTTAGAGAAGCATAAGGAGATATTTTGGGCTTTTATGAATTTGGAAAAAGTGTATGATTGTGTGGACCGAGAAGCGATGTGGAGGTGCTGAGGATTTATGAAATTGGAGGAAATTTATTAAGAGCAGTCAAGAGATATTATGAAGAGAGCAGAGTGTGTGTTAGAGTAGGAAATTAGTTGAGTAAATGGTTTGAGGTAAATGTAAGTCTGCGACAGGTTTGTGTAATGTCACCGTGGTTGTTTAATGTATACTGTATATGGATGGTGTGGTGAGGGATGTGAAATGAAAACTATGGGTAAAGGATTGGGTTTAGTAGGAAAGAATGGTAGAGATTGGGAGTTGAACCAGTTGCTGTTTGCTGATGACACAGCGTTGGTGGCGGATTCTAAGAAGAAACTGCAGCGAGTAGTCAAAAAGTTTAGTGTGGTATGTAGGAGGAGGAAGCTGATGGTGAACGTCAATTTAAGTAAAGTGATGGTGTGTAGTAGAGGTGCTCGGAGGGTGAATATAATTATACATGTACGCTTGGATAGGGAAATATTGGAACAAGTGGAGTGTAGAGCAATTGGTCTTTAAATTTGTGTACTGTATGTATGTATGTATGTATGTATAGTGATAAGCAAGGATACAGGTTTACTAGGTTTATACTGTACCATGTATAATGTTTAAAGCTCTCATACCCTAGAAGGGGTTGTAGAGTAAAATAAATCTTTTGAATCTTTTTGAAATCTTTAGGTGTGGAAATGGAGGTAAAACAGAGAGTAACCCCCTGGGGGTTAGGGAATAGAATATGCCCCACGTGCCTTCTGCGTGTCGTAAGAGGCGACTAAAGAGGTTGGGTCGGTGGGCTTGCTACCCCCACCCGGAAAAAAATATCTAAGCAAAGAAAAACGAACGAACAGCCTCGGATGCGGACGGAACCAACGTTGACGAACCACGACCGACTAAGGACATGCCTTCGGACATTCTGAGAATGGCTACGTGGAATGTTAGTGGCATGAATGATGGCACAAAAGAGAGAGAGGTTCTGGAAGTGTTAGTGAATGCCAGGCTGGATGTATGTGGAATGACAGAGACCAAATGGAAAGGTTCAGATGTGAGAGAATGGGAATGTGGAATGGGTGTGTGTGCTGGAGTGAGTGAAGGAACAGCGAGAGAAGGTGCATGTTTGTTTGTAAGTAGCAAATGGAAGGAATGTGTAAGAGAGTATGGGTCTGTGGGTTCAAGGATTGTGTGGGTGAGAATGAAAGTAGGAATACAAACGTGGGTGATTGTATGCGTGTATGCCCCGACAGAGGATATACTTGAAAGAAAGAAAGAGGAGTTCTGGATGAATGTGGAGGCGTGCCTGGAGAAGTTTGACAAGAACGAAAGAATATTTCTGATTGGGGATATGAATGGTAAGGTGGGTGATAGGAAAGTTGAGGGAGTGGTGGGAGGGTGGGGGGTACCATCAGAGGTGAATGGGAATGGTAGTGCACTTGTGGACGTATGTGTGGGAAGGAGGCTGTGGATAGCCAACACCTTCTTCCGACACAGAATGATCCACAGGTACACGTGGAAACGGATGTTGACGATGAAAGATAAGACAGTGGTGGAACGAAAGTCATTGATTGATTATGTATGTGTGGATGAACGAATGAAGAAATCTGTGATGGATGCTAGGGTGTATAGGGGTATTGGAGGGGGTCTGTCTGATCATTATGTAGTGGTAGCTAAGGTTAGGATACAAAAGAAGTGGGTGAGGAGAGCGGGAGGGAGGCAAGAGGAGGGTGGAATGGTGAGGAGGGTGGAGAGGTTGCAGGAGGAGGAAGTCAGGGAGGAGTACAGGAGAGCAGTGGAAAGACGACTAGGTGGGTTCGACCTGGAAGTTATGGAGGAAGTGGAGGAGATGAGCAAGGTGTTTAAGGATGAGATCTGTGCAGCATGTGAGGAGGTGTGTGGAGTGAGGAGAAGAGGGAGGGGAGTGAAAGGTACTGCATGGTGGACAGAAGAGGTAAGAATAGCTGTGGAAGAAAAGAAGAAAGCATATAGAGTGTGGTTGGGTAGTAGAGGGAATGAAGATTCCGAGAGACAGAAACGAGCGAGGTACGTGGAGAGTAAGAGGGTGGTGAAGAGAGTAGTGAAGGAAAGTAAGAGAAGAGTAGATGAGGAATTTGGAAGGAATCTGAGTGTAAAATGGAGGGAGAGTAAGAAACTGTTCTGGAAAGAAGTCAAGAAAGTTAGGGAAGGTAGCAAGGGAAACAGTAAGGGTGTGAAAGATAAGAATGGGAGAATGCTAGCCGAGAAGCAAGAGAGAGTCGAAAGATGGAGGGAGTACTTCAGTGAGTTGCTAAATGAAAGGAATGAAGAGCCAGCAAACATAGCTGGATATGGTATGGGAGGGAGAAGAAGAGAAGTAGTGGAGGAGGAGGTGGGGATCAGGAGGTCAGAAGTGTGGGAAGCCATGAAAAGAGTGAAGTTGGGGAAAGCACCAGGAACAGATGGAGTGTGTGGGGAAATGTTGAGGTATGGTGGTGAGATAGTGATAGAATGGGTATGGAAAATGTGCAAACTAGCATGGGAGAAGGGGAGTGCACCCGATGACTGGAAGACTGGCATAATAGTCCCCCTATATAAGGGCAAAGGGGAAAGAGGAGTGTGTGGTAACCACCGAGGAATATGTCTTCTAAGCGTAGTAGGGAAGGTATACAGTAGGGTAGTGATTGAGAGAGTGAGAGTGAGAACGGAGAAATGGATAGGCGACGAGCAGGGAGGTTTTAGGAAGGGAAGAGGATGTGTAGATCAGATTTTTACCCTGAATTGTGTTGTGGAGAAGTATCTGGAGAAGAAACAAAAGGTGTATGTTGCCTTTATGGACTTGGAGAAGGCCTATGACAGAGTGGATAGAGAAGGTTTGTGGAAAGTACTTAGAATATACGGAGTAGAGGGCAAGTTGCTGAAAGCAGTGAAGAGCATGTATGAGGGTGCAAAGGCGGCAGTACGTGTGGAGAGTGAGCAGAGCGAGTTCTTTGACCTGAATGTTGGTTTGAAACAGGGGTGTGTGATGTCCCCGTGGTTGTTTACTGTATATATGGATGGAGTCATGAAAGAAATACTATCAAGAGCAGTGAATGTTGGTGTATCGCTGAAAAGGGAGGGAATTGAGTGGAAGCTACCTATACTGCTGTTTGCGGATGATACAGTTCTGATGAGTGATAATGAATGGGAGTTGCAGGGTCTGGTAAATGAGTTTGGAACAGTGTGCGAAAAACGGAATTTGAAGGTAAATACGGGGAAGAGCAAGGTTATGGTCTTCGAAAGGGGTGAAGTCACAGAGTGTGAGGTGAAGCTGAACGGTCAGGCTATGGAGATCGTCAACTCTTTTAAGTATCTGGGCAGTGTGTTGAGTAAAGATGGGACTATGGATGAAGAGGTGCGGGAGAGGGTACAACAGGGGAAGAGGGTTGTAGGAACGCTAAAAGCAGTAACAAGAAATAGGGTGGTCAGTATGGAAGTGAAGAAGTCCTTGCATGACAGTGTGGTAATCCCGACACTGACTTACGGAAGCGAAGCATGGACGTTGGTTGAGAGACTCAGACCAAGAGTGAGAGCAGTGGAAATGAATTACTTAAGGAGTGCGTGCGGAGTTACATGGAGGGATAGACAGACTAATGAGGAAGTAAGAAGGAGGTGTGGTGTGGAGGTAGATGTGCTGGAAAGTGTGAAAAGGAACAACTTGAGATGGTTCGGCCATATGGAACGTATGGAAAGCGAGAGAATGACTAAGAGGGTGTACGAGAGCGAGGTGGAGGGACAGAGGGGGAGAGGTAGACCGAATATGAGGTGGAAGGATGGAGTGAGGAACTACATGAACGAAGGCGGTGCTGGTTGGGGGGAGGGGCGTCGACTGACTGGGGACAGAGGTGCATGGGGGCGGTTCGTTCGTGGCCACCCCTTCGGGGATCACGGCGTCAGGCAATAGATAGATAGATAGATGTTAAGAAAAAAATTCGAAGTAATGGGAAGTATGTGGAAGGTGAGAAATCTCAGAATGAATTAAAATGTAAAACTTGCAAACTAAACAAACCAAAACTAGGACAAAGACAATATAAAGGCAAAATAACTTATCAAAATCGCTATGTGTAATCAACGCTTACTAAAATAAAATTTATGAAATAAAAGAATACAATCCACCACATAGGGTGTACATTACTACATGAGCAAGTTAAATTATTAAGAATGTTATTTATGCATCAAATGTCTGTCTATCTATTTAATGCATCTATCTCCCTTATACATAAATATAAATATGTCTTATTTGGTCTTTTTTTAATCTATGAATCATTTCTAATACGATGAAATTGAAAACAATATTATCCTTCCAACACACACATAATAAAATGAAAAAAAAAGTCAATGACATTTAACATGTAGTTTCTTTATTCATGCAGAGTTTAGTCAAATTTACCAGAACGTCCCGGACTTCCCAAATTTGACTAATTCCTTGAACGTGACGATAGTGCGTTGTTATGTGTGCGATTAGTTTGCTTGGGAAACAGATTAACTTGCTCATGTAGTAGTGTACACCCTATGTGGTGGATTGTGTTCTTTTATTTCATAGATTTCATTTTAGTAAGCGTTGTTTCCACATAGCGATTTTGATAACTTAATTTGACTTTATATTGTCCTTGTCCCAATTTTGGTTTGTTTAGTTTGCAAGTTTTAAATTTTCATTAGACTTTTTGTAATCTATGAATAATTTCTAATGCGATGGAATTGAAAAATATAATATCCTTCCAGCACATAGATAAACAAGAAATAAGAAACAGTCAACAAAAGATATCCCCCTGTCTTCTCCAGACAGGCGCCGATCTTCCGAGCGTCGGAAGATTTGCGTTTTATTTACTTAATGATTTTTCCCACGATATATTTTTGCCTTGAAAGTGTCTACACAAAATAATGGGAAAATATTGTAAAAAAAAATTTAATTGACATTTGTGTAATTTTTGCCGATTAGGAGTTGGTGGAAAAAAAATCTTTAATTCCATCATATCGGAAATTATTCACAGATTATATAGAGACCAAATAACATACACTTTTAAGTTTGTTCAATAGTTTTGCATTATCAATAGGGTTATAACTTCTTCTCTACTTTCTGGTCTATTGAACCATAATAAAGAGAGGGAGGGGGAGGGAGAGAGCGCCCCCGACAGTGACAACCAGTCTGATAATGATAATGACATGATTGACAATATTTCTGTGTTCTCTGGTTTCGATGAGGAAGATGAACATGCCGGGGAACCTGGAGGGGGCCGATGTGCGAGCTGAAGCACAAGGCTTATCAACTTCATTGCAGTAACGGGGTCAGGGTTGGGGCCGGGACGGGACGGGGGGAGGGTCCGAGGGAGTACAGCGGCGGGGATATCTACCGAACGTCAACACATCTATCCACACAAATAGGTCAGTAACAGGTACAAAACAGTCCTTATTGATGCTTAATGTATTCTATGTTTTGTCATAAATGATGTTGGTGGTATAATGTAATATAAGTCGGCTGAAGGTAGGCAAAAAGGGTCAGAAGGGGGACTTTGGGAAAGTGGCTGGAACGAATTAAACACGGTTTTGATATAAACGGTACGTACACGGTACGAATTAACCGCGTATATTGAGACCTGACTGTATATGAGTCAGATACAAGGGGAGGTAGAGGGATAGGAAGACTTCCGTTGAGATGGAGAGATTGTGTGGTACAAGTGTTGGAAGATTGAGAGATGACTGTAGAACAGGCAAGAGAAGTGATAATGAATAGGAATGAATGGAGAATGCTTGTGAATAGATGAGTGATAACGCGGTCGTTGGGAGAGGGGGTCGGACGCCAGTTAGACTAGATAATAATCCGTCTGGCGCCTGGCCCGGGGAGCCGATGTATATGAAGGGTCATGCCTGGATGTGAGGTGGGCGGGTATTGTAGTGGTAAAGCTTCACTGCGTGTCTGCCTGCTGAGACCGGAACCTCTCCGGGAGGTCTGGGGCCGGGAAAGTGCTGGAGGCCCTTAGTGATCCTTGGTCTCTGAGTCTTCTCCTGGGCGACTTAGATGTGTGTGAATTTGTATTTTGTTTTTTATGTTGTGTTGTGTTGTCCCTGTTCGGGCTCTGTCTTGAGTCGGCCACCCCCAGCTACGGGGCATGTGCCTGAGTATATACATACTGTACATAAAAAAAAAAAAAAAAAAAATGTATGTGGATGAGAGACAAAGGGTAGAACTACCTGTGATGAATGCCTCCTCCATCTTTTATAGTTAGAATGTATGCATGTAAGTGTATACTCAGGCACATATCTGTCACTTTTACTGTCCTACTTTTCCTTCTGGGGGCGGGTGGCTAGGAATCCTCCTCCCCTTGTAAAATTCTTCTACTAGATGAGACAGAGTAAGGGGTGAGGGAACGCGAAAGTGATCCTAGACCCAAAGAATTGGAACTTGTAAGGTTTCTGTTCGGGCTCTGTCTCGTGTCGGCCACCCCAAGCTATGGGTTATGTGTCTGAGTATATACATACATACATACACCATAGCTGGGGGTGGACGACTCGAGACAGAGCCCGAACAGAAACAACATTTAAAGTTTCAATTCTGAAGGTCCGGGACCACTTTCGCGTTTCCTCGCCCCTTTCTCTGTCTCGTCTATTAGGTGAATTTTACAAGGGGAGGAGGATTCCTAGCTTCCCGCCCCTGAAGTAGGAAAAGTAGTACAGGAAAAGAAACAGACAAAACTGACTAAGGAATACCTGATACTAAATCCTTCCCTGGCACTACTGACAAAACTTTGGCTCTGCATCTATCTAAACTATGGAAAATTAAGTTATAGTTGTGAAGGTTGCAACAGGACTTGAGTTAGTGAATGTTTATTACATAAACTAAATTATTCAACACTCAAGTCATCTCTGCATTACAGACACCCCGAACACTATAATTCGCTAGTCTACCATCGGAAGTGACACTTCTCAAGATACTCATGTCTCTACAGTAATAATATTGGTATGGTATGGTTGGTTATGGTGATTCTAATAATGAATTTTCGGACATGTGGCAGCTTTAGTGTACAATAACGTTAATGGGGAGTCCTAAAACAATGTAAAGAACCAGAAGTATCATACCTGGTGTTGAAGTATTTTGTGCCCTTGTGTGAGCCATCGTGCTTGCCTCGGGTGTGGTCGTCCCAGTCCACCCCATACCAGGTACCCTCAGTCCCTGTCACTTCCCCCGACCACACCACCGTCCCTCGCGCACCGTCACTCTCCACGCGACACCCAACATGTAAATCACCCATCTATGTAAAGAGCAAAATTGGGATATCATTATACAACACTTAATATTATACAGTATTTCAAAACTTGCAATATAAACTAACCAGAAATGGGACGACACAATATAAAGGCAAAATAAATTATCAAAATTACTATGTGGAAATAACTCTTTAACCTCTGAAGTGCGCATGGGGGTAATTGGAAACGTCCCCCTGTGCTGACGTATTTGAGGTGTTTCCGTCACTAAAATATTCATTGTGCCATTAATAGCATTAATACTTATCCATATGCGCCTATTATGGGTTGATTATAAAGGTATTAACCTGAAACAACAATAAAACGAGTGAAAACAGCGTTTGGATGGTCAAAATCGGAGATATAGCCCGCGAGTTGTATAATGTATGGGTGAGGCAAGCTACTTCCCCGCCAATTTCCCCCAAGGCCACTGAGACACAGTCGATCGATACTCTCTCTCTCTCTCTTGCACTCGCTTGCCATCAGTGATGACAACACCCTGCTTGCAACTCGCTAATGTTAGCACGAAAATATACCTCAGAATAAGGGAATAACAGGGAAAATAGGTGATAACTGAAGGAGAGGAGGAAAGTGGGGAAGGAGGGGAGGTAGAGGACTGAGATTTTGCATGGCCCAGGGGCCAAAAAAAAAAAAAAATTAAAAAAAAAAAAAAAAAAAAAAAAAAAAAAAAAATTTGATGTCAAAAGTTGATTTTTTTTTTCACTCACTCATAAGAGTCTCCCCGCAGTCCGCCGGGGGAACTCTTAAGAGTCTCCCCGCAGTTCCCGGGTTAATCAAATTAAATACAATAACCCCCATCCCACACATTATATCATGTCATTTTTCTGGCCTTGAACACAGTCTTTTTGGAGCTGAATCCCTTCAGTTGATGACTGTGGCAATCGCTACTCACACACACAGCTTCAGTGTGCACCTGCATCAGGCCACATCTGTGGTATTCTCTTGTGCCTCACACCATACCACCCGTATGCCTCCTTGGGCATACTCAAGCCCCCAGAGGGCTACCAATACATATATTCAACCAGCTACTAATGCAATATATAAAAGGCTACAGAAAAGTTTGTGGTGTCCATTTAAAGTTAGTACCAGAACCATGATAATGAGCTATGGAACTTAGTTCTTCTCTAACCCATTCCTTTAGTGAGAATAACTGGGTTAAAGATTACAAAAAACAGACACACGCCCAGGGTCAGGGAGTAAATATATTGAATAGAGTTAATGGAAAATATATATATACTAGCAGGGGTACCCGGCGTTGCCCGGGTAATCACCATAATCACCATCACTACTACCACCACCACTACTACCATAATCACCATCATCAATCACTACTACCACAATCATCACAATACTACTACTACCATAATCACCGGCCTCGACCTCCCTGTGCCACATTAAACGGCGACCTCGATTTCGGCCGCTAAATGACCTCCGATTTTGGATCTGACCTCATCCGTACCCCCATTTTGGGGGGCTGCGAACAACTTTCGTTCCATACACCTTTTCGATCGGAGGCCTCCTTCTGCCCCAAACGTAAACAAAAATCTATTTTTTTCAATTGTTTTTCAATTTCGGCCTCGAAACGACCTCCGATCGTGGCCTCGCCCCCTCTATGACCTGACCCAGGTCAATTGACAGCCACATGCAAAGTTTCAGCTCCCCAGGTCCAAAACTGCGGCCGCCTATTAAGAACACACACACACACACACACACAGACAATCAAAAATATTATATAGATATTAGCTACATACAGTATAAGAGTATGCTCACTCCCTCATACTGTTAAGCAGCACACCACTCACACATCAATCATCCGTGTAACACTATTTCAACTAACAAGTAAATCACCCATACATTCAAAGGGGAAAGTAGGGTTGAATTAGCATTATACAATACATAACACATTCAAACTTATAATATATTTAATTAACTATGTTTTTAAATATATACAGTATAATTTCCCAATCAAACACTTTAATTAATTAATTTTAATCTGAAATGCTTAAGCTAAACGCAAACAATAATTCATAGGACAGTACAGTACATGGAAATATAGTAGAATAATAAAGAGATTCAAGAAATCAATATACCGTAGTGTACTTTTTTCATTATCATTGTCTTGTTTTTGTTTTTTTTCTCTTTGCAAAGGTCAAAGGTAGTTTCCCATTCTTTCTAACTCCTAATCAATCCAGGTTATTGAGGCAAGTGTCATGACATACATAATGCATAGTAAATGTGAATTGTTAACCATCTGACAAATGTAGATGCAATGAAAAAATCAACTCAAGCTGAATATTTGGACACTGACTGAATTTTATGTATGTATGTATGTATGTATGTATGTATGTATGTATGTACAGTATGTATGTACTCAGGCACATACCCACAGCTGGGGGTGGCTGACTCGAAACAGAGCCCGAACAGGGACAACACAACACAACACAACACATCTAGGTCATCCAGAAGACCCAGAGACCCAGGTCCATTTTGGGGTCCCAGACCTCCCGGAGAAGTTCGGTCTCAGCAGGCAGAGACGCAACGGAGCTTACCACCACAATACCTGCTCGCCTTAGTTCCAGGCATGGCCCTTCACAAGATTGACCGGCTCCCCGGGCTAGGCACCTGACGGACTATTATCTAGTCCAACTGGCACCTGGCATCTACATTTGGCGGGTGCCCAACCCCGAATGGCGGGTGCCCAACCCCGAAAAGGGTTGAAATAGGGGAGCTATCCCCCCGCCAAAGGCGGCTTTCTAGGGCCTTTCCTAGCTGATGCTGAGAGGATTGGGTTCTAGTCATGTGGTGATGGGCTGGTCTATCAGAGTGAGAACTGAGCGATCTCTGCCATACCCATAGCTTACTCTGACTGTTCCTTTTACTTATATATTTTCTAGATCTCAAGTGGCGGCATCTCTTGCGTGGATTGACCTCCTAATCTACCAAGATTGGAAGCCAAAGCGTCACATCTTTCCTTTGCCCCTCAACTTTCTCTTCATAATTGCTGAGGGGCACAGGGCCCTGGGTGGGGCTTTGGTTTCCCGGGCGTTTCCGCACCCTCCTCAGCTCCCCGCCATGGAGTGGCTTCGGTCACCCAGGCTTTATTGTGGTCGGCAGGGAAGGTTCTGTGGGGGCGCTCGGTTGTGGCCTTGGCCTTGCTCGGGGCCTTGGGGCTGTTCGGCCAGGCAGCTTGGGGAAAAACAACAACAACTGGCACCTGACCCCCTCTACGTACGACTGCGTTATCACTCATCTATTCACAAGCATTCCTCATTCATTCCTATTTATTAACACTTCTCTTGCCTGTACAGTACTTCTGTCATCTCTCCACCCTCCAACGCTTGTACTACACCATCTCTCCATCTCATCTGAGGTCTTCCTCTACCTCCCCATGTTTCTGACCCATATACAGAACTCACTTTGTAAGCCTTTTATCTCCCATTCGTTCAACATGTCCATATCAGCACAGCACCTTTCTGTCCACTCTGGCCGATAAGGGTTCCTGCTGTCCCACTCTCCTACATACAGGGATCCCTCAATATTCGCGGGGGTTATGTTCCCAAAATTGCCGAGAATATCGAAATCCGCGAATACTCATTATGGGTTCCCCAATTCACTCCCTATCTATCTATCTATCTACCTAGTTTGTCTATTTATCTCCCTTATACATTAAAATAGCTATATCTTATTTGGTCTTTTTTTAATCTATGAATCGTTTATAATGCAATGGAATTTGAAAATAATAATATCCCTCCAGCACACAAATTATAAAATTAAAAAGTCTATACAAATTCCTTCATTGTCTTTTCAGAAACTTAAGTCTGTTATGTCTCAATTCTTTGCATTTTGTTGATCGCTTGGACCCAGCAACTCTCTATATACCGGTATCTATCTATCTATCTCCCTTATACATTAACATAGCTATGTCTTATTTGGTCTTTTTTTAATCTATGAATAATTTTTAATGCGATGGAATTAACAAAATATAATATCCTTCCAGCACACAAATAAGACAAAAAAAAAACATAAATCAATAAAATTCCTCCTTTGTCTTTTCAGAAACTTAAGTCTGTCTCACAATATCATCGCATTTTATTGATCGCATGGACCCAGCAACTCTCTATCTATCTAATGTATCTATCTCTCTCCCTTATACATTAACATAACTAGGCTATGTCTTATTTGGTCTTTTTTGTAATCTATGAAAAATTTCTAATGCGAAGGAATTGAAAAAAATATCCTTTGAGCACATAGATAAAAAAGAAATATCAATTTAGTCAACAAAAGAATTCCCCCCCATCTTACGCTGGGCTGGTGTGACCGCCGACCGTGGGATTTGCCTTTTATTTGTTTATGGTTTATATTTTTGGCTTGAAGTGTGTGTCTAAACAAAATGATGGGGAATTATTTTAACATGTTTTAAATGACATTTGTGTCAGTTTTGCTGATTATGAGTTGGTGGAGAAAAAATCTTTACATTCATCATATCGGAAATGATTCACAGATTATATAGAGACCAAATAACATATACTTTTAGGTTTGTTCAATAGTTTTGCAAATTTGCATTTTCAATAAGTCATAACTTCTCTACTTTCTGGTCTACTGCGGCATAATAAAGGGAGGGGGGAGGGAGGGAACAGACTGGCTGGCGGGCGGTAAAGGTTTGGCGGGCGCAGCCAATTCAAACAGATTTTTAACCTTTATTTTTATTATTCCTATATACAGGTATATTAATTTATTTATTTATTGTTTATTTTTTTGCCAGACGCCGTAATTCCCGAAAAGGGGTGGCCATGAATATTAGGCGTTTTTGTCAAGAATCGCTAGGTCAAGTTGCCCGGGCTTGACATCTACTGGTCAATAACATATATATTTTAATATATTCTTGGAGCTAACCGCGAATAAGTGAATCCACGAACATCGAATCCGCGAATATTGCGGGACCCCTGTACCTCTTCATTCCTCAATCTCTTGGTGGTGGAACGATGAGGTAGAACATGCTGTGAAAGAGAAAAGGAGATGCTTCAAAGCATGGAAGAAAGGAGGCAGCAGGGAGGAATACCAGGCAGCTAAACGAACTGCCAAAAGAGTTATTTACAATGCTAAAAATCGCATTAAGGACCTGGTCCTCGAACAAGTGTGTAACACTGACAATCCCAATGGGATCTTCAACCTAGCTAGGCGAGTTAAAAATGACAGTAGGGATATTATAGGTGAACAGTTGTGTTAGAGATGATAATGGGAAGATTGTGTATGCAGAAAATGAAATCAGAGAAGCATGGAAGGTACACTATGAACGATTGCTAAATGTAGAGTTTGAATGGGATAAGGAACAGCTTAGTATCGAAAAACCAATATCTGGGCCCCCTCCTTTGATAGCACCAGCTGTAGTGAGCGACGCAATCAATAAAATGAAGGACGGTAAAGCTCCAGGTTGCTCCGACATTGTCGCTGAGATGATAAAAGCCTCAGGGGAGATTGGTGTAAACTTAGTCACTGAGTTGATAAACACCATTATTAAAGATGAGAAAATCCCAGAGGATTGGCTCAAAAGTGTAATAGTAAATATATACAGAGGAAAAGGGGATGCGCTGGATAGAGGAAATTATAGGGGCCTGAAAATGCTTGACCAAATCATGAAGGTCTGTGAGAGAGTCCTTGAGGGTTTGATCAGGCAAAGCATCTCTATTGATGATATGCAGTTTGGTTTTATGCCAGGACGTGGTACAACCGATGCTATCTTCATAGTCAGGCAGATACAGGAAAGATACCTACTAAAAGGCAGGGATCTTTACTTTGTGTTTGTGGACCTGGAGAAGGCCTTTGATAGGGTACCTAGAGATGTTGTACAGTGGGCTATGAGGAAACTTGGTGTGGAAGAGTGGCTGGTGCGTGTGATAATGAAGATGTATGAGGATTCGCGAAGTTCGGTGAGGGTGAAAGGTGTACTGAGTGATGAATTCGCAGTCCGTGTTGGAGTCCATCAGGGTTCAGTGTTAAGCCCCCTCCTCTTTATTATGGTCTTGGAGGCGCTGTCTAGAGTTTTTAGAGGCGGACTCCCGTTGGAACTGTTTTATGCAGACGATTTAGTCCTAATAGCTGACAGTATGCAGGATGCTGAGGCCAAATTCAGAAAGTGGAGAGAGGGCATGGCGAGCAAGGGTTTAAGAGTCAATATTAACAAAACCAAGGTTATGCATTGTAGTTTGAGACGAGGTCAATGTGGAAAAGAGCGGTGCATACCCATGTGCAGTGTGTGGAAAGGGAGTGGGCGTTAACTCAATTCAATGTAGCATCTGTCCTTGTTGGGTACACCATGGGAGTAAGCGCTGTAGTAGAATAAAGGGGCCCCTGCGGAAGGATAAGTCAGAAATAGAGAAATTTGAGTGCGTAGTGTGCAAAGGCGAGCTTGTGTTAAGTGATGATCCTGTGGCTGTGAATTTTGGAAATGAGTCTTTGGAGCTGGTGAACAAGTTTTGTTACCTAGGAGATACCATCTCTGCCGGTGGTGGGGCCGAGGCTGCCACTGTTGCTAGAATTAGGTGTGGCTGGGGGAAGTTCAGAGAATTGATGCCAATCCTGACCATGAAAAGAATGGCTCCTGAAGGGAAAGGTGTATGCCTCATGTGTTAGAAGTGCAATGACGTATGCCTCAGAAACATGGGCCGTTAAAGTAGAGGATGTCAACAGAATGGAGCGTAATGAGATGAGAATGGTGAAGATGGATGTGTGGGGCCAGGCTACAGGATAGAATAACAAATGTTGAGCTGAGGAGACGTTTAGGTATAAAGAGTATTAGCGAGGTTGATGCGTACAAGTAGACTGGGATGGTATGGACATGTGGAGAGAATGGATGAACAAAATTGGGTGACAAAATGCAGGTCTGTGATTGTGGAGGGAGCTGCACCAAGGGGTGGACCGAGGAAGACCTGGGATCGGACTATACGCGCCGATCTCAAATCCAAGAACTTGACAAGTGAAGCAGCCCTTAACAGGGTTGCCTGGAACGCCGCCATTAGGACAAGAGACTGAAACTGCACTTATGTGTGGAACACTCAGTCTTAAAATGTTATGTATGTATGTATGTAATCTGTCTCTATGTGTCACTCTACACATACTCCTCAAGCAGCAGTTCATCTCCATCATAACCAACTTTCTTCTCTCTTGTGCCTTCAGAGCCCATGTCTCAGCCCACTACATCACTGTTGGCACATCTATCCCTTGATACATTGCACTTTTAACTTGTATTCCGAGATTTCTCACCTTCCACATACTGTACTTCCTATTGCTCCAAAAACCTTCCTTCCTTCACATACTTTCTGTCTTACCTCTATTTCAACACCTGCATCCCTGCTTACCACTCCTACTTGATATTCAAAACACTCCAGTAATTCCCCATCCAGCCGCACATTTAGATTTATCCTACGAGCATCTCTGTTATACACTATCACTTTACTTTTATTGACATTCACCCTCAGCTTCCTCCTACCACATACCACACCAAACTCTTATACTACTCGCTGCAGCTTCTTCTCAGAATCCGCCACCAACGCTGTGTCATCAGCAAACAGTAACTGATTCAACATCAACTCCCAATCTCCACCATTCTTTCCTACTAAACCCAATCCTCTACCCATAGTTCTCATTTTTACCTCCCTCACCACACCATCTATATACTGTATACATTAATACACCACGGTGAAGGAAACACCTGTCACAGACCTCCATTTACTTCAAACAATTCACTTAACTGATTCCTACTCCAACACATGCTCTGCTCTCTTCATAAAATTCTTGACTGCTCTAAACAAACTTCCTCCAATTTCATAAATCCTTAGCACCTTCCACATTGCTTCTTGATCCACACAATCATGTTTTTTCCAAATCCATAAAAGCCCAAAATGTCTTCTTATGCTTCTCTAAATGCTTCTCGCAGAGCTGTCTTAATGCAAAAATTTGATCCACACACCCTCTTCCCCTCCTGAAACCACACTGCTCTTCACTTATTGCACCTGCTGTACCCTTTATTATCCTCTCTATCAACAACCTGCCATACAGCTTTCCAACAACAGATACTAAACTAATACCTCTATAACTTGAACACTCCTGCCCGTCTCCCTTCCCCTTGTAAAAAGGAACAATACATGCACTCCTCCAGTCTAATGGTACCATTGACACAACAAAGCTAACATTGAATAGTTTCACATAGGCCCCCCCCCCCCACTGTCAGACACAATTTACGAGGTGAGGGACTTGACAGAGGGACGCCGTCATAGAGAACGACCATCACATGACCAAGGAATACCTTGAACAAAGCACTGATAAAATGGCAGCCATTAAAAGTACGTATAGTACCTCACCAAAGCTGGAATAAGCCACCATTGTGAGGTACATAGGCTGTCATCAATCCCTTGGGGACAGGCCAGTTCTGCACTCGACCATTAAAGATGATGTTTTCAAAAGTAATAAAGGACAAAAGTAATTATAACTAAATTAAATTAAAAGAATTATTAAGAAAAGAGATGCAATAAGGAGGCCTAATTGAAATAAATAGAACAAGAGTATGGTATATTAGTGTTATTACCTTACTTGGCCAGTCCAAACCTAACTGGCCCTTGCGCTGTAGAGAGGTCAACAATGGTGCCTCTTTGTGTGACCAAGATGATTCCCTCCTGCACCAGTTGAGAGCCAACCTTACGCACTGCTGGCATCAAATCTCGCCACGCCTTGGGGGACAGTCCGCGAGCTACCTACAAAAGGAACAATATTACATACGGCAATAGTAATAAGTTGTAGTTGCTTTACACGAGTCATCCTAATACCTATCTTGTCACGGTTTTGGGGCCTGACTGGAGCATGATGGAGGGTTATGGTTATTTCCCCTCAGCTTTCGCGTTGGCTTGGAATTTTGCGTAGTTTTTCATTCCTCTTTCTATGTTTTTCCCCTTCTGTTCTTATTCTGTTTCATTCGGTTGTCCTTCGGGCGGCCTATATCATATGCCACCCTGGCCTGGCTAGGTTGTTGGCTCCTGACCTGATTTGTCTATTTGGTAGCTGGTGCGGCCGA